>CM046470.1:4472500-4827500 GCA_025506415.1 Flaveria robusta
TTTTTGGGTTTAAGAAATAATAAAGACCTTACCTGCAAGGCTGCAATTCTTCTTCTCACTAAAAGTTAGTAACTTCTTTACTCTAGTGAACTTTCTATAATTCGTAGAAATCACAATCACTTACCGGTTGAGTTTAGGACATGATATCAAATCATGAATCAAAGTTTGTCCCGTCAACAAAATTCTATTAAATGATAATTACTAAATCACCATCAAATGCAAAAGTAAAATGTTTCAAACAATTCTAATACAGTAATACTTCAATTTAGGAACTTACGAGACATATTATAAAATTTTTAATTAAAAAAAAACTTCAAAATTTCCAATTCTATCTATAAAATTTCCAATTCTATCTATAAAATTTCCAAGTCTAATATCAAGAAAATAAGAAAAGGGTAATATGATCTTTTTAATCTTTTATATTTTCAATTTCAATTCCGATCAAGATTCTGATTTTAATACCAATCATGATTGTAATTTCATTAAAAACATTTTACAAACCAAACACCCCCTTATATACTTATTTTAACCATATCTTTTAAACCAGCTATTGAATAAAACAATCTAAATATAAGAATTAAATTTGAATTTTAGAATTTGTTACTTGTGTAACTAACAAATCTGTTGAGTGCCAATTAAATTTATATGAATATAGTTACAATAAATTCATGTAAATAGTCATTCTGTTGTTGGACTCAAACATAATAATCTGATTAAAAATTGGCTTCATGGCTAATTAAATTCTCTGAGTATTAGTGCTTATTAAAGCAACCACATTTCAAAAAGAAAAAACAATTCAACTCCATAAGTAACTTTTAGTTTCACAAAATTCACTTGCAACCTCAACGACATAACAGAAAAAGATAACAATGATCAAAACACGAGTCTGCGAATTACGTTACTTTCGACATTCATGTTCTTACTGGCAAAGGTGCTCGACTGCAGCCACGATTTGGGGCGGCTGAACCACAGTCCATTCTTCAAGTGTCCCTGCATATGGTGTAGGCACATCTTGTGAAGATAAACACACAATTGGTGCATCCAAATAATCGTGAAAGTTTTCATTAATTGCTGCTGTCAAACTAGCACCAATTCCGCCAGTACGCATACACTCCTCTACAATAAGCACGCGATGTGTCTTCTTTATTGAGTTCCCAATTGTGTGCAAATCAAACGGCTTCAGAGACCGAATGTCAATAACTTCAGGGTCATAACCTTTGTTGACTAAAGTCTTGGCAGCCTGCATCACATGATACCTCATTCTGGAATATGTTAAAATGGTCACATGTTGACCTGGTCTGACCATTTCAGCTTCTTCAAGATTTAGAACATAATCTTCATCGGGGATCGTTTCTTTGAGATTGTAGAGTAAAACATGTTCAAAAAGAATCACGGGGTTATCACTACGAATAGCAGCTTTCATTAACCCCTTTGCGTTATAAGGGGTTGAGCATGCTACCATTTGGATCCCAGGAATGGACTGGAAGTATGACTCAAGTCGTTGAGAATGTTCGGCACCTAGCTGCCGCCCGACACCTCCAGGTCCCCGGATTACGACTGGGATCTTGAACTGACCGCCAGACGTGTAGTGGAGCATACCACAGTTGTTGGAGATTTGGTTGAACGCGAGGAGGAGAAAACCCATGTTCATTCCTTCAATGATGGGCCTCAAACCCATCATGGCGGCCCCGATTCCCATTCCTGTGAATGCATTTTCTGCAATTGGGGTGTCCAGAACCCTTAGATCACCGTATTTTGGGGCGAGACCTTTGGTTACCTTGTAGGACCCACCGTAGTGGCCCACATCTTCACCCATAACACATACACGAGCATCTCTTTCCATTTCTTCTTCTAGTCCTTCTTTCAAGGCTTCAAAGAGTAACACCTCATGCCTGCGAATGAATATAATTGTGTGTTCAAATTGATTCTGATTTACTAATGCAGTAAGGAGTACGCTAAAGAAAACTGAGATATGGGAAATATAACAAATACTTTCGCACTTTTCAAGACACAAGTCGACACAAAAATTGAACAAATATGACATTTTACAGTTGTGTGATTATTGAATGTGCTGTCGATTTGTCATTACTTATAAGATTAACAGTTAACTGACTGAAGCAGAAGCATGCTTTCCAACAAATAAAATTCCTATGCATTTCAAGTATCATAAAACTGCAGTGTGTATTCTCGAACAAATTGTGTACAAAGGCACATGCTTTTATACAGTTTCCTTTTTGGGGTACATGCTCTAAAAATTGAAGTTTGGGGCCTAAAGTTTCAAAAAAAGACACATCTTAGTAATTGACATGACAGACAAGGCCGGTGCTGATGAGTTAGGGGTCCGGGGGGAGCTAGAATAGTGAACCCCCAAACGAAAATAATAGCTTTTAAATTGTTTGTGTGATATGAGCTAATTAAATGGGTTCAATAGTTTAACACTCAAATCATACATGGGTAAATTTAGTTAATTTCAAGTGTGTAATGGGTGATTTAAAGTGTGTAATGAGCTAAATTTATAACCCACAAATATATATAATTTTTTAAAAAAAATTTGGGCCCCTCGAGAGATTTGGCCCTGGGTAGTCGCCCTCCCCAACCCTCCCTTGGGCCACACATGATGACCGGGTTCAAGGGGTACTAAAATAAATTCTTTTTGAATCTACATACCTCAGAATGTTGATTTTGAAACGGTGTTCCCCAAAATAGAAACTAAATGAAAGTGCATGCCTCTAGTAACTAGTACACATTTTTTCCTTTTATTCTTGCTTGTTGATTGTTCTCAAAGAAAAGAATATACAAATGTGCCATCCACAAGGAGATTAGGAGAATAAGAAAGCTCGTCCCCAAAAAGACATTACTAAAGAGCATCAATGAGGCTCTAAACATTTATGCATGTAATTGACAAAGTTGTGTACTCCAATGAATCTTTAAAAAAGGAGGCATCATAAGTGGATGAAAACTTGATTATCCATCTTGCTAGGATTATAAGTCTATTGAGTTAAAGTTAAACAAAACTTACGTTTTTCGTAACCTTGACCCATAAATTTTAAGTTTATCCATCAAAAACTTTACTTTGATATGACTGTAGGACATATCACACATATTTTTGAAACATTTTTGAATGTGGTTATAAATTCAACAACCAAATGGGACATTGAAGGTTAAACACACAACATATATCACTTGACCACTTGTTTTGCATGGAGTAATAATCTTCAATGATCAAACTATAACAAATATGTTTTTAACTGCGACCAAGGGCTTGCTAAGATGTATATTTTAAAGTGAGTTTTGATTATATAGCACAAACCAACAATAACTCACTTTTTGAACATTTGGGGTCAAAATAAATCAAATTTCAAGAAGCTGCTAAGGAGTTGCTCTAATATAATTTATTCTTAAGATAAATGTATAAATGATCTAACTATCACTCACTACAACTTATACAAGTTGTAATAATCACTTTAAATGGGCACATCTAAACACTCCTCAAGATCGCGTATAATCAAGTAACTTTCCAGTATCTTATCGCAAGCCCACCAAAGAAAGAAACTAATATATTCTCAAAAGTTTAAGATTCTCCATAAAACTTATGCACAAAACACACTAAATCTCAGGAGCTTTCACTACTCCTAACTCTGTCATTGCAATAGAATAAAGCATACATAATTCAGATGCATAACAGAAATAAATTCCAAATTACGCTTCCATTTAAGACATCAATGCAATCAGCAAACCAAAAAGACTCTATACAGTCAAAGATACTTAAAATTCACTAAAACAACTACAAACTATATAAAACACTTGCATATGTATACATATACACAATTACACATGCATATACATATAAGAGAAGAAATATGCATACCCAGATTTAGATGCAGTAGATGCTGCAGGAGTATCAGGTTTTGTCTGCAATACATGAACAATTCAAAACTCCATAACATAATCATACACACACAAACACAAATGTATAGAAAAAGATAGATGACTTACTGCAACAGCATTTGTAATCAAATGATCAGCCCTACCCCCAATTCTCTTCAACCCATTGTTCATCTTAGCAGCATCAGATCTAACCACAAGAAAGCTCGCTTTCCTCTCTGAAATCCAATTAACCCAAATTAACTACAAATCAAACAAGATAATGAACAACGCGATGATTGAATCGAAGTAAATGAAGATACCCATGAGGGATCTACGAGAATGAAGATGTGATTTCTTGGTGTCAAACGAGGTAGAAGCTCCGATTCTTTGGAAAATCGAAGCCATTTTGGTGAAATTGAAGAGGTGTTGTGGGTTTTTGAAAGATCAAAAGATGGGTAGGATTGAAAGGAGAAAGTAGTGAGATTTATAAGGTGTTGATATCGATTTGTAAGAGGGGATTTGGGCGGAGAGATAGAGGAAGAAGAACACTGGTTGTTGGTTGTGAGTCGATTTGATTGAGGAGTTTCAAGTGTTTTAGACTTCGATTGTAACGCCTCTTCATTAGGTGTGTTTCGTTCAAAGAATGTGAAGAAAAAATGAAACATTACTTTGATATTAAAATATTACTACTCTTTGACAAAAGATTATAAGTTCAAATATTATAAAGTTAAGTGTTTTTTCGTTTTAGAAATACACTAGATCTAGAATACAAAGTATGCACCCGTCCATAAAGAATTAGAAAAGAATAGATTCCTCTCAACCTATTATTTGTTGTTAAAACTTAGAAGGGATTAGTTTACCAACTAAGATATAAATATTTTTAGCATAAAACCTTAGACACACAATCATACTCTACATACCATTTCTGTCATTTTTTTTAACCATCAGTGGCGGAGCTTGAGCTCTCGTATAGGGGGCGGAGCGAAATTAACTTTTTTAGAGGGACGACCTTGATATATTTAAAAAAATTTACACTATCGGGCCAAAAATTTACACTACCTACGAAAAAAAGAGTTATATCCTCCACCCTTGCTAATAACCATCTCGTTCCCCTTCCCTCTCTCACTATCGTCAACCATCTCTGACCACCCCTCCATCCAAGCCAAAGCCATACGATTGACACCTTTGAAAATCATACCACACCTCTTTATCTTATGTTATTTTGTTCTTCTCTCTGCTTCATGCTTTCGTTACACTGTACTCAGTATCACAACATAGTGACATCAGACTCACTACTTGTCACACAACTATTACCATCTCGCTAGCGATGCACTATATACTCGTTAATGAATGTAAATTATATCGTAAACGCGTTCATTTTGTTATATAAATACATTCCTTTTGGTTGTTTTGTATTATGTAGGTTGCAGAGTAAACTTATAAAAAAACCGAGCAAATTCTCTAAAGCTTATACTTAAGCTTGATTGCAAGACCGATGGTCAAGACACAATGAAGCGATTAAGCCCATCTCCAAACAATGTGTAAAACGATATTTAAATCAAACACAATGGTAAAATAAATTTCATGTTGGAGGTTCTTAGTTACACACTTACACGGCAAGAATTCAATTTAATTGGGCTGAATTATGGATATAAACAATTAGCATGGCCCAAAAGGAGTTATGAGTAATTAAAAAGGAACCACAAAGTTGGAAAATCTGAGCATTTTTAGGTATTGTTGGGCCCAGTTACGAGGCCGTAGTTGGTCAGCTGTTTCGAAAGCGGTCCACGCAACAGGGATCAAACAATCGATTTTAATCGTTTTACATGTGATTTTTTAATTATGTTTATCTACAAAACCTTATTACTATAATTCACGGCGTAATAGTTATTCTATTTACCTTAGCTCTCTATGTTGTTTTTAAATTCAAACAATACGGATTATACATGACTTAAGTTGTATGATTCATTGCAAATAATCCAATACATGAGATTATTAGGAGACTTTATCAAGATTTTATCTATTTCTTTTTTAAAGAGTGTTCATTGAGTAACTAGGGTGTTAATCGAATCAATATCAAGTTAACCAAACCGAGTAAGTCAAATCTTGAAATTTTCAAGTATGATTCGAATTCGGAAAAGATAAATCAAATTGATATTTTCAAACATATTCGAATTTGGAAAAAGAAATCAATTGAATTTACTCGATTCTTATTTGGTAAGAAAAAATAACTAATGTATTAATATCATTAAAATTCATCCAATTCAAATGATCAAAATTATAGATAAAAAAACAAACTAATAAAAAAATAAATGTAACCTATAAGGTATTCCAAGAGTCAAATATGACAAAAAGAAATTTATACTTTAATAAAATGCTAACTAGAGTTGTTGACAACACAACATTCACTCTCATCAAAATTTTTCTGTTTCTCTCTTAGTAATAATTACATTAATTACTAATAATATTGTTTAATTTTTTTAGATTTAAAATAGTTTTTTTAATAATTAAGAAACATATTTTTTTATTAATGTTATTTTTCTAAAGAAATATTTTTTTATAAAATAATAAGTTTTTTTAAAACATCAAAGTTTTTTAATACAAAATATTTTAAAATTAATGTATTTAAAAAGTAAAACTTTTATTAACCAAAAATAACTAAAATTATGAGTTATAATAAGAAAATTTTTAGAAGTGATATTTTTTAAAACGGTTTATTTAGAAATAATTTTTTTTCAAACAAAATAAGTTTAGAAACAAAAGTTTAAAATTTTGATATTATTGTTTTATTACTTATAATTTTGATTTCTCAAAAGTTTATCGTTCATGGCTGAGAGTTCTTTTAGGTTCATCAACTCTAAACTATCTTTTGCAATCCATCACCTAATCTATTACTATTGTTGTCTGATCTTGATTTATTCTCAATTATTTTTAATTTACTATTGTTCTTTTATTAGTTTAATCTATGTTGTCTATTTTGGTTTTAATCTACAATTGCAGTTGATTTTTCTCTTCGCTTTAATATATTGTTTCATGTTTATCACTTAATGTGCTCTAAGTTGTTTTCTACCAAATTATAAATAAATTTCTTCGCGTCACCGGTCGAAACCAAAGATGTTTAAGAACTATATATAGTCGAGGGCCTCAAATTTTTATTTCGCTTTAGGCCATCAAAATCATTGAGTCGCCCTGTTAATGCTAAAGAGTTAAACATAATAAACAAAGGCTCGTCCACGACATTTAATGTGTCAATTTACTTGAAAAACAAGATGAACGGTTGTATCATATCTTAATTGTGATAACTAGTTGTAAATTTCTGATTCGGTCATCATTTGAAAAAAATAATATATCTTGTATTAAAATATACTAACCTTTTAATTGTAAATATTGTCGTCATCTTATACATTTTGTTAGTTGGTTGAAATTAATTTTCTTTAAAAGAAGTGGATTAGTACTTGTAATTGATTATAAGAGTATATGTTATATTGATCTCTTGAGTGAGTAAGGCGTGAGTTGGATGGCATGATCATGGGGTGAGGGGTGCGTGGGACGTATCCTTGTATGTGGTCACAACGTTCCCTTGTAACTTGTTTGATACTACCAAATGGTTAAATTTCACGCTTGACGGGTGAAGTATAACACAACTAAGTCGAGTAAATAATATTAACAAAGAAACTTACTTCCACAAAAGAAATTTCATATTGTTTTAGTCACTTTTGAAAAGCACGACGTACATGTTTTAATATTAAAAAACAAGTTAATAATTGTAAATCATGTGTAATATGGTGCATATAGAAACTTGGCATGCTTTATTATCGTTTTAGTTATTTATTTTTATTTATAAAATTAAATTTGTTGAAGTTTCGGAAATTTTAAAAAATAATTATTTGAATTTAAATATACCTTAAGTGCTTGCATGGCATATTCTTAAAATGTGCAAAATAAAAAGTATAAATCATAAATGTATTTAGATTTTGTACGTTTCTTAAAATAATATTCTTAGTAATATAAATCATAAATGAAACGAAACTAATTGGAAATAACAGCCATTTAATTAGCACAAAATAGCGACAATGCATTCAACTCGTGCTGGAGACTTAGGAGTGACGGGCTTTTACCATGTAGATTGCGTGTGAACTAATGTAGTTATGTACGTTAGGTTATTTTTTTAAGCTACAAATTATTAAATAAAATTAATATTTGTTTAAAAACGTGTGTAAACATCATCTATGCCGCATGAGTTCTACGTACATGTTTCCATATGATTATTTGATGTGTACTTAGTTACAGTCATGGTTACACGTACGGACTTAATTTTATTTTCTTTCAAGGTAATACTGTGAACACTACATGATACTTAAATATAATATCATGCACATTTTTTACTATTCTCTATAGCAATAGAGCACACCTTATAAGAGTTATCATATCATACAATATTATATTATAAAACTACAAATATTATCGGTGTATGACACAACGTTGTTATGTATCAATAGTTATACTTTATCTAAGAATAATTAATCACAAGTAACAATTAACATTTAACTATAAAATGCAACCACTTTAGAAGCCAAATACATTCTCAAAGCAATGCAATGTTTTAGTTTACCTTCATTAAAACTCTTAAAGTAAAAATATTGCCCACGAGTTGTTTTGCAAAAGACTATCAACCCATCAAATGCCACAATCACAACATAGGTTACACAACACGTAATTTCAATACAATTTTGATACATATTACATCTTATCTTTGCAACATTCACTCAAAATCAAAAAGAGATAATTAGTGTAGAGTTATAAATGAACATATGTTACACGTTAAAACAAAGCTATTTCTCAACTAAAGTTCAAAAGATATTATAATAAATTGAGCCCCACATTCCAAACCTCGTGTCTCTACACATGGAGGTTATAATAATATATCTTATTGACTTTTTCAGGCATGATTTTCCTGCTTCTATGTGTGGGTATATATTTTGAGAAAAAGAGAGGGTTATATTTTTACAAAATTCAATATTGTATTTAATACAGAATGACGTTTAATGTTTAAGTAGAACTACTTTTGTTACTCCCGCGCGTTGCGGCGGTAACACATGTGTCGTCATAAAGCATATACTATAATCGACCCTACTTGTTTTCGAATTAAAACTAGTATTAAGCCCCCTGCGTTGCAACGGGGGCGTAAAACCGTGTCAAGTGCCACCAATGGCACACAACCGCAAGTGACCACCAACATCGAAAGCCTAGTATTAAAAAGTAAATAAAAAACGAAGAGAATAAAATCAAACGAAAAGTAAGCGTAGAAACATTGAACGACGTAAGCGAAACGCAAAACATATAAAATTGTATAATATGAAAAGTATGGGGGATCAAAGATGAAATACAAAAAGTATTAGGGTTAAATTGTAAAAGATGTAAAAGTAATAGGTTAAAATAAAAAAAAGTTAGAGTTTAAGAAAAAGACAAAGGTGGGTACAACCCACTAAACACATAATACTACCCACTAAGCATACCAAAGTTGGTAATTAGTATTATATAAATTTACGTCAATACCCGACGCGTTTCCAGTTACGTCCATACGTAGGTTGACTCGAATTTATACGACACATATACAAAAGTTTGAATGTAAGAAATTTTCTTTTTTAAATAAAATACACAGGAGTAAACTTAGAACTTTATAAACTCGAGGCGGTTAAAGTGGCATTTTATAAAGTTGTAAAAGGTTTTAAGGGGTGGTAGTGAAAAGATTAAAAGTAAGACGTATATAAAAATAGACACATAGATATTTTATATTTGATTGAGTCAATCGGCTTTGAATATAAAAATACAGAAAACTAATAAATATAAAAATAGGCACATAAGAGTTTTATATTTGAACCAAAACATTCCAATTACATCCAAACGACGCGCACTCAAAACTCCGATTAGGTAAACTTGTACAGGGATAAACTGGAACTTTATAAACTTGAGGAGGTGGAAGTGACATATAAAAAAGTTTTTAAAAGGTAAAGATATCATAAATTCAAAACGATGGATGTCGTGGGATTTGAACCCACCACTTCTAAAACTAAAGACATGCCTTCAACTGCTAAGCCAAACACGTGTGTACATATATATATATAGTAAATGCGGACAAAGCAAAAAAAAAAAAAGAGAAAAAAAAAATATTTGAAACAGCCAATGACCATTTGACACGTGACAAGACCAGTGGGACACACCACCGATCTTGCTAAATAAGTTATAGTTAATACTAAAAGAATCTTATAACCATTTATACAATGCGTATAAAAGATGTACATGTGTAGTAAGAGATAGAAATATATGTGGTTAAAAACTTGTTTTATATATCATATTTAAATAGTACTCGATAAGTGTAAAAGTTTCATGTAAGTAGAGAACATTAAAAAATTATAAATCAATTTAAATAACACATAGCGATTATTAAAAAATATTTTTATAGTTGCACTATGTTACTGTGGCGCACAAATTGTTTATTCTCTAGGCTGATTTTCACACACATTTTGTTTACTTATAATTTTAATCACAGTGCATATTTTGTTAATAAATATTTAGAAACATAAAGTTATATTCTTAATCACTACGTTATAAAATAGTAAAATACCAACCAAATCCCCAATACAATTTATAGTGTGATGTTATATATACTTCCTTCTAAATTATTTTTACTTGTTATGTTCTTTTTTTACTTGTAAAAACTGTTAATTTTTTTTTTGTGTTTTTTATTTATAATATCACTCCTTAATATGTTTTTTATAGTTTTATCTATTTAGTATTATTTTTAGTCTTTCTATTTTTTGTTTGTTGTGGTTACAACTTACTAGTGTTCAGAAAGCCAAAAACAGAATATAACTAAAAAGCAAAGCGTATTCGTAACCGTAAAAGTCGAATCAAATCGTAAATTTGGTTTTCACTTCAGTTAACATTTACACAAAATCTTGCTTATTCAGTTCAATTATTCGTATTAATCGATTAGAAAACGGTTTAACAGGTTTAATCAGATATCCGAACAGAATAAATCAGCTTAGTTGGTTGAATTAGGTTCGCTTAGGTTTTTCATCAATTCAAAAGATATTTTTAAAAGTTTTTTAACTTTAGAAATTATTATATTAATTTTTTATAGATTTTTTTAATTTTTAAATATTAAGCGTTTTTGAAACTTAATTAAAAAATTTTTTTTTTCCTAAAACTAAAATTTTTTTCCGATGTAAAATATGACAAGTTTTGAAATTGTTTTTTGAGGAAGGTGAGTATGACAAGTATTAGAGATGGATATGTACAGCCTAACCCAATTTAATTAGTTTCTTTTACCAACCTAAAACCCTACAAAACTGAATTTGAATTCTATTAATCCTGTGAATTTGTTACAAATTTAAAAAGACCAAACGCAAATGTAATTTTGAGATCATACCGCAAAATGTAACCACCGGATTATCATTTATCTTCGTGATCGGATCCTCTTACAACAAATAATTCAATCTATATTAATTTATATCAATAAATAATTACATTGATTGGAGACATATCATCATCATATTAATTATACCATTTATTTTTTTGCACAAATCATTTATTAAAATCTAAAAAGTCAAAATTACTAATTTTTGAATTCTCTCTCTCTCTATCTCTCTTATTCTAAACATTTCAATTTTTTTTAAATCAATATCTTTTATAAAACATATTTTTAATTAAATTAAAAAGTAAATATTTTGATTAAAAAATAAAACTTTCTGAAAAAAAAAAGATTTTTAAAAACTATGAATTATTTTAAATAACATATCTTTTTCACATATGAAATATTTTAAAACCAATCTTTTTGAATAAATTTTTTATATAAAATCATTTTTCTAAAAAAATTAAGTTTTTAAACAATGAGATATTTATAAAAATGATATTTTATCAAACAAAGTTTTATTTATTTATAAAAAAAAAATTATTAAACCATAGTTTTGAAACAATGAGATTTTTATTAAAAATTTATATTTTTCAAAAACAATATTTTCTTAGAACGAAATACTTCTTAACATATTTCTAAAACGAGAATTTTTAAAAACGCATTTTTAAAATGAAATTTTATAAAAATAACAAAAATATTTTATTAACTAAAGTACTTATTCACACATAATTTTAATTATATCTTATATCAAATAGTGTTTTATATTTCCCAACTTTTTTATTATTTTTTTATATTTTTATTTAACCCATGTAATTATAAGCTAGTTTTAACATATATTATGTTAGACTCTCAAAAGATTTACATAAGTAAAATAAGATTAACAAAATTATCAAAAATTATAACTAGTCTAGAAATTAGATGGTATTGATTATTAAACCGTACCAATAATGAAGATAGTGTAATTTTCTAATATGGGTTTGTTGTTAAATGGTAGCGTTGTTTGCTTAACTTATAACACACTTACAATTGTTAGTAATTAGTTTGATAAAAACTCACTTGTAAATTAGGTTGAGCTACTTGACTTGTATAAACTTTTGAGCCGAGTCTAAGTTAGAGGTAGTACGCTTGTTAATTCACTTGAATAAATTTGTATTCTTGATTTTTCCATGTATTTTATTTTTTGAGACTTTAATTTGAGATTGGTATAACTTGTTATAGAAAATTAAATTGTATAAATACATATAAAACATGATACAGTTACGAAAAGACAAGTCAACTTATTGAACGATGAGTTGGCTTGAATGGAAATCAAACACAAGCGTAGTTTTTACAACACATATTAAAGTTTACGAGCCGAGCTAGCTCGACTCGTATTATTAGAAGCTTAAACGTAAAAGCTTGGCCCTGACTTGCTTGTTGACTTGTCCTATCAAAGGGTAATCTCACGGAATTCATTGGCGGTCATGCACACAATTTTCTTTAACTTTTTGTAATGGAATATCTCTTTTAATTGTTACTCATACCCAAAATAATTGAAGTATCACAAGATACTGCGCACCCGTCTATGAAAACTAGGATTTATCAACGGAGGCGAAAGTTAATAATGATATATCTTCAATTCGATGATGATATATGATACAATCTAAAAGATAAATGACAAAAAAGAAAAAAATAAAGTTAGTTCGATTGTATTATTTTTTTGGGTAAAGGTGGCAAAATTGGTAGATCAAACAAATCGAATAGATATATTATAGAGGCAAGTTCATTTTGAGAAAAAAAAAAAACAAATCCTAAATCTTAGATTGAAAAGAATTGTTATTTTACATGTTATAATTCAAATTTAAATAATTCTTAAAAGAATGTTCACATAATTCTTGAAATTCTTTTATCTAAATTCTTAAATATTTTCTTTTTGTTAGTGTTTTATGATTTTTAGATATTTTTTCCTCAATATAGCAAATTAAAAACACTTGTCTTATTACTCACATATGATGGTCTCTGTTGATTTGGACTAGCTCACAAGCCTACCCAAGGTGAGCTCAAGCGCAAACTCAAAAAAAATCTACTTGTCTCACTTTGACTCGATTTTATTCAGTTACACTATAATCATCAGCTACTAGTGAAATACTTGAGCTTCTTACCTGTGTAAAAAGTTACCTTATTCTAATACATCAAACGAATCAAGAGCGAGCTCTTTACCAAAAAAATTTCTTTTGAGAAAATTGCATAAATAGTCCTTGTGCTTTGACCAGATTACATGATTGGTCTCTAAACTTTAAAAATTGTAGTTAATCCAAACTTTTATGTAGTAATTGCAAATTTGGTCCCCAAATTTTACAAAAGTGCAAACTTTTATACGGGCGTTACACTTTTTGTTCCTAAAATTAATTTTAAAATTTAATTTAAATTTTATAAAACACATAAAAATAAATGAATTTAGAGTCAATGACCAAACTTACAATGATTTGATAAAAGTTTGGACTATATTTATAATTTTTAAAATTTAAAGACTAAATATATAATTTGATTAAAATACAGGAACCATGTATGTAATTTTCTTTTTCAAGCCAGCTTTAAACCACTAGCTAATTTTAACAGCCTCATGTTGATTATGAATAAAAAGTTTTAAAGTATAAATATATTTTGGTATAGTTTGGGCCATGTGCACTTGAAAGTACAATAACGTGAGAAGCCGTGAAGATGGTGGCGGCGTTAATGGTCAGTAGCAACATCGTTTTAAACATGTTTTCATATTTGTTTTCCACTTTCTAATTTCTATTTTCTGTGTGCGTTTCGTGTCACTTAATATTTAATATAAATATCGTCTTTAATCCTTTGCTTTATCCCCTCTTGTTATGAACACACACTCTACGTATATCTTCATCTTCCCACCATCTATCTATCTCTCTCTCTCTCTCTCTGTGAATATGAAGAGAAACTGCCATTTGGAACTCCGCCTTGTGCCGCCGCCACGGTCCCCGTTCAGGTTTTCCGATCACCACCACCGTCAAGAAGATCTCAAGTAAGTTGTTTCATGTCTTGATGTACGCACTACTACCTTACATTTTGTGTAGTAGACTGTTTTCCACTGCTTCAATCTATAACCTCAAGAACACAAGAAAATCGAATTTGAATTCGAGAATCTAAAATTATATGGTTAAAACAGAATATACATATATATATGTGCATATATCATGTATATAATATTATTTATACAAAAATGGAATTTACTTTTCCGTTCGAGACCGACTCGAATTCAATTTTAGCGACAATATCTCAACAACTTTTTTCAGTTTATCACCTACTTTTGATGATGAATTTAGTATTTTGAAGGTAATTATTAAATTACTTATTTTTACTTTTTGCTTGAACGTTAGTTACGAAATAAATACGATGGGTGAAGATCTAAAGGAGAAGCAAAATCAGCAGCTAACTATTTTTTACGACGGAAAGGTGAGCGTGTGTGATGTCACAGAATTTCAGGTAATTTTCATGAAATTGCATAATTATCATTTTAACAATTTTTTTATTTTTTTAATGACAAGCTTAAACCTCCATTAACACGCTCTTAAATATGTTTTATTTTGCTTTTAAGGAAACTTGAACACTTAAGCATTTGAAAAGAACACCATCTTTTTAACATTGTCATACCATTTGATTATACATGTCGTAAATTAAATGGTAAAATAACATTTTAGACACTTTAAAATAGGTTAGTTATGCTCTTTTTGTTAACTTGTCAATAATTTTTTTTTATGTTTAAAATTGATTTATGTTTTTACTTTTTGTTGTGTTATAAATATTCTATTTTCTAAAAGAAAAATTCCAATAATATTTAAGACCTATTAAAAGTCTTTGTAAACTATAAATAGTTTTTAACAATTATATATTCAGTTAAAGTTTTAAACTCACTATGTCTAAATGAGATAACAACCTTCTATGATAATTGAGAGTTTTTTTAAAAACTAACATCCTTTATATTTCAAGCGCAACGAACAAGTACACTATCTATTCTATATCTTACTTATAAAATCATCACATATGTACTTTGCATAACTTGAACCCATAATCATTTGGTTGTAAAAAACATCACTTTATCATCAAAATTTCCTATTGGTGACTTTCATAGTTTTTTACTTGTTGGTTCTGTTTGAACGTGCAATTTAATATGCAAAAGTGAACTCTTTTGCAGGCAAGAACAATAATAAAGGTAGCAAGCGAAGAGATGGATGATAAATGGAGAGTGATAGCGGGTTGCACTTCACCATTAATGTCACCATTAGTATGTAGCCCAGGCATGAAGAAATCTCTACAAAGATTCCTTCAAAAGAGAAAGCATAGAATTCAATCAACTTCTCCTTACCATACTTAGAATCTAGCTTTATCTACAACTTTCAGTTAACCATTTTCATGTCATATATGCTTTAGCTGAGTTCGATCAAGAACTATGTTGCCCTTAAATCTATGAAATGTGTACTAGTTGATGGTAAATAAAGATGTCGTTTTTATAATATATAAACTGCTTTTAGTGTTAGGTAAATAGAAGACAGTAAAGAATGCGAATGAAATGAATATCATACAACAAATTCTAAGTATATGGAACTACAAGTGTATAAATAAACTAATTAATAGAATAAATTATTGAAATATACTGGTTGTATAAAGTTTGACACGGTTCTTTTAAAATAGATATGTTCTTTTGTTTCTTAATTCACTACATATAAACTAAATGTTTTACCAAATTACTTCTGTATTAAATGAAATGGAAATGAACACTTACAATATAATAATAAAATAATAATAATAATAATTTATTTATTTGTCTTTCTTTCCTAATAAAAAGTTAATTATAAAAACATGTGGCAGCATCATATTTTTCCTTATCAAAATTTCCCCGTTATTCTCTCCTATTAAATAATTACTTTAATTATTAATAATATTATTTAATTCTTTTTAGATTGAGTATCATCGGATTTAACTCAAATTGTCACCGATATAGTATATTAAACAAATGTAATAAAAAATTTAATTGTCATCTTTAGTTGTAGTTTTTTTAACCCGCCTATTGTATGAAAACACTATTATATCTCATGTTCAAAGAGGCAAGCCTTTTCATTTTTTAACTTCATCATGTGATATATTTTTTTTGTTTAATCGTTGATAATTATATTTTTAAAGACGAATGGCTTATTACTAGTAATGATCATAATGATCGAGTTCCTTACAGCAACAAAGAAACTTTTTCCATGAACATAGTATTAGATGGAGAGGGGCGGACGGATGTGAGAAGGGGGAGGGGTCTTTGATAGAACGACTTGGCCCTCACGTTCTTTTAAGTCGCTTTTGAATGGACAACATACATGTGAACATTTTAGTTTTTTTTACTTTTTTTTTTAAATATATTATCTTAAGTTTCATACTTTTTAAGAAGAATATTTGAGTTAAATATACCTTGTATATTGCTAATTGCATGATATAATCTGTTTAAATTCTGCACACTTCTTAGAATAATAGCTCGAGAAATATTAATCATAAATGAAACGAAAATAATAAAAAAAATAATAACCATTTTTATACGATATGCACAAAATTAAAGCAACTCATTTAATTTAACTCGTGTAGGCATGATGGGGCTTTAGTCTTTTACCATGTAGGCTGCTAGCCACACAAACTAACGTGTGTAGCTTCGAATGAAAACTTATGGTATGTTATTCTTGTAATATATAAAAACCACAAAATAATTTTTTTTTCTCTCAAAGCATATGCAAACATCGCATGTCCTTTTCTTCTGTCACATAAGTTATATGTATTGTCTTTTAATCATTTGATGTGTAGTTGCATTTCTTGGTTACACGCTATTATTATTATTTCTTGTGATATGTTATTGTTAGGATTGAACGGTCTAGCTCACATTTACTGACACTTTTAGTCATAGTACATATTTTGATAATAATTTTTTTATACATAAAGTAATTCTTAATTTGCTCTTTATAAAATGCTAACCGAACACATCATAACTACTTTTTTTTACCAATCCAACACCCCTATAAAAATTGAATTTGAATTTCAATGTCATAACTAAATTTCTTGTTAAGTTTAGAGAAAGGTTCAAATTATAAAAAAATCTTAAAATTAAAAATATAAAAATATAATCCTATCATTAATTTTTTTAATCAATAGTTAGACATCAAATTGTAAGAAAAAGTTTATTAGAAATGTATTTTAAAAATAGTCACTTTTGTTGATTTTTTATAAGTTTCTTTATTTTTTTTTAAACTTTTATAACTTTTATGTACAATATTATTTTTTATAAAAATTACACCATAAAAATGAATGTTTTTTATCTTTAAACTGAGTAAAGTACTGTTATATAAAAAGGTAATAAATTCTTATGTGTTTTTAAGCTCACATATCATCATTGTGTTTTTTGGTCAGTTTATTGTGTCTTTTTATTAGTTATTATGTTATTCTGAATATTATTGTGTTTTTTTTTAAATGATGAAATTTAAAAATATATATAGATAATGATAAAATAATATTATTAATGTATGTCTTTAATATGTAAAACACAATAATAAATTAACAACTAATTAATTTAATACATTAAAAACAATGACAAAATAACACAATGTTTATTGTGTTTTTTGATCATAATTGTGCTATCGTGAACAATATTAGTTTTGAAAAATATATTATGAAATAATATCATTGTGTACTTCTAATGTTAAAATATAATTATAGATAACAAGTTTATATAATCTATAAAAAACAATGACTTAAATAACATATTATGTTATCTTCAGTAATATGAGCTTTGAAAAATACAATGTTGAAAGTATATCATTGTGTATTTTTAAATGTAAACACGATAATAAATAACAAGTTTATATAATCTATGAAAACAATGAGAAAAATAAAACAAAATGATCTGAAATGTAAAACACAATGATATATATAGCAAATTATATAAAATATATGAGACAATGAACAGATTTTTGACACAATGAATGTATAAAACACAATAAGCTGACGTATTTGACACAATGATCAAAATGATCTTCTCTTTAAAACAATAAAATAACATGTATCAAGCTCACAATCATCCTTAAATTTTTTAATTTATATACCATTTTACTATAAATATACTTTTAAGTTTAATAAACCAAATAGCCTATTTTCTAAGATATTATAGGGAAATGTAATTACCGGATTTAAATACTCTTATAACATGTGATTCACATTCAGTTTCACAACATGGTATTAAATTTTATTAAAGACCTTGTCAACTTTTCATGGCAAAAGTTTTCTCTCCTCTAATTATGGTAACTTATATCATCTAAACTTAGTCGACTAAAAAGTTAGATGGGGCGTCTAAAGCAAGCAGTGAAGATAAGAATGGTGAATTTTTCTAATATATATGGTCACATGACTCATGTTAAAGATAATTCCTTTTTACTAAACTTAAAGAAGGGTTGTCCAACTAACTCCTGACGTAACTCGTGTCCAACTAACTCCTGAAGTAACTCGCTCGGAATTCCTTCGTAATAAGCTTGGTAAAAGATTTTTATAATATACTCGTTTGTAATTCAACTTAATTCATTTGGCTTCAGTAACTTGGCCCGTATAAACTCTCAATAATTGTTATGCAGGAATGCCATTAGTAAAATAATAAAATAAACACTTTTATTATCTTATTGCAATACAATAAATATAAAGAAAGCGAATAAAGTGCATTACACTTACAACTCAAATAAACAAAATACAAGAAAGAGAGGGCATTAGAAAGTTGGTGTTTTTGCCTTTTGGTGCATCTTTCAATCAAGACTCTATTAATTTAAACCACCCTAAGTTGAAACACCCAAATTCAAAGTTGAAACACCTAAATTGAATTAAAAGTTGAAACATTCACTTTAAATTCCAAATTGAATTCAAAGTTAAAACACCCAACCTTATTATTGTTATGTTTTTTTTTATTCACAAAAACTTCCAACAAGTTCAAAATGAAAGTAGATCGGTTGTTATTCACTCGATTAAAGTTCATCATTCAATTTTCTAGATAGTAATAGTTTGGTCTCTTATTTTGTAATGACTTGTAAACTTGATATTGTCATTAACTTGTTATTTAAGCTCAGTCTACTTAAATACGAGCAAAGTATCAAGTAGATTAATTTAACTTGTCATGAACAAATGGCCTGGTCAAACACTGTGCAACTAAACTGGAGTTATTAAAGCAACATCGTATCTATGGATCAAGAACCATGCACAAAAAAATGAGATTACATGAAAAAATGGGTGTATTTTGATATGTAAAATATTTTGTTTTCTCTTTGGCGTTTAAACAAAACAATTACTCAAACAATGAAAAAAGTATAGTTTACTATGTGTCATAACCTTGACTTAAGTTAATTAATTATCATATATCGTGGATAATATATGATACAATCTAAGTGATAACTGATAAATGACAGGAATGAGAAATAAAGTTAGTACGATTGTATTATATTTGGCGAAGGTGGTAAAATTGATGGATCAGACAAATCAGATAATTAAAATCTATCTATTATAATAAAAAAAAGGTTTTAAGACGCCACGTGTCGAAATATTATGCTTTTTCATATTGATTTTCCCGCATCTCTCTCATAATAAATGATAATAATAAATGATAATAATAAATGATAATTATATTATTTAAAACATTTCCAAATTAAAAGATATTGTAAAAATTATAAACTAGATTTTTATGTAAAAAATAAACAAACTTTAAAAAAATATAAGATACATAAATTTTCTTAAACAAAAAACTTTTCTAGATATTTTAACTCTTTTAAAACCACTTTTTTGTTTTAAGGGTGATTAAAAATAAAATTATATTTAAAAACAAAAGGTAAAAAAAAACAATCTCGTAAAACGAGAGTTTAAGATGATATTATTGTTGTTTTACTTGAAATACTTATTTATATTATTTTATAAATTTTATTATAAACTATTTAATATTTTATTAATTAAATCCGGAGAAAATTGCATAAATGGTCCCTGTGGTTTAATCAAATTGTATGTTTGGTCCCCAAACTTTAAAAATTACAAAGATAGTCCAAACTTTTGGTTAATTATTACATGTTTGGTCCATGTCACTTAATTCATTCATTTTTTATGCATTTTATAAAATTTAAATTAACTTTCTAATTTGATTTTAGGGACCAAAGGTGCAACTCCACATAAAAGTTTGGACTAACTTCGCATTTTTTAAAAATTTGGGGACCAAATTTACAATGACTACATAAAAATTTGGACTAACTTTGTAATTTTCAAAGTTCGAGGACCAATCATGCAATCTGGTCAAGCCACATGGACCATTTATGCAATTTTCTTTTAAATCCGTGTATTACATGGGGCATAAACTAGTTGGATAATAGAGGCAAGTTTACTTTGAGAAAAAAAAAAAAAAAAAAAAAAAAAAAAAACCAATCCTATTTTTTAGATGAAAAATAAATTCTTATTTTAACATGTAAATATGTTATCATGTAAATGTAAATAATTTTGGAAAAAAAGATCGCATAGTTCTTATTTTTTACCTAAAGTTAATTTATTAAGTTTTCTTTTTTTATTAATATTTTTTATAATTCTTAAATGTTTTCTTCGTTAAATATCATATCGAAAAAAAAAAAATTACGTATAGTTAATCTCATGTGGTAGTTTTTACCCCACCTTTCGTTAATTTTACTGAATCAATCATTTAATTTCTCTTTTTTAAATAAACTTAACAAAGGTTATCTTTAACATACATAGAATACTAGGGTGTCGATTTGATCCGGTTTTAGCTTAAAAGGAAACCAAAAACCAATTTTTTGGTTTTGGTTTATGGTTTCTGGCTTTCGTTTTTCACTTTAGCTTCGGTTTTTTCGGTTTTGCTTTGTGGCTTCAAGCTTTTAAATAAAAAAATTGGTCCAAATTAATAAGATAGAAGCTCTAGGCTTATATTATTTCATTGATCTTTAAAAATAATCTATATATTTTTATAGATTACATGACACTAAAAACAATTTAATCTACCAAACAAAAAAGGTTTAAAGATTATTCTGAAACCTAAATATTCATTCTAGATAACATAAGTTAATAAGTAATTTACAGCCTAATCAATTTTGTAGGTGCATGAATACACCTGCATGAATACACCTCTAAATTTAAAAGTTCGGTTGTATGATTTCAGTTTGGTTTTTGTTACAAGCAAAACCGAAACCGAACAAAAAAATCAGTTTTTAAAAACCATCAAACCAAAGCGTCGGTTTCTTATTGATTTTGATTTTTTAAAGTACGATTGTGCCGGTTATTTTAATTGTAGTTTAATTATTTCGTTTTCTTTCGCATCCCTTATTGAATACGTTTAGTCTACCCCATAAATAATATATCTTGCCTGTCGTGCACGTGGAAGTACAATAACATGAGCCTGAATGGTGGATAATCTATAGAATATAATAAAAGAAGGTTTTCTTTACCACTTGTCATTCTCTTAAACAATCTTTTTGACACATGTCATTCTATTTAGACACCATGAATTTATTTTCCCTCCA
The DNA here is from genome assembly GCA_025506415.1 of Flaveria robusta. NCBI lineage: Eukaryota > Viridiplantae > Streptophyta > Magnoliopsida > Asterales > Asteraceae > Flaveria > Flaveria robusta. The sequence goes on from CM046470.1 coordinate 4,494,353, forward strand.
AAAGGGTATTATAATAATTTAAATACTTAAACAAATTTCTCTCTCTTAATAAAAATTAATTTTATTAATTGATACATTTTTCTCTCTCATCTAGATTTTTTTAAAATCAAGCTATTTTTTTAAAATTAAACTTTATTATGAAAATTAAAAATCATATCTTTTTATTAAAACAGAAATAATAAAAAAATAAATTTTTTATGTAATATAAAATTTTCTAAAACAGTAAACATTTTTAAAACATAATATTTTAAATCGCTTTTTTTTTTAAAATATACAAAATATGAAAATTTCTAAAAGTAGTTTTTATTAAAACAACCAAAATAATTAGAAAACCAAGTTTTTAATATACAAGATTTTTATAAACAATAAAATTTTTATAAATAAATATTAAAACAAATGTTTAAAAATGAAACTATTAATATAAGAGAGTTAAAAAAATAGTATAGTTGTTTTATTTCTTGAACTATTACGTATATATAATTTTAATCATATCTTATATTAAAATATCATAGTGTAATTATTCATGTTTATTACTAACAATAATACGTGTAATAAATGGGTTTTAAGCCTATCAATTTATCTATATATATATATATATATATCTATCTATCTATATCAAAGAAAAATCTAAAATAAGACTTGATACAATTATAAATTTTATTATACTAACTTTTTTATTTCTCTTTATCATTACTAATAATATTGAATACTAATAATATTAATCATATCATTTTTATATTAAAATTATATTATTTAATAAATTAAAACCTATTTTTTATTAAAAACACACTTTATAAAAACAAAAGTTTTATAAAATACTGAATACAATAAAATTTTTTAAAAATAAATTCATTTTTTTAAAACAACATATTTAAAACCCATATTTTTTATAAAATAAAAGTTTAAAAAATATATTATTATTTATTTACTTAAAGTAGCTATTCATATGCAATTATAATCATATTTTATCTTTAAATACAATTTTATAATTCATAAATTTTTATTACTAATTATTTAGTATTTTATTTATTAAACCCGTGTAATACACGGGGTACTAACCTAGTATATGATATAATAAAAGATGAATGAAAAGAAAGAAAAATAAAGTTAAGTATAATTGTATTATTTTTGGTTAAAAGTGGTAAAATTAGTAGATCAAACAAATACCATTAATTAGATAACAAAGGCACGTTCATTTCGAGAAAGAAAATACTAGTCCTATCTGTTACATGAAAAGTAATCCAATATATTATCCATGTAAATATGTTACCATTCAAGTGTAAATATTAAACAAAAGAAATGACTACGTAGTTCTTGATTGATATCATCCAAAGACAAAATTTTCTTTTAATATTAATTAATTTATATATATTTCTTAAATAATTTCTTTCGTCTAAACAGCAAATAACATTACGATAGAGTTATAGTAAAAAAGATCTTTAATCTAAAAAGTTTAATAAGTATTGTAAGCTTGATACGTGTTTTTTTTATTGTTTTAAATAGTAGGACATTTTAAATTGTGTCAAATATATCAGTTAATCGTGTCAAATATCAGTTCATTGTATATACATTTCACATCACTTGTTATATGTATTTATCATTGTGTTTTACCTTTTAGATAATTTTGTGTTATTTTTTTTTATTTTTTCTATTGATTATATAAATTTTTTATCTATTATTATGTTTTATAATTACAAGTGTATAATGATATGCTGTCAAAATGTATTTATCAAAACTTATAGTTGAAAATAACACAATGCGTTATTTTTTAATTATTTTTTATACATTATTTAAACTTGCTGTTATTTATTATTGTGTTTTACAATTAGAAGTAAACAATAATGTTATTTCACCAATGTATTTTTCAAAACTCATAGTGTTCAAGATAACACAATGACGATAAAAATACACAATGAAGCATTATGTTATTTTGTCAATTATTTTTAATTTATTAGATTAATTAGTTGTTAATTTATTATTGTGTTTTGCATATTAGAAATACGCAACAATATTATTCAACCATTATATATTTTTTGAAATTCATTATTTTAGAATAACATGATAGAGTTTAGAAAAACACAATAACTAACAAAATAAACATTTAATTGCACTAAAAGACACAATGACGAAATATTAGCTTAGAAACATAAAAAATTATTATTTTTTATATAAAAATATTGTACTTATTTTAAAGATAAAAAACGTTCGTTTTTATGATATAATTTATATAAAAAAACTGATACCATACATAAAAGTTATAAACGTTTAGAAAAAATGAGGGAACTTGCAAAAAAATCAACAAAATGGTTATTTTTAAAATATCATTCTAACAAATTTTTTCTTAAAAATTGATCTTAACTATTGATTAAAAATAAAGATCATTAAAATTATTTTTTATACTTTTTAGTTTTAAAACTATTTTTATTTTAGCATTTCACTTATGAGTAACTAATTTTCTTTTGGTATAAATTTATTTATCTGCACGCGAAAGTACAGTAACATGGGAAGCCGTGAAGGTGGTGGGTTAATGGATTAGTAGGAAAAATTGTTTTAAACGTGTTTAAATAATAATCATAAAACGTATACTTTGAGTGATTTTATTACTAAGCTAAGCATATACTAAATATGAACGGCAATTTTTAATTGTTTTTCTTATTTACTAGTTATTTTATTTTGTTTCACTTTAATGACGAAATAAATGCGGTGGGTGGAGATTTAAAGGCAGAAAAATGTTCAAATAAAAAGGGATCAAAATACATTATGTAATCTTGAACATTATAAGTTTTGAAAAATAAATTGGTTAAATAACATCATTATTTACTTTTAATTGTAAAACACAATAACAGATAACAACAAAATGTCCTACTATTTAAAACAATAGAAGAACACATATCAAGTCCACATTTCATTTTAAACCTTTAGATATAATACATTTTTAATACATTTTTTACTATAATTCTACCCTTAAAAAAAAAAAGCTACCTATTTTTATTACAGAGCGTCGGGTAATTTTCATGCAATTGCTTCATTGCCACTTTATCCTTTTCATTTGATAAATGTCGCAAACTAATTAAATGGTCAAAAAATTTGCACTTTTTATTTCTTAGAATTAGCGTAAATATTAATGCAGAGTTTGGTGGTGCAAAGGTGACGAGAGATAAGGATTAAAGTAAATAAACTTTCTTTTAATTTGCCGTTTAAATTATGACAACTTTCGTGTTGGCCTGTCGATACCTTTATACATTCTAATATATATATATATATATATAGGATTGAATTCATGTGAAAACCAATATCTAATAAGGACATTTAGGTAATTTGACTTTTGTTACTTTATGTTTTTTGTCAGTTTCTCTTTCTTAAAAACTACAACCACGACCACACATCAAATCTCAAAATTTATTTCAAATCCTCATATACATCTATCTCAAAAATCACTTGAGAGGTTTAAGAGAACTCAATCAGATTTGAAGAGGAGGATGGCAGTCATCATCGCCTGAACAACAAACACCACCGTCTGAACAACAACAACCACCGTCATCGACCACAGCTGCCATTCCAGCAACAGTCGCCCCACCAGTGGGTGGCTGTGACACCCATTACACACCAAATCGACCACCTTAGAGGTCATCATCACCATCAAAGCCTTTAGGTCACCGCCGCTACGTAGAATCTCGGTCCAAAACAAGAAGAACACGGGTTTTGTGGGTGAAATCAGAAATCTCGGTCCACAACCACCGTCTTTCTACCCAAATCACACACGCAGGAAAATGACGTCACCAAGGTCTCCACCAACATGATCGGTGTCGTAATCATGTCGATTCCGGGGACCCTCAATGTGACACCCTACATACTTCCCACATCGGTCGTGGACAGGAGAGATTCCTGGTTCATAAGTAATGTCTGGTTTCTAATATCACCTACGCGTTTTGGGCGTATTGGCTGTGGATGAGAGGAGAACTCCACAGTTAAGCGTGCTCAAATGGGAGCAATCTAGGGATGGGTGACCTCCCTGGGAAGTTTTCACCCGGGCAACCAAAAGCAAATCCGTGAGCTCCTTGTGGGCAAAGCGGACAATATTGGTGGTACAAGAGACCGGGTGTTACAGAATGGTATCAGAGCCACTCCTGTGCCCGTCACGATGGTGGGACAAACCTCACCGGGGATGGTGAGAGTGTTCTCGGGCTCATCGAGGACGATGAGTCCAAAGGGGGGGGGTGATTGTGACACGCTACATACTTCCCACATCGGTCGTGGACAGGAGAGATTCCTGGTTCATAAGTAATGTCTGGTTTCTAATATCACCAACGCGTTTTGGGCATATTGACTGTGGATGAGAGGAGAACTCCACAGTTAAGCGTGCTCAAGTGGGAGCAATCTAGGGATGGGTGATCTCCCTGGGAAGTTTTCACCCGGGCAACCAAAAGCAAATCCGTGAGCTCCTTGTGGGCAAAGCGGACAATATTGCTGGTACGAGAGGCCGGGTGTTACACTCAAAGTTCTCGGCATACTCCCCGGATTCGTTGTGATTCTGATAATGGCGTTTTTGATGGAGATCACGGTGGAGTTTTGTTAAGATACACCAATTATTCCGGTGAGGCCAATACCTACGGTGGCGTTACGGCGGAATCAAATGAAATCAAATGAAAACTATGCTTATAATTGAAAACCGTGAAAACCACCACTACCCAATCACATAATTGATAATTTATTTAACCTTTTAATGGTTTAAAGTATATTTGATTAAACTTCAATCTTATTTTTTGAGGTCATTATATAGTTTTTAATTTAAACTCCAAGAAACGACAATGATAACGAAACGGCTTACGTATACATAACTTGTATGAGTTACATGTACGCAACTCGTAGTTGTACACTTGGTAACATTTACTTACATATACATAACCCCAACATATACGTAACTCTTAGTTGTATATTTTTTAATACGTATTTACATATATGTAATACTTACATATATGTAACACATAATTTTCATGGTTTTCATTTATAACATGATTTTCAAGTGATCCATCCCCTATATATATATATACACACACACACACACTTTTTACTAGTGCATGTGACCAGTGCTATGCGACGATGTATTGTAAAAGTAGAAATACTTAATTTTAACAATTTATATGTCAGTATTAACCAAGTGAATAAAATATATGAATGAAACATTGATAAAAAAATTGTTGTAAAACATGAATCCTTAAAGCAGATAATGAATGCGTAAATAGTAATTTTATAAGAAATAATAAGTTAGATTGCAAAGTGGTAAAAGAAAAAGAAATAAACTTTACTAAAGTTTTGAGGATTAAGTGTAAATCTAATGTTACTCGATAGTTTAAGTGTAAAATTTAAGAAAATGACAAAAAATTGTATTAGGTGTCTTAAACTATAAGTAAAATTATAATTGTGTCATATATAATAGTATAGATATAGATATTAAAATTTTATAATGTATTTAAATAATCAACTTTAATAAAAAAATATTTTGAAATAAATTTGCTATAGAATTTTAAAGAGTTACAATAAAAAAAAATATAAATATTACATAAAATTTAAATACTAAAATTACACCTATACTAACCCAGCTATAAATGAACAGTTATTTTATTATCTAAGTGCTATGGTGGTGGTACAACTTTCTATTTCATTTGCTCACTGCCTAATATACATCCATATCTGTGTGCTTGGGTATTTTCGAGAGACAAGGGGTCATGGTTATGGGTGTTTCCAGCAGTTTATCCTCGCTGAACGTCATTATTGCCACTGATCCATTTATTTATGGCACCTTTTACTTCATGGGGTGATGTTGGACCATATTGTTGTGTTGATCGTACTGGGTACGCTTCTCCCGGTGTCGCCTACGACCGTAGCCGCCGATCACTGTCTCTTTGCTGCTCATCTGTCTCCTCGCTAGCCATGGGTGGTTCAGGTTTTAATTTGTGGATTTTGGCCTTAGTGGTCGCCGATTGTCGATGTTTGGTAGTCGCCGGCTTGCGCATGTTGTTGTGGCCATGCTAGCCACCTCACGTAGCTCCGACCAGTTAGGCGGCAGGTGCAGGCCCCGGGAATTACACCCCGTCTGCCTCTTTTACATGATTAGTTTTTCCTAAACCCTCATCGCGGTGGTCTAGCGAGTGGTCGGATGGTGGCCTGCCTTAGCTTGCCGTCGCCTCTGTCGTGCCTATTGGCCGGTGGTGTAGTGAATGGTGCCTCGCGTCTGATATGGACAGTGCTGCTAGCGACAATGGTGAAGGCAGTTAGGTAGGTTTATTGTGATAATATTTATCATATGTAATTTAAGATAAAGCCTATTATTATTATGTTTTATTTGTAATTATCATCTTGCACTTTAAAAAATTAGTTACCAATAATACACAAAACCTTATTGAGTTTCAATTGTTCTCTACTCTTCACATGTTGAAAATGTTATTTCAAGACTTGTTAAGAAAATTTAATATAAATTTGAGATTTTTCCCTCATTTTTTTTTTTGAACGGCAAAATCTATCCTACTTCTACTCCTAAACTACTCCAAATTATATCATACCTGAGTTTGAACCCAAGATCTCCCCTCTAAGAGGCAAAGCCTCTACCAAGTGGGCTAGCCCCACATTGACGATTTTTCCCTCATTTAAACTCTCTTTGTACAATTTATATAAAAAAAGGTAGGTGTAAACTTCAAGACTCAAGAGGTTGGTTGATTCAGCCGACAACTTACGCACGTGGAAGAAAAACATAATGGGAAGGAGTTAATGGATAATTGTGGTAGCTGTTTTCCGTTTCATGTATAAGAAAACGTGTCGCACGATTTTTTTTCTTTTTAATTTAGACTTCTTTTATATTCTCCTTTTGAAGAGTTCTTTTATTTGTTTTCTCTTTTACAACAAAGTTCAATTTTCTTTATTTTATTTTGTGTTCTTGAAAAACTAATATATATGTAACTGAATGATCAGCTTACGAAATGGATGGTGTTTGTTTCGGTCTAAAATTGATACCAAGGTAGCTAACAATTTTCACAAGTGTCTGCGATGTTAGGGCCTGTAGGTAACATTTTTAAATTTGTTCTTGTTTCTTATGCTAAATTACACGAATAGTTTATATGGTATGTCATCTAGTCTAAAGGTTCTAAACTTATGTAATTGGTTTTAACAGTTAAGATTGTTAGATGATCCGTTTTTAAAGCCTTTTATGTAAACATCACTTTATTTCTTTAATAATATGGGTCGAGGATGTCTCTTTTTTAAGTGTACTTGTGTACCCTTTTTTTTCTTAATATCAATGTTATATCATTCACTGTGAATTTCTTATAAATGCATGAATATGTTCTTTATATTATAAAAATAGTTGTAAATGATTGTAAGTGGGAAAGAAGAAAAATGTTACTATACGTTTGTATATTTGACGGAAGAGAATGGTTGTGAATGATTGAAAGTGGTTGTTGGTGAAGTACAAAAAAAATATATATAAAAGTATTATTTAATTAAATTTTAGAAATAAAAAATAATGATTTTTAATGTAAATTTAACGATAAAAATAAAAAAAAATCTACTGTAAATGCTCTTTGATGACAAATCTTTTCTAAATATTAAGTTTACATTTTTATATTTTCTTAATCATCAATATAAGATGATAATTTATGAATACATTATAAAGATTGATTATCAAAAGTTTCATACATGAGAAAAAGGCCTAGCCTAAACAATAACATTTCATTTAATAGTTCTATAGAGATTGAGTTTCCCATGCCCGATTTATAGCACACTTCCCCTCAAGTGTACAGGTATTACGAAATAATGTTATTTCTAAACAAATTGAAACATAATATATTAGATAGATATTAATGCTCATAACTTAATATTTTCTATCAAATTATATATGTCAAACAATAACGCGCACATGACCTTATAGTCTAGTGGCTAAGTAAGAAAAAAAAAAGTGGATCTGATGATTGAACAATGTAAACGGAGATAGCAATATTGAACTAAACGGTACATTCATATATGATTGTATCATTGAACTTCCAACACTACACGTATCCTCACTCTAACATGATCTAAAGGACTGTGCCATGATCTAAAGAGGTTCGGTCCATGAACAGGTTTGAGATCTGTTGTGTCAAAATCCTTGATGCAAGTATTTTACAGAAACGGATGCGAGCCCCCTTTCATATGAGCTCTACATGCTATCTTCTAATTCATCAGGTACATGTAATTTCTCAATGGCTGCCTGCAGGAAACAAAAGATCTAATCATGTTCAAAGTAATATTGGTACCATCTATAAATAATACTAAAAGAGTAACTTGGGGGGACACTTTGGCACATTTCTAGGCCCCCTAAATTGATTTTTCCCGCCTCTATCTCCTATTAAATAATTACCTAAATTAAGAAAGATTAAATAATTTTAATTCTTTTTTAGATTACAAATAATTTTTAAATAAATTAGGAAAGATATCTTTTTTAGATTACAAATAATATTAATAATTTTTTGAAAAAACAAAAACAGTTTAAAAACAAAATTTTAAAGAGTTGATATAATTATTTTATTATTTATAATACTCAATTATACGTAATTTTAATCATGTCTTATTTTAAAATATCGTTTAATACTTAATAATTTTTTTTATTTTATTTAATATTTTATTTTTTTCAACCCGTGTAATACACGGGTTTACTAAAGCTAGTATATTATATTTCTGTAAGCATATGCAACTCACTAATTGTTTTAAAAAAAAGGGCATAATTAGTTTTGGGTCAACTGACCACTACCCAACCCGTCTGACCCGCCAATTTTGCGACCTCAGCAATTAATTGAGAAAGAGAGGAGAACTGGACCTTGATAGTAGCCACATCAGTTGCAGAAGGCTTCAAATCCAAAGCTAGACCAAAATGAAGCATTGCCATGTCATACATAAGTCGACGTTTATAAATCTTTCCCATCAATGCATAAACACTGCTTTCATGAGGAGCGTATTCTTTAAGTTCTTCTAGAACAACTAAAGCACCATCAAAATCCTCCATACTCACAAGAATGTTTGCTTTTTGATACATAGGTAGAGGGTTTTTCTTATCTGCTATTATGGCCTTCTCCATCATTGCTAATGCTTCGTCATTTCTCTGACAATTTGTTTCCAAAATTAATTCAGTCAATATTTAATATTATTGAAGTGTACTGATTTCATATGAAGAATTGGTGGATGTAATCAAACCTTTAATGCATGCAAGGAAGTCCCGAGATAAGACATTATAACAGAAGAACAAGGGTTTATATTTAAGGCCCTTCGAAAATGGTGCTCTGAAAATTCGTATTTCTCCTGACGTAGGTATATCATTGCTAGACCATACCAGGCATTATAATGTCTTGCATCGATCTGAAGGGCATTTTGGTAACTTCTGATTCCATTTTCAAAATCCTCCAAGGCCACGTATCTGTGAAAATAGACTATCAATATGCAGATTATCAAAGAATAAATATTATACCCAAAGTACTAGGAATTATAACAAAATTCATACTCATGACCACAAAGGGTGTGAGCATAGGTGAATCTTGAATTTAGCTGCACAGCTCGTTGAAAGTTTTTTAGAGCAGTTTCATGGTCTTTCTGCATGCTATAGCAATTTCCCATTGCACACCTGTCACGTTGGTTTTTTTATTAAAAACAAATTTTAGTAATAAAGAATATAGACAGAGCATATTTCCCATTTTCAGATGTTAAAAGAAAAAGCTTAAAAGTACTTACCATGACTGTGGGGCTAAACGGTCCGTTGATATTAGCTCCTGTGCCAAATAACTCAACCTCATATCCTCCTTCAGGTGCTATAACATATAAGACCAAAGATCATGGAGAACTAGCTCAACATGTGCTTGTATCTCAGTTATTGATTGAAAAATGGTGTGAAGTTAACTTTAAATTGTGGCAATAATGGACATAGCACCAACAATATTGTAAATATTAGACAAGCATGGAAAAACTTACATACAGAACAGTAGAATAGATATCCATTCCTTCTAAGCTATAAGGAGAAGCCAAACGAGCATTGCTAAAGGCACGCTCAGCTTCCATATAATCAACCAGTTCAAAATGAGCTTTTCCAACCTGCACCAAAATTATGCACATTGCCACGAATCAAAATTTGATTAATATCCTCTTAAATCTAGTTTTAAGGTAAAATAATGAAAATGAAAACTAGATCCTCACCAAACAATATGTTGAAAATAAATATATACCTGAGAGAGCACCCAGCCTGTGTTATAATGCTTAAAAGGAAGTTGTAAAAATACATCAAGTGCGTCCTGTGTTTTCAAAAGGTGGTAATCAGCAAAGTAGATCGCCAGATAATGAATAGAAGTTTGATGATACTTTAACAACGTTTACAATACCTGACACCTGTACAGGCAAGAAAGTCTGTAACCTTCACCCATTACTTTCAAAAGTGACAATACTTCTAAAGCTCCGTTAGCAATTTTTGATACACTCATGGAAGTCCGCCCCATCGAACCATCATGTTCACAAGATCTAGTATCAAGTGATGGGGACGAACCAGAAGTGGTTGTAGTATTAGAACGTGAGTCCTCAAGCTCAGACCGAACCCCTGAAAGATCAGACCAAGATTGTGGTCTATAATGTGTTTACAAAATAAAAAAGAAATAAAAAAAAGATGTTGACCTTCATGAAAATTTTCAGTTGACCAAGATTGTCCTTTTCTAACTGTAACAGAACGAAATGCTGCAGATCCCAGCTTAGAAGAAGCAGAATATTTAGAAGTGTGATTTGTTCCATTTCCAGCAGCTACAGTAGCCCCAGTTATATTTGCCATGGATCCACCGTCTCCGGCAAGTCTTGTGCTTCTTCTAGGACCAGAATCAGAGAATAACCTTCCTGATATCTGGAGAAGAACACAAAACATGCTAAAGGGAGAGCACAAAATATAATATACAGTAAACATACACCATAACTAAAGCTCTAAATAGAATATGTAACAACTTAACAACCTTTCTTAGCTTGCCCTCATCCACAAATTTTCTTCTAGGAGCTTGAATGGTAGATTTGACGGTTGATCTTGGGGATACATCAGCACCAACAGAACTTGAGGTCGGACCATTTGGAGGCACGTTTCTACATATTGGCGGTGGGGCCACGCCTGACAACTACAAAAATACAAAACAACATTGAACAATGATATAGTAGCCTCTATCCTGCAAGCTGTGGGGACCAACAACACAAGTACACAACAGAACGATATTATCAAGTAAATTCATCATATATCCGTATCCATGAAAATAGATGGAAGAGAAAAAATGGAAAATAAATAAGTTAGTAAGATGAAGGTGAATTTAGTAGGTACCTGGGTGGCCATTGGGGAAGGAGTATTATAAAATGATATATTAGAATGAACGCCGTTATTGGGTTGACTAGCAGCAGCAACAGTACTGCCAGAAAAAACTGCACCATTATGATTTAAGGAATTCTCCTTAATGTTATTGCCATTCAAATGTCTTAATTGCCTTGCACTAACATTTTCAGCCACTTGTTGTCTACCAGAAACTACATTATGATCATCACTGGATGCCTGCAACTTAGGACCCACATCATGACTCACGTACTGCTTTTGTATGCTTTCAGAAGCGGATTCCCCAAACACTGTTGTTGCTTCTCCAGCCGATCCTGAAACATAAACACAAAAGATGAAATTTAATACCAACACAAATATAACTGATTAAAAAAAATGGTACTAAACAAAATGAATAATTACACAAAGTATCCTGTTGGGTGACAAAAGCACTTTAAAGCCATTCAGTTTCGAAAAAGTGGCATACCTAATTTACATAACTCCTCATATGCAGCCCACAACAGGGGATCTATTGATAAAGCCAGGTTAAATTGATGAACAGCACTTTTCAATCTGTCTGTGTATCTGAAAGACATTATGGGCCCATTAGTTTATAAATCTTACTAGGTGAAAAAACCAAAATGAATTACACATAAATCATGACAAGTGAAAATATCAGTTGAGACATAAAAGATCAGGAAAATCAAAATGGGTGAGTCTCGCAGGCTGGGTTCTACCAACACTTTTCTGTCCAATTTCTAAAATAACTGTTGTTTTGTATTCAATTATAAAAACTACACTATGTAGTATAATGAACTTTGTTTCAACACAACGATTTAGGAGGTTTAGCATTTGAACACGCTTTAAGCGATTGCCAACCCATTTGACCAGTTTAATTTGTTTCCTTTATGACTGAGTTTGTCTATATTAACCATTTGACCCAATATCATAATACAACCCAAACTCACCTTTTTTGTATAAATGGATTAAAGTTGCTAGTTTGCTACCCATACGTATTACCTTTTAAAAGGCAGGCTACTTTCAAGCTCAGTAATATATAATTATACATAACAATTTCTACAATAAACAAACTGCTAGACATCCTTAAATAACAACGCTTCTCAAGTGGAAAACCGAAAAAAAGACAATTTTAAAAAAATAGCCATGTGCCTGTATATAAGCCCAAGAAGATAATGACCAGCTGCACCATTTGGGACCTGGAAAGAATAAGGAAATACAATGAGCAAGTGCTATTTGTATCTGTGACTACTTGTGTTTTCATTTAATATCATTGTCTTTATATAATCTAAGTGAAAACCTGCAAATGATAACATATGCGAGTAGACAGATTTATTTACCATGTGGTCTGTCAATACAAAAAAATATCTGGATTACCTCTGCACTAGGCTCATTAGAAGAGCATAATGCCACCTCGGCTTCACTGAGAAGATCCATTTGATAGCATGATAGTGCAAACAAGTATCTGGACTGAGGCATTTGTGTTCCTTCAGATTAAATATGAGAAAACAGGTTAAACAACTATAAGATATCCTTTATTGGATACCTGTTAAATTGTTAATAAGCTAATAATTAATAGAGATTATAAAGCTATCCAAAATTGAGTAATAACATTTGGGTCCATAACATGTAAAATTGTATTCAAACTATGAAATTTAATGCATCAATCATAGGCCTTGAGATCATAGCCTAAAAGAATTATATCAAGAGCGTTTTAATGTTAAAAGATTCTTTTTCATGATCCCATCATTGGATATTAATTTCAATATCTTTACAGTTAGAACTAGGATCTAGTTATAACTTTGAAAGAAGATTTTGAACTGTGGAGAAGCCTAGTTGCACAAGATGATGGTGTTTGACTTCTAATTCAATTATATTTGTACATTTTGCAGTTCCATCCCAAACCACCATGTGTCTTCTTCCCCAACCACATGTTAATTTTTTCTCAAACAGAGGAAACGCAATGAAAGTGAATGTGAACTTCATTGCAGTCTTGCAATTGAAAATTTCTTTAATCTGGTTCTAGATTTTGGGAAGTGCTGCACCAATATTTTATCACCAAAAGGAATCATAAACCCATCATTAAAATCAAGCCCACTGTTCTATCATTATTGTTAACCTAAAGCACAATCAAACCAACTTTCCACTTTCAATCAGACCTTGAAATAGTCCAGGTTATGATAGCCGAAAAATGAGGTTAGCTGATCCAAGTTGAATTTGATTCTTAACTGTTGATTATAATTTTTCTGAAGGACATCAGATGAGTTGAATAAAAAAAACAAAATCCAGTTCTTTTAAATTCTAAACCTAATACCAGAAAACTTTAGTAATTCCAACTGGCAATTCAGTTTTAGACTTCGGTCTCTATTTGATATTAGGCGCAGCAAGAAGAAGAGGGTTAGTGGGTCATTAAAAAGTTGGAACTTTTTATACAATTTGAGATTTCCTAGAATAGAGCACCTTTGAAACAATTATAGGTTGTTCTCAAGTTTAGAGCAATGTAGCAATAATTCTCAGGATTTCCCTTCTGTAATTGAAAGATTGCTTTGAATCTACAGAAAAGTATAATGTATACGCTGAACTTACCCTTCATTTCTACATGCACAAGCATGCACCCTATTGCATTCCAAAATTACAATAAAGTTCTTCATAGAGAATGTAGAATAGCTCTATTCAAATATCAAGCCGTAAAAATGAAAAAAAAAAAAGTCACCACCAGAAAGGGGATAAATCAATTTGATGCAGGCCCATAGTTAGCATTTAAAAATTTATAGGCCTAACTTAAAATCTCATGAAACCTTCAAACGATTTGTCTACACTTATCTGGATTGAGTGCTCCTTCGAAATTAATGGTAGTGAAAAGTTGAAGAACAATAAGTTCCCCTTTATCCAGTGCATGATTATAAACCTAACTTTTAAGTCTGATTAGGCCTAACTTAAAATCTCATGAAACCTTCAAACGATTCGTCTTCAATTATCTGGATTACGGTATTTGTGCTCCTCTTAAATAAATGGTAGTGGAAAGTGGAAGAACAATAAGTTTAATAACCTAATATTTAAGACTGATTCATAATAACATGGCAACAAAAAGAAACTACAATAAACATGAGAAAGAAACACGTGGCACTTACCTTTCAGAATATGGTAAGCAGCGTAGGCTTGATTGCTTTGTAAGTAACACGCAGCTAACAATTGCAAGTTCGTCTGCATTTAACGAAATAAGCAAGAAACTAATAACTTGAAAGAAACTGAGATGTTGTGATTGGTGCATTGCGAATTAAAGCTATGGAAAAAAATATAGTTGACTATTCAAATAAGAGTGATTAATCAGAATAATCAGAATCTGCTTGCTTTGAAAAAGTCTTTTGCTTCACTTATGCAGTTTTCAGGAAAATAACAAAAAAAGGGCATTTCTTGCTAATGGTTTCTAGCATTTATTCTCCATAATGTTCTTTTAATGAAGTCATGAGTGGATCAGCTAATAGCAGTGCCTACTTACAAAAGCTTTAGGACAATATAAAGACACGAAAATTAACAATAAGTTTTGAACATCACAAAATACCAAATCTCAAAGGGCATTGATGAGCATAGAGGAAAAACAAACCTCAGAGGGGAACTCAGAACAGAGCCGCTCACACATGAAGATAGCATTGCGGTATAGCAGATGTCGCATACTGTTCTGTACACAGTCAATTAACACACCCTCCATAGGATACTTACAGAGGTAGATGCAAATCTGTCACTGAATTTCTGGAAGAATCATATATGTTGGTCACAGATGCAATTAGTATCAGTCTATCAGATATTCAGACGACACAAAACTCTTCACATGTAAGAAATAAACACAATCCCTTGCTTAACATATATCAAACAAATAACGACTTAAATACACAGCTACAAATTTTTCAAAGGTATTGACTCTCCTTATACTAAACAAGATTTCTAGATGATCAAACTAAAACCGTTTCCTAAAAACAATTAGAGAACAAGCATGGCGATCAAAACCCTAGAAAACACATCTACTAAAAAGAACCAGACAAGCAGATCAATTAGAAAACTCTACAAACCCGAAACACCAACGAATAACTCCAATATCAACCTCACATCTCGAACGAACATTCAAAAACAACACTCCGAGGCTGAAAAACTACCAAATCATCTACACATACTGTTCATTTATCTTCCATGCCAAAACAACCCCCAAACCACCAACATCAAACACACTAAACTCACATGATTATCAATAACCTCCACACAGAATTCATACATTTAATTAGAATGAAAAGCACAACCGAATACCTGTACGCGCGATAACCAATTGGCAATGGAAATAGCGGCCTCTAGAGGTCAGATTTCCCGACGAACTTCAGATTAGAGAATTTATTTTCATCATTGGAATCATATACATTCAAAGTAAAGATTGAAGAAGAATCTGAAGATGAAATTGTTACGGAGTTTGTGTGTGAAAACGAGAGAGCGAGGATTTGAATTTGCGATTGAATCAACGAGACGCCGTGAGTCAGGAGAGAGAGGGTTTTGGGATTTTGAATTACGAGTAAATGTTTAACCTAACCTAACGGTAGATAGTTAATATTATGAGGACTCCTGGCAGCATACATGGAAGATGAGGGGTGTTTATTTGTATGTATATAAACGTTTGAGGGCTAAACACGTAAATTTTATTTCTTCAAGCCACATGCTTTCTTTTCCCGATTTCTAAGTTCTAAACAAACCCTCATCTTAAAATTTACGAATATAAAATTAGTTTATTGTATAAATTGATAAATTCATGCGAATGGTACAAAATAACAATAATCATTGATATAATAGGTTAACGGTTCAAATATAAAATATAATAGTCACATAAGAAATGTGACTGAAAGAATAGATTTGAAAATAAACTACAATTGTTTATTTTTTTTAAATCTCTGTTTTTTAAGCGGATATAACTTTTTTATACAATAATATTTTCTTTAAATACATCATAAAATTGAGTATTTTATCCTATTTAATATAATTATAGTATATTTATACTTTTTCATTTACAAAAATAACATTTTTTAAAAACATTTATGTGTTGTGCGTATAACTTCCGTGATTATTTACTGCATAGTTATGAACATAACTGGTGTAATTATAATATAATTTGCGTAATTATTTTTTTATAATGTGAGTAATTTTACTTTGCATAATTAAAAATATAACTTGCGTAATTATTAATATATATTGCGTAATTATGCACCTTATGTTCGTAATTATGACGCGGACGAAACTACTTCTGCGCCAAAAAAACACAAGTCACGCCCTTGTAACTTCGTATACGCTTCGTATACTTTGAATAGTAATTAACCGGCCCCTACAAATATAATCTGCTTTTACACGTTCATTTGTGGTGCAAAAAGTTAAACGATATTAAATCAACAAAAATTTGCTCTTTTGCTTTATTCTTCATCTGATTTTTCATATCTACTACCAACACTAACAAATTAACTGTCGAAAAAGAAACAATTTATCTCTCATTCTTCTTTTGCGCCACCTACACTAAGTTAGTTGTCACCCATCTCGCTAAAAAATATAGCTCATAATGCGAAAACGCTAAAAGATCCTAATTCAAGTGTTAAAGACACTTGCCGAAAATTAATTGACGAGTTGTTCTGTGTTATTTTTTAAAACGGACCAAAAATACTAAGGCTGCGTTTGGTTCGTGAAATTTGTTTGAATTGGAATTGGAATTGGAATTGGATTTGGAATTTGAATTGGAATTAGAAGCAATTTAAATTGGAATTCAATATTTTACAAAGGAATTGGAATTCAAGGGAATTGAAATTTATAAAAGGAATTCAAATTCCAAATGCATTATTTGTGACAAAACACTTATAAAGGAATTGAATTTATCACTCATTGCAAACCACCATCACCTCCATGATTACTGATATCCGTCGCTACAACCATCGACCGCCGCCGCCGTCAACACCAACAATTGACCGCGACCACCAACAGTGCCCAACAACCATGCTCGTTGCTGAAAACTGACCGTAACCAACCGTCGCCGCCAACCGGTCAAGCATTTTGTCGAAAACCTACAATCGCTGTCGAGCGCGTCTAAAACCGACATAGTTCGGGGATGACAGTCGGTGGTCAAATGCGTGCGTGGTCGGTGGAGACGACCGTTTATAGGGTCGGGTGCGGTTAACAGCGACCTTCAATTGTCAACAGCGACCTTCAATTGTGAACAACGATGACAACACGATCGGTTATTGGCGGGTTTGGGTTATCAACGGTTGTTGGTGGTTAGGTAGCGGTAGTCGGGCGACAATAGTCAGGGCGGCGGCGGTCGGTTGTCAGGTAGCGGCAGTCGAGCGGCAGGGGCGGGCGGCGATCGGCGGGGGCGGGCGGGCGGCGGTGGTCGGCGGCGAAGGTCGTTGGTAGATTTAAGATTTAAATAATAGATTAAAACCACCACCAAAAACCTAATATATGAAAATTTTATATCTCTTTCTAAACTTTTAAAATATCATATTTTTACTACATATTTTTTATTGTATAAAGATTTAAATAATAGATTTAAGAAATATGATATTCGCAGGTCCAGAAAGAGAGCTACAAAGTGACCTCTCTATTAAAATTCAATCTAGAACAATTATTGATGGAAATTTACTTAGTGGATATTTGATATTCTTTTAATGGAATCATTAAAATACTATTTTTGAATCGTTAAGATATGTATGTGTTTGTTTAGAAAAAAAAAATAACCTCTGAATAGTTCAGCTCATATACAATATTGAATAAGAAATAAGACATATCTACCATTCACAAAAGAAAACCATCAAAGTCCCCTCCCTCCCTCCTGTAGCATCCATTTACCGCCATCGTCGTGTTAATATATTATGTTTTACGTGTGTGGTTTAACGCTTTTATATCTACCATTCATAGAAGTTTTCAAGGCAAACAATCATATCAAGTTCAAAGTCAAAATGGTGCAATAAATCATTTTAGCATTATATTGGGCTATTTGAATGCTCAAACGATCTTTATATTCTATAACAAAAAGTATTCGGTGGTGAGGTTATTTGAAGAATTCAAGGCTATAAGCTACTACTGAATAACAAAAAAACTACTATTGTTCAAAAAATAATTTTCCTTGCTAGCTGTGACATTTTTTAATAAATTTTATGTCATTAAACAATTTTTTTTTAAATAATTTTTATAAATTACTTGACACACCACCAAATATGTTATAGTGATTTTATTCTGCATATGCGTAGTTTAAACTATACAGGTGTCACACCAATAATTTTCGTTGTGTAAATATTCACAAATTCATTTTATTAGTTTGTTAGTACTTACTACTTAGTACCATGACCTGAGTGTTCGGTTAGTACAAGTAGCTGCAACTGTTGTACCTCATGTCCTCATCCAATTCTACCTTCTGCATGGCATGCCACTTATGTCTCCTATAAGCTTATCAATTAATATCATGCAATTCTCACCTCCCCAAATTAATATATATTTCACCAATATTTAAAGTCTTCAATAATCAAACATTCAAACTATAAACAAACATATATAGATTATACACAAGATTAACATCTAACATCTTACTCATGATGATAAAAACTTAAACTCATAAACAACACCTATACTAACTCCATTAATGGCAACCAAACATATGAATATACGACCATTAGCTTCAAATACAAGTAATTAGATATCACTCATCTCCAAATGCACGCTAATCTTAACTCTAACCGGAATATCATGCACGTAATGTTATTGATAATAACATCATTAATACGTTAGACCGCGGTACTATCGCGTGTTACGATCAAAGCCAAAGAGCACCAGCATCCTTAAGAAGAGGAACGAGGGTTCCATTGATATGACACGCGATAAGCGTTTCAATTCCACCCAAAAACTTACCGCCTACAAAGATGGCGGGGACCGGCTGCTGCTGTTCAGTCCCCGCCATCAGGCGGTACAGCAAAGCATGAATCTCCATCCCTGCGGTCTCTTTGTCAAGATCGACCACCGTGGGCCCGACACCGAGGCCCAGAAGAAGCTGCTTCGCTACGTGGCCCATACAACAACCGCTAACGGAGAACACCACCACCGCGTTTCCGTTAGCCAGGTGGTGCACCCTCTCGTACACCGACTCCAACTTCGTCGCCATCGTTGCGACTCCGGTGGCGGTGGTTCGGTCCATTACAACACTTGATGATTGTGGGTTTGTTACCTTCATTTTCTAGAGAGAAAAAGTGTTAGTTTTAGGGTTAGAATAAAAGGGTGTTATGTTTCTAGGGTTTGGGTTTATTGGGTTATTTTTATAGAGAAAGAAGATATGTTGTGACCGTTGGAAGATGCATTCTGTTGATATTACTGCAGCTTTAAAAGCATGCTTATTATTCCAGGAGAAGATGTATACATCATAAGGCTAACTAATTTTGTAACAGTAGGGGTGTGTCATTGATATACTATCATGGGAGAGATGAGCGTTTGGGGAGTACAGGTTCTGATGCATGATGTACAACTGTACAAGTGCATGTTGTGATGCAGGAGGTACAACTAACTGTTTGATTCAAAACTTGTGTCACTGCAAGAAACTTGTGGAGGGTAATAGGAGTCTTATCTTGGTCAAAGCATCACTTTGTGTTTGTGAGTTGTGACACACTTACATGATGGTGATTGAAAATTAAATGATAATATTTGAATAATCATTACTTAATACATACTATTCCTTGAAACAATTCAGAAAGGTATAAAAATTGTACTGATAGGATAGTATTTGTTCTGTTTGGAAAACTAAAATTAGTGTTGTTTTATATATAGAGAGAGATTATGAATCTAACCAACTAATGATAATGATAAAATCTTAATGATTATCCTACTAATAAACTAAAGTTAAATAATATCTAACAAAATGAAAGATAAAAAATGATTGAACAAATAATAATAACTACAGCAGAGACTTTGTAATATGAATTAATTTAAGAGTAGTAGTAGGATTGATTTACCGTTCAAAAAAAAAAAAATACAGTAAATAAGAAAATTGGCTAACAGCTCCTAAAGCTAAACGTGTATGTGGAGAAGTATATAGTTTCAAATGAAATGCATTTTAGCAACTAGAGAATATAAGAAACCTTGGACAGAGTATCTTCTTAATTCTTCATGATCCATTATTCTGTATTCTCTTCCTTTGAAATTTTCTACTGCATGCATTTGAATTTTGTTGTAGTTTAATATTCAAGTTAGTGTCCTATTTTCTTGAAAATTATTGTTGTATTTGTTGTTTAGGTCTTTAAAATTCAGGTTAGAGTTCAATTTATAAAAGGAAAGGGAATTAAAATAGCAAAGCAAGATGAGTCAATCCCCATGAACGATAATGCTTTTATACCATCGTCTAATTCTTCATTCGTACAACCTTTGGTCTCCACTTTCCTCCTAGGCCTCGGCTGGTTGCCAATCCATGTTCTTGACATGTGGGCTAACATACATCTCATATATATGTTTTGTTTGATAGAATTATGGTCATTAACATACATGTAAAGTTGTTAGAATCAACATCTTGTTCATAATTAACAATAACATGTACATGTTAATAAAAACTAACAATATAATTAAGTAGCCATTTACAATAAGCATAGAACAATAAGCATAAATTTTAACAATATACACAGATGACATTGATGTTATAGAGGTGACTAGTGAAATTGTGGACCCTATAACCCTAACCTGCTGAAGTGGATCTCTCAAACCATCCATAAACCATTTTTTAAGCAAGTTATATTGGCATAAGCCTTAAGTTACATTTACTTAATTTACTTTTGCAAAGAAATTAATAAGAAGTTCAATATGAAAATGTTTATAACTAAACACCACTACACTATAAAATATAATGAAAAATAAAACTAAATAAAATTAAAAACAAAATATATCATTTTTCCATCACATTTACTTGTAATATTATTGAAGTTTCCATATCATTTATATTCCCTTTGATTGACATCATAACGTTGTATTTACTCACCTATAATATTAGTAATAAAAAAGCTCATGACCAAATAATATTAGTGATTGTCCTTGTAAAAGTGATGTGAATATGAGTTTAAATTTTAATAAATACAAGTTAATTAAGTGGTATTTAGGTTTTTTGAAGCGGTAAACATGGATAAACATTTTAAATAGAATACCGGTACCTTATTAAAATGATACTAAACTGATACAGATTAAACACGATCAGTAATGGTGTCGGTATTTGTTTTTTTCAAGTCGTTGGTATTGTTACCTTTAAGTTCACATTTTTAGTTGTTATTGATACGGTACCACTCTCATCCTAATGGAAGAATTCACATCATAACATTTACATTTGTAGGGAGTTTAAGCCATGCATAACCTTTTCTTAAAAAGAGAAAAATATTGTTAAAAAGATAAAAAAGAAATTAAGGCGATGATTCAGTGACGGATAGGGGGTTGTAAAAAGTAAAAAGATGAAATCTGTGTTATTTTAACCTTGGACCCACATTAAAACCAACCATCGGGAACCGACTCCGACCAAGCCCGACACCCACCAGTCCACGCGCCGTCTCAGCAAGACCATGACACCACCAACCTGCAATCCCAACACAAGAAAAATACATAAAAATTAAAAGAAATCCGATCGGATTGAATACGACTGTGTGTGTGTGTGTGTGTACGGCTATGGTAAAAGTACCAAGAGGCGTGATCACCGTACGCTCTCTTTTCTTTTCAACGCCATCGAAACCACAACTAACTCATTTTACAATCACTGCCATCAAAACCAATTTAGGTCTAGGGTGAGGTATTCTAAAATATCATAAAAATATGTATAGGTTTTGTTTTCAACTTTTACATGTGACAAAGAGTATAGATGGATGTCAACGTGGGACTAGCTCACTTGTTAAATTTTTTGTATTTTATAAGAAAGGTCTTGGGTTCAAATCCATTAACGGTGTAATTTAATGTAATTTAGGAATATGAGTATAATAGATTTGTCGTTAAAAAAAAGTCTAGATGATCTTTGATTTTATATTTAACTAGGTTATTACCCGTGTATTACACGGGTTGAATAAATTATATACTAAATAATTAGTGATAAAAATTTATGAATTATAAAATTATGTTTGAAGATAAAATATGATTATAATTGTATATGAATAAAAAAATATGATTTTTAAAACGAAAAGGTTTGTATCAAAAAGGTTATAGCTTTTTTAAAAAAGGAGTGATTTAAAATATTATGTTTCAAAAGGTATATTGTTTTATTTTTTCTATTTTAATAAAAAAATCTGATTTTTAATTTTCTTAATAAAGTTTATTTTTAAAAACATAGTTCGATTTAAAAAATCTAGAGAGAGAGAAAAATGTATCAATTAATATTATTAAAAGAGAGAAATTAGTTTGAGTGTTTAAATTATTATAATACCCTTTTGAAAGGAAAATGAATTCATAATGTCTAAATCAATGACATGTGTCAAAAAGATTGTTTAAAAAAATAACAAGTGACAAACAAAAACCTTTTTTTATTATATTCTATAGATGCCACGTTAGTTATCCAGGTTAGTCGTTAGCAAATTGTGGAGTGTTTGATCGTCGAGTTTGACCGTCGATATATCTTGGAAAAGAAATGAGATGTGCTATGTATACATACATACATATATATATATATATGGTGGTGAAGATGAAAATGGAACCGACAAACCGACAGGTGACCGTCCTCCACGCCGCCGATCTACAGTTGCAGTGGTCTGCACCCAAAGGGAATTCGCCACTTGTTTTGAGGATCAACCGACAGGTCATCGTTTCATAGCTTTGGATAACATTAATTTATTAGCTAGTCTGAATACAAATACTAATACTAATATTTATAAATATGTAATGTCATGTATTGAAGTTTCATCGTAGCAGTTTTTCTGCATGTTGGAATAACGTTATTTTATTATGAGCAAGAGGTTATTACCCAATGGAAAGTGTATTTGGGTTGTACCTGTTTAACCCCGTAGGGTTGGAACCCGTTTTAAAACTCGGTATTTGGATCCGTTTGAACCCGGTATTGGAGGACACGCTCAAGAAAAGAAAAGAAGAAGGGAAAAAAAACTAAACCCGGTATTGGACCCGGTTTCGAACCGACCTGGACCCGACCATACCCTGCCCCGGTATAGCGGGTAGGGTTTTCAAGCAGGTGAACTTGACCCAGGTTCATACCCGGTTTCGCCACAACCCGAGTACAAACAAAACCCGGTTGGGCCGAACGCGGTTTGTACCCGGTTTCGGATACGACCCAAAACACGTTTTGCCCACCTCTTTGTCTATAAATGATGCTCCCTTTGAT
The DNA here is from genome assembly GCA_025506415.1 of Flaveria robusta. Taxonomy (NCBI): domain Eukaryota; kingdom Viridiplantae; phylum Streptophyta; class Magnoliopsida; order Asterales; family Asteraceae; genus Flaveria; species Flaveria robusta. The sequence goes on from CM046470.1 coordinate 4,518,058, forward strand.
TACTTTTAACAATAGACTCACCTGTATGATAAATATATAAAATCTTTTTTTTAACTGAGAATGAGAGAAAGTAAAATAAATAAATAAATACGGTGACATCAAAATGGAAAGAAAGTGTGTTTGAATTGAAATCATTGATTGTTTAAACGCAACACGATTTGAAGTGTTTCATGTTAAATTTTTTTTTAAGAGTAACTTTACAAAATAAAACAGACCAGTTATAGTTCATGATTTCATGCATGCATACTTGCATGTCATCTTTTATGAATACCTCTTATCCTAAAATGCAAATATACATGTTTGCTGGAGAAAATAAATGTGTTTCCTCATTTAACGAAACAAACATAAAGTATTGTCCACGTTCGTTCTATCACAAATTGAACAAACACAAACGTTCTTCCCATTAATTTAGTCGTTAAATATTTGATTCGTTTACAAAACGAGCATAAATATAGAACATAGGAAACAAATAAGGGTAGTAACTTCCTTGAAGCATACAATAATAACGAAGGATAGCATATACTAAATCAAATATAAAGAAACCATATGTACAAACTTAAATTTAACCAAACTCTAATGCAAGAAATGCATAACAACCGAAAATCATAAACAACGAAAACCAAACACACACGTTGATTCAACTCATTCGGCTCCTCATGATATAGTGATCCTATCTCTCCTCAACCTCACGATTCCATCAATCAAACAACGGAAAAACTGAAAAACAACACCAAAACAAGCATTCAACGGTTTGGTAACATAATTGTACCAAACTGACCAACACAACGTCGGGTCCCGCTGTGCAAGAAACGCTGACTGGACATACGCCGATGCTGCGTGCTTCACAAGCACATTTTTTATTGAAATGTTTGATGAATTTATAAGCTGATTATCGTCGCTATTTGTCACATCGCAATTTGATGTCCAACGTGTCAATACATCTCTTAAGCTCGTATACCCGCGATAATCAATTTCTGGATCTTCTTTGTTTACGCTCGAGCCAGCTCGTTTTAGCTTCTCGATCTCTGTAGCCATACCGATTGAGATGAATTCGTATATCACGAAATCTGAAAGGGTTTAAGATTCATTGGTTTACATGAGAGATTGTAGCCTGTTTGTTAGTGTTTTTATGACCTGACTAAAATTAGTTGTGATACTCCCTAAATGTCGGATCTTTATAAATTTAGGAATCAAACAACTATTTTACTTTAAGTAACATATGGTAGTTATTATTTTAAATTCTTTAAAACGTGCATCTATTTTTTTAATGATAATCTGTTGTTACTGATAGAATGTGACATATGCTGTGAAAAATTGAACTAAAATTAATAATGCATAATCAAATTTACAATGTGATGCCATAATGCCATATTGCCATCACAGAAAGCCCAATTTTGTAAGAAAGTTACGTCCAAGTTTAAACAAGGTTTGATGGTTGGGCTCAAAAGCCCAATCAGTTTATTTCAAACGAAATTTTAAAAAGCCTCATAAATGGCACAAAAATAATTTGGGATTTGGGAAGACAAACTTGTCCAGAGAAAACATGATACAATCTCTCTACTATAATAAAAGGGTATATAATAAGTACATTTGTCAACATCACATTTCACCTGATCAATTTTTTCTCGCTTCTCTCTTTTATTTAATAGTTACTATAATTATTAATAATATTATTTAATTTCTTTATAGACTAAAAATACTTTTTTGATAAATTAAAAAAAAGTACCTTTTATTAATGTTATTTATACAAAAATAAAATATTTTATAAAAATAAAAAGGTTTTTAAAATATCAGAGTTTTTTAAAATTTTAAAATATTTTAAAATTGGTACTTTTAAAAAGTAAAATATTTAAATAATAAATAATTAAAATTAAAAGTTATAATAATGAAAAAAAATTTAAACATTTTGTTTTGAAACAAAATATTTTGTTTTTTTAACAAAAAAAGTTTAAAAAGGCTATACATTATTTTACTACATATATCTTTACTCATATGTAATTTCAAAACTATATTATCTTAGAATATAGTTTTAAAACCAATAAAAATTTATTATATTTAATATTTTATTTATTCAACCCGTGTAATACATGGGTTTACTAATGCTAGTATTGAATATACAAGTAGGAAAAAAAAAACTTTTTTTTATGTTTTTGTGTTAATTAATGAAGCAAAAATATTTATGTTTTGTGTTTATGTATACATAGACCTCTTAAATATAAAACTTAACTAAAGTTATTTATATATTAAAACAAATTTATAAGCTACTAAGTTATCTAGTCGATTTCGTTTATGATGACTCCAGTAAGTATATTGTCGAAAATTAAAGGCTTGACTTTTGGATTTTGTCACGCATTAAAATACTAAAAAATGTAATTTTCTGTTCATCTCTTGATTTTCTTGTATAATGTTAAGTGTTAACTATCCGTATTTGGGGATCTCAATAGATCCTCTTAAAGCGAATCGAAAAAAAGTATTATATTTAAATTATAACTAATAATAATTTTTTTAATGTTTTTGCCTTTCTACCTAAGTTATCTAAGTAAATTCTCTATATTTAATATATTCAATCTCTTTTATAGCATTACTAGATTTAAAACCACTTGTATTACATAGGTCAAATAAACTAATCTGGTGTAAGGTAACGGTTATAAAATTTGTATGTTTGATATCATCAGTTTTTGGTGAAATAATGAATAGTGATGATGCTAAATTTATAGATGATAAATAAAAAAGATTTAATTATTATTAAATTTTATTTTAAGAAAACAATTAACTATAATTTTTTTATTATTTAGTAAGTTTTAATTATGGAATAAAAAATTACTTTTTAAATATTTAATTATTTACAATAATTATAATTTAATATTAGGTATACGAAAATCAAAAATCTACATTTCACCAAAAGTCGACATATGACAACCAGTTACATATTTATGATAATAAAAAGATTAATCTTAAACAATTTGTGTCATCCGCTTTCACCACCCGACACCTCCGCCCTTGGTGCACACACTACCACCATCACTTTCCAAATTTTTTAAACATATTTGTAGATTATATATGTTTATGTTATCACATATTAAAATTATTTCGATACATTTCAGTTTCATCAAATTCCTTGAAAATTTATGAGTATAATCTATTCAAGTTTTACTTGTTTTTGCAGGTTCGGATTATTCAAAACAAATTAGGCATCAAATGCAGCTAAGAGATTCTAAAGTACTGGAACCAAAATTTCAAAAGAAATTTAAAGGGTTCCGTAAAAAATATCGTATATTTATAATAGTGCTTTATATAGAAAAGTTTACATACCATTTGGATTCTTTGATTTCTATATTTGACAACAGCATGCCTTTTGGGCCCTAACCAATATAAAGATGTTCTTTGAATCTCATTGGATAAGGAAAGCTTTATTTTTGCCCCACCACTTTGGGGAAGGCCTAAATAATTGATAGATAGGGCCCATTAGCAATAGATTCGAGTCAAGGTGACCCATTTTCTAACCGGATCCATCTGGGCCCTAAGAAATATTTTAAACAATGATGTTGTTCGTCTATGAATTAACAACATATAATATTTACTAAATTAATTTCTAATACAAAAATTCTAAAACCTTTTTGGGCAAATAGCAAGAGGGATAAAATATTGTAAGATTTCAGAATTGTTATTTTATACAACAACTAGTTTTTTTATCACCCCATTACACGACAGAGTATGTAATTTTTTCTATAATTATAATCGCAATTCGTGTAGCTGTTAGTATATATAGGGCTGGCATAACAGGTTAGACACGACACGATAAGACACGACACGATAAGACACGATGATCTGACATGTCAGACACGAACACGACACGAAAACTTATCGTGTCATTTTTTTAAAACACGAACACGAACCTGTTAAGAAACAGGTTACACGAAATGACCTGTTTAGAAACCTGTTTAGGAACACTCGATGGTGGTTGGTGGTCTCGATCATGGTCGTGATGAAGGCTGGTGGTCTCGATGGTGGTCGTGACTCGCGATGAAGGCTGGTGGTCTCGAACTCTCGACTATGGCCGGTGGTCTCGATGGTGGTCGCGACTCGCGATGAAGGCCGGTGGTCTCGATCGTGGTCGCGACTCGCGATGAAGGATGGTGGTGTCGACTGGTGGTCTCGAGGCTCTCGACGGAGGCTGTGGAAGGAACCGGTGGTTGGGTGGCGGCTACCGAGCCGCTGCTGGGGAGGAGTCGAGGAACCGGAGCAAGGGTTGGGCAGCGGCTGTGGAGGCTTGGTGGGTAGGGAAATTAGAGATTAAAGGCTTTAGGGTTTTGTTATATATATATATATATATATATATATATATATAAAATTATAAACAGGTTATTAACAGGTCTTAACAGGTTAACAGGTATTTTAACCTGTTAAGACACGAATTTTATCGTGTCTTAACGTGTTGATCTGTTTAAGACACGAAACCTGTTAAGGTCAAACACGAAACCTGTTAATTTCGTGTCGTGTCGTGTCGTGTTAACAGGTTCGTGTCAGAAATTGCCAGCCCTAAGTATATATTGCTTTTGCACATTCGGATCCCAATAAATATATTATGACAAAAGAAAACTATATTATATTCAGTGGTCAAAATAGAGTTTTTAAAGTTTCATGTAGCTAACATTATTCTTTTATATAGATATATAATTTTAAAATGTAAGATCCAAGTGTTTTTAACACTTATAAAATAAGATCGGGTGAATAATCGTATATATATACAAATTAATTTTTTTTTTATTTTATGTTTTCTGCGATTAATACTTGTGATGCATATGGAAATCAAAAATCATATATCATTTCGTAAAGATGGACCGGAGTTTGGAGATAAAGAAGAGAAAAGTATGGACGAGGATAGGTAATCAAGGCATGAGTGAGCTTGAGTTAAACTCATATTCGACTGGTTTTATGTTTTATTTTAAAGTAGTAAGAATTTTCTCACCACACATATCACACCACAACATATACTCACCAATCAAATTTGTCATATCACACAACACTACACTACACTACACCACACCATAAACTTAAATTTGGTAGCGGTAGTGTTACTGTACCATGCCACACCACACCATTACACCAAACACATACATAACCTCACGGCGAGTTCTCGCCGTAAAAGAGGAAAAATCAATGCCGAAGGGAGGGGGTTCCGGCGGAGTTGCCACACAGCGTAAAAGGCCACCGCACTGCCTGCCCCTCCCACCCTAATGGACTCTAGGGCAATTTTAAAAGCTTAATATAGCTTTTCTTTTTAATTGTTTTTTTTTCATATATATATGTGTGTGTATTTGTATATAATCATTGGCCTCAAATATAAAATGTTGGTGGATGTGAAGAAAGTGTGAAAACGAATGTTGATTTAAATAAAATGAATTTTTTTATTTAAATAGCACTAATTATCAACTTAGGGTTACATTAATTGTTATATCATAAAAGGTTGTGTTAGTTTTTTTTATTTTTATTTTAAACTCAATATTTTTATATTTTTCTTAATTTAACCCCTATAAATTTTAAATTTCAACTTTAATCCCTTATACTTTTCATCTTTTACAAAGTTTTCAATTTACAATCTAAATTTTGAGACTTAACACGTCGTAACGTGTACGTGGGGTTCAACATTGTTACGCTTATTTTTTTTCGTTTAACATTCTTGCCACAATGTGCGGGTCCGAGATTGACTTTATTGTTTTTAATATATTACATTACACCTGGTGGTTCAATATTTTTACATCTACTTTCCGTTTGATTTTATGTTTTGTTTCTATTTATTTTTTAATACGAGTTTTTTTGGTGTTGATAGTGATGTGATATTACTGTTACTTGTCATCAAACAACGCGAGGGGATTAATATTAATTATCATATATACAAAAAGTATATATGCAAAACTAAAAAAGAAAAGTATGGAGCATATGTCTTGTCACTTGAAACGGGAATGATTAGCATTTTGAAAAAATAACAAAAAGAAGAAAGAATGATGAATCTTTACTTGAAGAAGTTAATTCTTATTTTAGTCTTATTGTTTAAATTTTTTAATGGTAGGCTAACTTTCATTGCAATAGTATCTTTCTCACAAAAATCCCCTTCAACCCAAATGACGCACATACAATATGATTACCTTTTTATAATAGTTAATAATTTAGAGACTTGTATTCGTTTTTCTTATTAATAATTATTCTTTTATAAAAGATTTTATAGATTAATAAGATATTGGTTCAAAAGACTTATTGTGATAGTTAATTGTAAGATAAGTTTCATGTATAGTTTATGGATAATAGAATTGTGTAAATAGATGAAATCCACACACACATCTCTTCTATAATGGTATCGATCGGGTTTAAGTAAACATATACACGCATGATTTTCATAAAACCAATACACTAATATTTGTCAACTTGGAACGCCACATTTTCTGGTAATGTACTTTTACAGATTATAAAGTTAATTTTATTGTTTAAAAGCTTCATTAATCAATTTAGTGGTCTTTTAAGTTTTTTTTTTTTTTTTTTTTTTTGTTTACAAGCACATTGTGACATTCAACTACTTACAACCAACTTGCCTCCTAGGTCACAACACGATCTACTGCTCAATAATTAATTGGTAGAATTTGATTTATCTTTTGATGCTCAAGATCATGTGTAAATTATGTTTTTATTGACATATTATATAATATTTTATTTAAAAGGTCTAACATCAATTATATTTTTTTTATATTAAATCAAGAATGCTTATAATAAAGGGCGACAATGTTAATGATTTAAAATATCTCTTCTAAAGTGGGCATTAAAGTAAGAAAAAAATTTAAAAAGTATAACATTTTTCTTTATCTAATTATGAAGCTCATATAAAAAGGAACAAATTATGAAAGTACATAATTTGTTGAAGGGGATACAAAATTTTCTATTGGTCCATGTGGGCTTACAAGCTTCCATAAATCTGTTGAATTTGTAAAATATAATATAATATATTCTTTAGAAACGTCACACATTTATCCTCAAATGTAAAATTTTATAATTCAACAACTTACAAGGAAAGATTATTAAATTGCAAGTAAATATTTTAGTGGTAATTTGTTTTTCTATACGTGTAGTCATCTTAGAGCATTCACAACGGAGTCCTTATAAATATGTGAGTGTGTTTGGTATATTATATGGAATGGTTTTGAGTGGTTGTGAATGAAGGAGAGAGAAAATGTTATTGTGGATTGGTATATTTGAAGAATCACTGTTCAATCCTTATAAATTTTTTAATATTTTTTAAAGTGGTTGTGAGTGGAGGAGAGAGAAAAAAGTAATGATAAGGATATAAAAAGTGTTATTTAATTGAAAAGGAGAAAGAAAATGTAGTGATTTTTAGTGTAATTATATGGATAAAGATAAAGAACCTACTGTGAATGCTCAAAACCATTTATCCTCAGTGGATTCCTTATCTTTATCCATATAATTACACTAAAAATTATTATATTTTCTCTCTTCTTTTCATTTAAATAATACTTTTTATACCCTTATCATTACTTTTTTCTCTATCCTCCACTCACAACCACTTTCAAAAATATTAAAAAAATTATAGGGATTGAACAGTGATTCTTCAAATAAACCAATCCACAATAACATTTTATCTCTTCTTCACTCACAACCACTCAAAACCATTCCATATAATATACCAAACACACTTACATAATTTTAGGGATTCCACTGTGAATGCTCTTAGAGGCGATCGATACCTATGATGATGAATATGATTTTTTTTTATTTTTACTAAAACTATCTCATAACTTCAGCGTTATCAAACATATTGGAGTCTAAAAGTAAAGAAAATTAGGTTCACGTGTAAAAGCATTCGCATTTTATTATTTAAAAGTTTATGAGCGAAATTTTTATATTGTATGGAATTATTTTAAATGGTTGTGAGTGGATAAAAGAAAAAAATGCAACTCTAAAAATTTGAGGATTTATTGTTTTACCCTTATAAATTTTATAATATATTTAAAAGTGGTTGTAAGAGAAGAAAAGAGAAAATATAATGATAAATGTACAAAAAGAAATTATTTAATTAAAATGAGAGAGAAAAAATAATAATTTTTAACGTAATTATAAGAGCAAAAATAAAGAATGGGATGTGAGTAGGAGTGTGCAAATATAGGTTCGGTTTGGTTTTTGAGTTCCATTGAAACCGAAACTGATGATTCGGTTATTGGAATTCAAGCAAACGAAACCGAAATCGAGTATTAGTTAGGTTTTTGGTCGGTTTCGGTTCAGGTTTGGTTATTTTTGGTTTGTTAATTTTGATGTGATAAGTTTGGTTATAAGCTCGGTTTCAATGTTTAGAAGTGTTTTGAACATATTTCAAGCATAGAAATACAAGAAAATATATGAAAATACATAAACATACATGAAATATGTATGAAGATATGTTTAAATATATGAAAATAAATGGAAAGCATATCAAAAAATACATGAACATATGATTATCGATTCAGTTTTAGTAATTTCAGTTATGGTATTAAGGAAAACCGAAACCATAACCGAATGGTTTGGTTTTGGCCATATCTTAACCGAAACCAAACGGTTATCTTCGGTTTGGTTTTTGTTTTTTGTTTTTTTTGTTATCGGTTTTGCATTCTCACCCCTAGATGTGAGAGCATTCACAATGGATTTTTTTAAAATATATGAGTGTACTTCTTATATTATAAAAAATTATTTTAAGTGGTTTTGAGTATAGTAGAGAGAAAATATAATTACTATTCATTAGTATATTTGGAAAACACTATCCAATCATTATAGACTTTTTAATATTTTTGAAAGTGATTGTAAGTGGAGAAGAAAGAAAAAATAATAATAAATGTATAAAAATTATTATTTAATTAAAAAATAGAAAGAAAAAAATTTTTTTTTAGTGTAATTATATGAATATAGATAAAAAATCCACAGTGAATGCTCTAACATAGTTAAGGGATTTCTCTATTATTTGCTAATTAAAAAATATTAAAGCATTTATAGTATTTTTTTTATATATTTGTGAGTTTATACCTGTTATTATATGGAATGATTGTAAGTGTTTGTAAGTAAATGAAAAAGAAAATTTTAATGTCCGATCGTCTATATATTTGGGGTGACACTTTTCACTCCTATAATATTTTCTGAAAGTTATTGTGAATAGAAAAAAGAGAAAACGTAATGATAAATGAATAAAAATATTTTTAATTATGAAAAAGAAATATTTATTTTTAATGTAATTATAAAAAAGATGATGATGAAACTAATGTGAATGCTCTTAGGTCAGGTAATGTTTGAACTTAAATATTTTTAACTAGTTTTAGTTATTATAATTGTGGATGAGAGAAAAATTATATTGTTAAACATAAATAAGATGAATAAATTTTTAAATATATATATAGGTGATATTTTATAATTTTCACAATTTAGAATGAAAAGTAAAATCATGAACTTTCGATTGTAGAATATATGTATGCGACAAAATGGACAATATTGATTAATACTATGTGTGAAATGTTACAAATAATATCAAAGTCAACATTGTTGTTTAGGACAGATGGTGCATGAAGTATCATCATGTACCATGAGTCCATAAAGGATACGGAGTCACAATAAAGAATTGATTTTAAATACCATCAACACATTATGCATCTTGCTTGGAAATTTTCACCCAAGTAAATATTACTACACCTAGAAACAAAACAGTGAACTCCCACTTATGAGGACATGTATAGCAAGCAATACAATTTTGATGGGTGTGAAAGATCACCGTTACAATAAGAGTCCCAACACGTTTGCAAATACACAACACTTGTTTCTAGTCATAACATGAAATCGCGTGACTAGGATAGTGATAACATGACGAGACATAGTCATCCATGAAATCGACTCAATATAGAACTCGCGAGAAACATGTAATTATTCATTTGTTTAACGAGTGGCCAAAAACTCATTCAATGTGTTGGTGAACTCAAAACACAAATGAAGTAAAGCTATATAAAATAAAAAGGTGAGATGACTGAAAAATATTAAGATCCTCTACATCCACAAATCCCTCATCTGGTTGATGGTGATAGCATTACTACAATAAAGCCAAACCAATGTATGACACGAATAAAATTCTTTAACCACAAGCAAAAGTCCAGAATGAGGATATCCAATAGTAAAATCCAATTATCAGTCTATAAAATTAATAAATTATTTTTGTAATGTTAAATTCTAAATAAAGAAATTCTAATCCTAGGCTCTTTAAATATAATACTGTAGTTCCAACTAATCACGGTAGGCTAATTGTAGATAAGATATGAGCATTTTATAATCCAGTTTTTATTTTAAATGAAATAAACTAAAAGTCATCAAGGTGAAATCTTGATTGTAAAATGTATTCTTCGATTAAAGATGGTAAGTTTAAATTACACTGAATGTGGGTAAGTGATTTCAAGAGTTACGTAGGTGTAAGGTAGAGAATGTTTGTGTTTCTCAGTCAAAAATAAATAAATTAAAAAAATAATGAAGTTTCTTGTTTCATGTCACGTTGTTGGGTTGGGTCTTGTTGTCACATGGAGCGGAGCTAGTTTCTTGAGCCTTTCCTCGACTTGCAATGCATATATAAGCCATTAGAGGGGTTCGATGTGAGCCGAATGGAGGTGCACATGTTGTTTATTTAAAAAACGATATGATTTAACCTGATAAAGTCAATGCGGTTAACAGCCGGTACGGTTGCGTCAAGTGACATGATTAATTTAAGAAATGCATATTGTTTAATGTTTAATAACGAGAGAAAAACTAGAAAAATAATGATAGACTCACATAATTGTAACATGTAGCGTAACTAGGGCCGACTCAAATACTTTGGAGACCCTAAGCGTCATAAAAGAATTGAGGCTTTTCCAAGTTTTTTAGATATCAACACTCTTTTTTATCCAAGCTAGATATTGATAATATAACACATAAAAATTACTAAATCTGAAACTTTAATAACCACAATTAGTATAAAATTCACTAGCGTATGCAATTTGATTTACACTTGGATAATTAGACCCTTCAAAGAGAAAATATCACAAAATACTAATCAAGTTTTAAAACTATTTTAATTTAGTCACTTATGCATATTTTTCTCAAATTATACCACCAAACCATCAAATCGAGTTACAACCAAACTTTCTTTTGTCAACAAAGTAATGAAAGAGAAGATATGGAGTTTGGAATTTTTAATATATGAAATTATATTAAAAAATAAAAAACATGTTAATTATATTAAAAGATAAAAAAAAACCTAAAATTCACGCTACCGTTCCATATCAGCATCGAAACATATAATTTAAATAAAACATGTAAGCTGAGTGACCTAATTAAACGTGCTAAAAATCATGTTAAAATGTATAGTTTAAATAAAACACGTAAGCCGAGTAACCTAATTAAAATATTTTTTAAAGTTAAGTTACCTAATTGAAACATTTATAAAAGTTGATTTCTATTTTACAAAATTACCTCTTATAAATAAAAGTAAAATTGATACATGTAATAATGATTGTAAGTACGTTAAACGTATAGTTTAGAAAGTTAAGTTTCACAATCATTAATCTCTTCTTAGGATAAATGTTACTGCTCTAAAGCCTTAACCGCATGTTCCACCTTCTGTTTCTTTATATTTTAACTAATTTTAATAAACACATGTGTTACACGGGTTGAATAAATAAAATATTAAATAGAATTAAAATTTATTAATAATAACATGATATTTTAATATAAGATTGATTAAAATCTTACTTATTATAAATAAAAAAATATTTTATCTTAAAAAGAACATTTTTAAAAATGTCATTTATAAATTTTTTTTGTTATAACTCTTAATTTTAAATATTTTATAAAAATTTTACTTTTAAAAAAACACAATTTTAGATATTTCGTATTTTTAAAAAATTTTGACGTTTTAAAAAATTTTATTATTTCATAAAAATTTGTTTCTTTAGAAATAACATTAATAAAAAGATTTTTTTAATTTATTATAAATTATTTTAATATAAAAAATTAAATAATATTAGTAATTAATATGATTATTTAATAGTAGAAAGATGTGTAAAAATTTTGTGAAAATAAATATGGTGATGTCATATGTCCTTTATATTTATCATTTTATTAAAATAAAAAGATTTTAGATCATCCCAACAAAACCCCAACTTAATATATATAAACTTTTTTTTAAAATAGGGGTCTTAAAATTTGAAGGACCTCAAACCCCAAGTTCACTTTTTTTTGGCCCATCACCGGCCCTAGGCGTAACATTTACTTAGGTATAAATTAAGTGACTATTATTTATTAATAAAGTAATGTATCGGAATATGGAAAAAGGGTTAAAATTAGTTGATAAAAGTATAAAACTCACCTCATTTGTTCTTAGATCACCAAAGCAATGACACACAAGGATTCCATCTCACTTATGCGTTTCATCCTACTATAACAAACTTGAAATACACATTTATTTATTTTGATACATGCATTAATGATGCAGTTAAAGGAGACCTGTTAGAACAATATTATATTCGGGAATAAAGTAACAGACAGACTCGATATCACAAAGCAAAATGTGAACTACGATTGCTAACTAATCAGGAGTTAAATATATTTAGTTACCTTTATAATCAGGAACCATCCATTTGTGACATTTAGCAACAAACACGACATACTAAAATTCCAATGCTTTCAAGTCCTAAAGATTAACAAGACATAAGTCATAAAGCAATATGAAAAATAGAAACCCTAATTTTACCTTTTCTTATCGGTTTTAGTGGCAATTATTAGATGTCTCATTTGCATATACTTTCCACAAACTTTCTAATTGAGAGGCGTAATATATTTTCTTTCTTTTATCTAAACCAGAGAATAAAAAACTTTTAGTTAAAAGAAATTATTATAATAATAATAATAATAATATAATAATAATAATAATAATAATAATAATAATAATAATAATTAATAATAATAATAATAATATTATTATTATTAATTATTAATAAGGACAGTAGATATTTAAAGTTTTAGTTGATCTTATTTAAGTCAAAATATATATTTTTGTGCATATATAATTATATTATATATAGAATATAGATGCGAAAATACACCTATATTTATCTAACCAAACATTGCCTAATTTATATTCTATCGTCATTAGGTACAAAATACTTTTAGGTATTGAAGAGGAATAATGGTATAATAGTAACCAAAAGCCATATTAATACTTCAATCATTTATCGAAGAATAATGACATTAGAGGAATAAAAAAACATAATATAAAGATGATATAATAATAAAATAACCTAAAGGATGTTCAATTCTAATGGAAAACATAAACCTTTTTCAATATAAATTTCTTGAATGAGAATAAAAGCGTGAATTATTTAATAAATAAACTTCAAGATATGATGTAAGTGGGCAACCCAACAAACTTCTTTACAAAATTCTTCTCACGGTCTATCTAAATATAATCCATATATTTTTCGTACAATTATCATTTTTTACCTTTATTTTTCTTAATTAAATTATTTATTAATTTTAATACCAAATAAAAGTTATATATATTGAAATTCTTAATTAAAACTTAGTAAAAAAATTTACACAAAACTTAAATATTATCGTTATAAATTAAAATATATATTGTATATAAATAAGTTTATATGCTTATTAATTTTACAAACACTTTACAATATTATAATAAATACAATTTTTAAAAATATAACATAAAGTTTAAAAAAAGAAGAAAAGAGAATACTAGAAAAATATAAATAAAATAATAAATTGAACCGGGGCCATGTTCCCTCAGCTTCTGCCCTCTTTCCCTGCAAACGATAGAAGATTTGGCTGCATAAATATAGCATTGTTGGGCGTCCTAGTCTGTCGCCCTCACATAAGTTTCTATAGATCTCTACAAACATCCATTGTAGGTGGCCGGTCTTAGAGGCTTATAGTATTATTACCTAAACATATATCTTATCCTTCATTCATTTATAAAGTGACAACTTATATACATACCATTAGCTTGAACGTATTATATTAGCATTTAAGGTGCTTAAGGTGTTAAAAGAGGAAGATTTATTGAAATATAATTTTTTTTAATAGGTAATTCATTTCACCTAAACACTAGGCTTATATCGAGATATTAAAAAAAAAAAGATTTATAAGGTCATCATCCAATGTTAAAAGTGAAAAGAAAGCATATAATGCTGCATAAGTCTCACCGACAAACTTCATTAAAAAACCATTGGTGAAGGTGATTGTTTGCGAGAATCTGTCAGTGAGTTGTACATTATCCAAAATTTAGTCATGGGTAATTTGATTTTTGACAAATTATTGATGGTATCACTGACAGATTAACGATAGATAAATGATAATTCTTTCAATCTCACCACTCTAACCTAGTAAGAGTGAATTTTTTGTTGACCGTTTGCTTTATTGAACCTTCTTATATAACCATTGATTGCGATGTTTGGAAACGGTGAAGAAGGACATATTCGATTGACCCTAATAACCACTCAAAGTAACCTCTGCAAAATATTTATTTGATGCAGCAAATTTATGTCAACAATAATACGTTCTAGTGGAAAAACTGGATACGTTTTCATCTTTAAGAGTCAAAGATTCATGCAACCCCATTTTTCATCTTTACAGCTTTCTACCTTTCTCATCGAAAGGTTCATTTCAAACAAATTAATTTTAATTGAAACTCCTTTTTGAATTAAACCAAATTAATATCTACATTTTGACAACCTTAATTTCTCTAGTTAATACCTAACTTCATTAAGAAGAGTATCATTAGTTCATTACTTCATCATGTAACTTCATGTGTGGACCTTAAAAAGAGTAAATTTTATAGGTACCAAGTGTGACATGTAAAATTAAAAACAAATGTTTAGCCTAGAAGACAACAATTTGTTAAGTTATGCAATTTCTCAATCAAAGAACATAGGTACGTGCAATTGAGTTCTTCTATATGGTGCAAAGATCATCGTGTGTTGGAATTTACTTTTCAACGTATGATTCCTAGAATCTTTGCGGATGAAATTCAATGCATTTAAATTGTGTTTTTGAAGGGAAAGAACATAATTTTCTGGTAGTTGAAAAGGACATGTGATATCACATTAACGATTCGAGATTCAATCATATCAACTCATCACATAATTGGTCGACAAAACATAACTTGTTCAGGTGAAAGTCTATGTCAAGTAGAAATCGGTTATAAAAGAAAGATTGAAGGTTTGTAGACAAAAATAAATGTCACTAATAACAATAATTATGCACGATAACACCTTTGTATTGTAAATTATTAGTTTTTTAATGTACGTAAGAGATTACAAAATTTCTATATAAGATGTTGTGTTATATGAAGGCTAAGCTAGAATATGTTTGATGGTTTAAGTCTTTCTATATAAGAACGTGTTTGCTGCAGGTTCTTTGAACATCCTCCATCTCTCTGGTTTCTCTTCTACAAACAAGTTCGGGTTCTAGATCAATCCCGCCAGTACAATCTGCTTTAGCTGTTGTACCCTGGAAAACAAAACAAGTTCTCCTGGGAGGCTCGGAATTTGTTTTAAGGGCCCCGTGTTAAACACGATCCTCAGCTTTTACTTTTCTGTTTATCTATTTCTGTAAATTTTCAATTGTTAAGAGAATTGTAATTGTTTATTTATATTTCTTTGTATTGTGAATATCAATAAAAGATTGTTTTATTTTAATTCTATGTGAATGGTTCCTACATATTATATGATTTTCATAGTCTTCAACGTATTATTCTGAGTACTAGATGTTTAAGGATCGGAGTCTCCTTAGAAACACAAACTTAATTATTTTTTTGACGGACTATCGCCCATCTGATCATCACCATTACTCAAATATGAAACTTTGGCGCATTAGGTTGGCAAGTCCATGAAGAGAAACTCGTACATTAGTCTGTCGTCAATCTTCATCAATTCGAAACCTAAAACAATCATCAGAAGAAAACCCAACATAAGTGAGAAAACCACATTGCTCAACCTAGTATCTCCCTATTTTTTTTGTCCCAAACCCAAGACCTCCACTTATTTCATTGAAGTCTTGGTTATCTTAACTTAATATTTTGAGCTAAGGATCATCGGTGACAAACGTAAATGGTTTTGGTTTTGAACTATATTTTGTTTTGGGTGTGTTTTGTTTGGTGTACTGATGCTGTTCAATGAAACAGTAGTAATAAACTAATAAATTGTAATGTTTGTTTATTAAGAATTAATAAATTATGTACAAATATATATGTTATTATAATTTTTATCATATTAATCAATATCTATAGTATATAATAAATGAATGATTAGAGGGGACATGCGATAACTTTTGGTTAACTATAAATTTGTGTTTCATGTCTCTCTCTCCTATATATTAAACTAGGTTAGAACTTATATACACAAACTTAATAGATGAGAAAATACTAAATGAAAAAAAATATTCATAATTTATATATCTTTTAATTATATTTTGTATACAACATTTTATATCGTATTTATAGTATTACCATCTCTATCTAAGATTAATAGCTTTAATGTTTCTGCTTTGTATTGTATTTATATTGTGTTATATGGATTTCAAAGATAATTATAAAATTTTACTAAAATCACAAAAGGTAACAATGTAACAACATTTACTAATTGATAATTAAAATTATTAAAATAAATTAATAATTATCGAGCTTGTCAAACAATTATAATAACTTTAATATTTGAAATCAATTAGTTAGTGTAAATAAATTTATTTATAAAGTCAAATATGGTGATACATGTAGACTCAATAATATTAGAAATTTTTTATTGAATCAACTATAAATTTATAAAATTAACTTATGTATAATATGTTTTAATTTTTAATTTTTAATTATAATTGAAATAAAGAAACCAAAGAAAACAGATCTCATAAATGTGTAATTATTAACTTAATTAATTGTATTTGAAAAAAGTTTTTGAAACCAACCATGAAACATGATTTTGAGGGGAAAATGAGTTAGAGACGTCACATGTCACATAAGTTATTAATTTTTTATTTAGTATAGTTTTAGTAACCCGTGTATTATACGGGTTGAATAAATAATATATTAAATAAAATAAAATTTTATTAATTATAAAATGATATTTTAAGATAACATATGATTAAAATTACATATAAGTGAGAACTATAAATAATAAAAACAATGATATCAGCTTTTCAATCATTTTTTTCTAAACTTTTCTTATTTTTTTATAAATAAAATTAAATATTTTATTTCAAAACAAACGTTTTAAGAAATATCATTCTTAAAAACTTTCTTATTATAACTCCCAAATTAATTATTATTATTTATGAAAAATTTACTTTTTAAAAACATCAGTTTTAAAAATATTTCGTATTTTTAAAAAAGTTTGATATTTTACAATTTCTTATTTTATAAATATTTGTTACTTTAGAAATAATATTAATAAAAAGATTATTTTCTTAATATATTAAAAAACTATGTTAATCTAAAAAACAATTAAATAATATTATGAGTAATTAATATGATTATTTAATAAAAGAGAGAAGCGAAAAAATTTTGATGAGGATGAATATGGGGGTGCCATGTGTCCTATTTAGGTATTTTTTATTAGAGTAGAAAGATAGATAATAATGATTTTAAATAAGTAACTAGATTTTAAATAAGTAACTAGAAAATCAAATATTTAAATTATAAATCTTAGTATTCTAATAATTTAAATTATGATTTCTATCATATTTTATCAAAAAAATATAATTTCATAATTTCTCATATTTATTATTTTTATTTATAATTTTTAGATATTCATTATTTTTTATTTCACCAATTACTAATACATGTACCATACAAAACATTCATAAAAACCAATGGTTTTAACATGTTGAATTTATTACACTCATGTAATACATGAGTTTTTAACATAGTTTATAAATAAATCAAAGTAAAAGAATGTATAACCACCTTATAGGTGATGGAGGAAAAAAGATAATAAGGTTATAACATTAAAAAAAAATTCTATACCTGATATAGAAAATCATATCTCATTGTTGAATAATATGTATAAATTAAATTATAATTATTTATTAATTTAGTTTTAAATTAAACTTAATATGTTTATTATTTTATTTCAACTTTTAATAATCTGTTTAATTACTTGTACCGCATTTTATTTATATGTGTGTATAAATATACGTTTTTAAATATTTATTTTTCACATTTTACATGCTTATTTATTGAAAATCAAATTTCTTTGATTGAGATTGAATTTTTTTTAGTTTTTATTGAAACTTAATTACTATCTATTAAATATTTTATTACTCAATTTATATTATATATGATTTTCAAATCTAATTTAAAATAAAAAAATAAAAAAAAACATTTTTTATACTTTGCCTCTTATTTCTCTCTTGCAACTGTGATTCTTTTATTCTCTTTACAAGAAAGTTTGATATGTTTTTGCTAAAATTGAAATTGTTGCAAAGAAATTAAAATTTGAAGGATTTATAATGAGTTCTTATGAATGTTTGTATTGTGTTTGGTCGGTAGATTTATAAAACTTGGAAATTCTCCATACGAGATGTAGCACAAAACTTATGTATTACAAAATTAAAAAGTTTATTAATTTACAACAATATTAAAATTAATTAAACAAACTGTGTGCTTATGTAAACAAACGATAAAGACACAACTTGACTAAAAAATGTCGACAAATGTGTTTATATCAATGATAGATACCTACATTATTATGAACATTGGTATTGAATTTGGCATTCCGTTGACCAAAGTAAAGTAGCTTGACTTTTCATATTTTAATGTTGTCAGCATCTGAAAAAAAACAAAAATCTTATGAAAGAAAAAAATATATAAGATAACTAGAACAAAGATAATAATAATAAAGCTAAAATGAAAAATAAAAGTTACTAATGACATTAACAATATTAAAGCTAAAATAACAAACAAATTATTAATAATAATAACAACAGAAATAATAATAATAATAATAATAATAATAATAATAATATTAGTATTAGTAATAGTTATGATATTAGTAATAGTAGTAGTAATGATTAGAAAACAAAGTTTACTATATTCAAATTTTGGTTGTGAACAAGATTGATAAAATTAGAGATAAACACAATCCATAGAAATGGATAAAGTTGGGTTTTGAACTTATGACGCCCAATCTGGCCACCAATTGTTCGTTATTCTGAATGAAAATTATATAAATATAATTATACGTGTCAAAGTTTGATTGATAAAATTATTATTCATGTTGTTGTAAATTTTTGGTTATCTAATAAACTGGAATGTAAAAGTTTACATTGCAAAATTAATAAATGCTTTAATTCGAGTGTATATTTCTTCAAGCTGATGAATAATTAAATATATTAGTTATCGTCAATTATATATATTAAATGTTTTATATACTATTTACATTTATGCAAATCTTCAAACTATTCTTTTCAACTGTTTGTTGTTTTTTAAAATAATTGTAAATTTTCATATCATAGTCATTTATTTTTTAGATTAACCTTTTATTTGCAAGCATGTAAATCTTTAATGGGCAACCATATGTAGATCTTCATACTAACCATCTATTTTTCAAATAGATAACCAGTTATATACATGCATGTAAATCATCACAGTGATCATTCAATTTTCATATTTATCATCTATGCTAATATTACTTATGTTACGTACGTGTAACCGGTTAACAACCATATATCTAATTCAAGCAAATGATATTCCTCTAAGTCTCTAACCATAGTAACCCAAACAAATATAGTATGAAATTTCTCAATTAATTAAAGTTATAAACGCACTTAAACATGGTAAGATATTTTCAAAAGAAATTCTAAGCAGTACATTCGTCGTCTTCAACATCCTTCAAATTCGACCCTCATATGCCTTCCCTGACTCAGCCATTGTATAAATTTTCTTGCTAAATACATGGTAACTAAACAATCAAACAATTCACCCACAAGATATTGAACCAAGACCTTTAAGAGATAAGCAAAGAAACTATGTGTAGTAGTTATGTTGAAAGCAACAAAAAAGAGAGTGGCAACCAAGTTTCAATCTTGTAATTGTTTTCTGCCACCACAATTAAATGTCATTGTATTGTTTTAATGTAATATCATATCAAACCACAATTGAAAAGGTAGGAAAAAGTGGCGAGAAGCTCTTCTATTTTATAGAGTAATTTAGGAGTAATAGTATGATAGATTTACCATTCGAAAGAACATAATAATAATAGCCATAAGCTCCAAACTTTGTTGTAGCGTGGGAAGTTGAGTGTGGCAGCCATTAGACCAACAAACCTTCAAAGATGATGAAGTCATGAAAAAGATGCTCTTAATTAAAGTTGACAGAAGTTGTTAAGCATAACTTCTATAAACTAATGACAAAATTACAGAATACGTTCTTTAAGTTTATATAAAGTTACATGTATCATCCTTTATTTTTAAAAAGTACTTTTATCATCCTTTATGTTAACACTTTGTAACAAATTTCATCATTTACACTAAATGTCGTTAAGTTTTTATGTTAAGTAAAATACAATTTGGTCTTTTTACCTCTAAAGGACTATTAGTATAACTTTTTCCAAACATAAAGGACGTTCTCTATAACTTTTTTATCTTTTACTTAACAGTTAAGTTCGATTTTGCTCTTAAAGGTTTGACAAAAATAACAATTTTCCTCTAAAAGATTAAAAACATCAATTTACATCCAAAAGTTTCGTAAGTTGTTTCAATTTTAGTCCAAAAGTTTCGTCAATTGTTTCAACCTGATCCAATATATTGAAACTTTTGGATTGAAATTGAAGCAACTTATGAGCTTTTAGAGGTAAATTGGTGTTTTTAATCTTTTGTAGTAAAATTGTTATTTATGTCAAACCTTAGGGAGTAAAATTGAAATTAACTCTTTACAAATTTATGTATCATTACAATTATACATATATATATGATTTTTTATATGATATAATATATATTATTTAATTATTTTCTTTATATATTGAACATAAAATATATTCTTTAAATATTTATATAATTTAAAATACATGAATGAAAATAATAATATATGTTTTTATATAATTTATATATATAACATGTGGATGAAAATAATTATATATTTAATTATTTGTATAATTTATATTTATATATAACACATATATGAAAAGAGTAATATACTTTTTTTTCATCGGTAGTGTAATTTTTTGCATGCAACTACAAGTCTAAACAGTCACAATGGTGTGTCTTACTTAATTTCTTAGCCACAGTTAGTAAAATAAATTATTGAGTTTGAAGTGTATATTATATATATATACTATCGGGTGTTAACTTGAAACTTTATAATTTGAGGGTATAAAATTAAAAACTTTGTTATAAAGTTTGACGGTTAATATTAAATGTAGAGTCCTGATCGGATACGTCACCGACAATACTAAATGATCTATAGTTTAGTTTATGTTACTATTCGTAAGGATTAACAACACAAGCATGTGACATGCAAACTAAATAATATTATAATTAATTTAATTTTATCATTAACCATTTATCCGAACACAATTTTGTCAGTTCAGATTACTAGTGACTCATGTTCAAAGTCTAAAAATCGCAAACACCCCATTTTCGTCTTTTAATTTAACATTTTAATTGTATTTTCGTATAAATTCTATACTATAACTATTTCGATCTTGACAAAGACAAATATGCCAACCATATCATTTAAAAAAACGGTGAAAATTACCTTGCAATTAATATATAATGAGTACTAAGATCTTTTTGTTACAGGTAAGACGTAAAAACATAAATAAAAAAAAAAAAGAATTAAAGTTAAAAAAGTAAACACCCATCTGTTATAAAACTTTTCTGCTACTGTTGTTAAATCCAAAGTGTAAGTTTTAAAGACTTAAAATGAACCAAAAATGAAATATGAATTTACATCAATACCTTTCTTGTAATTAATTCTAGTTTAAGTTATAAAATTATTCTAACCACTTAATCCTTCAAAAGTAAAAACATTCAGATAATTGTATTGTATATATATTAAATTAAATAATAAAGAAAATTGCACGTATTTCGGCCTTTAGAGTCTATAAATAACCGATCGAACTCCCATTTCCAGCACTCGTCTCCTTCCGAAGCCTCTCCATCCACACAACCCCATAAACAGAGTTGTACCTTAGGCATACACAACTGTACATCACGCATAAGGTGTTGTACGTTGCGCATAACAAACAGTAAACCGCATATTATCGCAATGGAAGGGGGTGTACACCCGATCGATGCATCGGCGTTCAGAGAGTGTTTTTCGCTCGCATGGCGGAACCCTTACGTTCTTCGTCTTGCGTTCTCTGCGGGTATTGGTGGACTGCTTTTTGGATACGACACAGGTGATTATTGCTCCCCCTCTGTTTTATTAATCTGTTATATGGTGGTTTATGATCGTGTGGTTGACAGTGCTGGGGGTGTGATTGTGTAGGGGTGATATCTGGGGCTCTGCTGTACATCAGGGATGAATTTGAGTCTGTGGATAAGAAGACTGTGTTACAGGTGAGCCTGCACATATTCCCATATTAATTTAATTTAATTCAATTAATGTTGAAATAGTCAATTTTTTTTATTATTTTTAGAGTGTTGATATAGTATGACCAATTACAATGAAGATGCATTAATTCGGTGATGATCACGATGTGTTTTTGAAAATTACTATGTTTGTCTTGCATCTCACTGCTATCCGCGTGTGTACTATTTTTTTTCTTCGACGACAAATATACGGCTCATTTATTCGTTTTCTAGCTGGGAGCGTGTTTAAACTCTATTAGAAAGAAACCTATAACTAGAAAAAAACTTTTGGCTCAACTTAAAATAGTTTTGACACGAAGAAGATCGAACACAAGACCATTTTATATTTGATTATCTTGGGTATCTTGCTTTAATTATTTAAGTTAAAGATCATTGGTGTGCGTGTGTACATAATGGTCTCTCTAATAAGACTGGGGGTTATGGTTTTGTGATGAGTATTAGTGTGTACTTAGGTGTAAATTAAATGGGTGTGTGTTTGCGGTTCTGAAAAGACGTGCATCACACTCTTGATTTGGTCGGTTAAATCGATCATATACGTTGGTGGTTACAGGCTAATTAAACACGATTGTACTAGGCGGTGCTACGTGTATTGGAGAAATGTTAGCAAAGTCATGAATTTTTGAGTTTACCTTAGTCGGTCAATCGATGTTGACACGAAGCCTAGCGGTTAACTTGTTAAAAGATTCATATAAGGTAGTGATCCGGTTTTAAACACATTAATAATAGGAAAGTTACTTTTACGTTTGAAATTGGTAATTTGAACACTGTTGTTATGATGTAATAATGGTAATAGAGAAAATATAGAAATAGATTCAAACAATCATTAAAGGTGGATAAATGGATATATTATTTTTGCTTTTAAAATATATATTTTGAAAATATTCTTGATATTGAGCATACTAATATGGGTAGTTTTTATACTTTAAGTTGGATGATCATGAATAGTATTAATGAATTTTCTATATGAGATTGACTAATTATCATTTACCAGATATAAACAACTACTATAAAACAAAGAGATTAACCTTTTTATTTTAATGATACCAAATTATCCTTTTTATTTTTTAAGAGATTAACCTTGGTAATAATATAAATGTTTATTTTTTATATCATGATAATATTTATTATTAAATGAAAAAGATATATTCGGTTTTTATGTTCTTGTTTTCTATCACGTAACGCTACCAATATTTGTTTTTTTCTGAAAATATTCTGTAATCATCAAACTATATTTAAATATTATAGTATCCCGTGTAATACACATGTTGAATAAATAAAATATTAAATAATTTGTAATAAAATTTAAAAATTATAAATAATATTTGTAAATAAGATATAATTGAGTTATGTATATATAAGTATTTTAAATAAAAAGCAACAATAATATCACTTTAAAATATCATTTTATAAGATTGTGTTTTTTTAATTGTTTTTTAAAACATTTTGGTCTTTGTTTAATTTTATTTAAAAAAACTAATCATCCAGACTTAGAAAAATGGTATTAAAATACTTCGTATTTAAGAATTTTTTTGTGTCTTATACAATTTTAAAGTGTGTTTTTAATTAAAAATCTAGTTTTTTATTTTTATGATATTTATTTTTTTTAATTTAGAAATGTTTTAAATAATATAATTATTATATTTACTAGTATTATTAATTAGGAGAGAGAGGCGGGGAAATAAAAATGAAAATGTCTAATATTTGGCACGTATCATGTAAAAACCTTCTTTTATTATACTTAATAGATTTTGTTATCCTAACTAATAGAAATAATAAATATAAGAAAGCATATTTTTCATTTTTTGTTTAGTGGCTAGAACGAACGATAGTGAACTTAATCGTATTCGTAGATTAGATGGTACATTATTTCCTTATAATTTATAAAAGTATGCTTAATTATGTTAGGAAATTTGCTATGTTGATTATTACTTTAGGTGTGAATAAATATACTCGATGAATTTGTTTCAAGGAAACCAAGCAATGTCGTTTTCAAAATATATTATTTTAATTGATTTGTTTGGATTATTTTGTTCAAAAGAGTCCAACTTTGACACAACAAGTGAACGGAAAGTCACAAACAAAATTCTAACGAAATACGCATGCAAACAGACAAAATCGTAATTTTAGGAATATTATCATTTATTTATTAAATTTTTAATTCATAATAGACATTATTTAAACTTAATTAATGAAAGGTGTATTCTATACAGATTCTTTATTTCACACACAGCTATACATATTTGGAAGATTATGGCATAGTTATTACTAATTTAGTATTAAAAAACTTATTATAAATTAATGTTTTTCTGAATATTGTTTTTAATTTATTTTATAAATAAAAATAACTCAAAAAATAAAAATATATACATAAACCTAAATTTAGTAACTACATATATATGATTTAAACTACCCGAACAAAAGACACACCACTTGCATGCAATTCACACATCACCCAAATGTAATATTGTCGTATGATTTTATGGGTCGTATTAGGCGTTACATGAGGACATATGACGTGCCCCTATTGCTATATTGTTATACAAGCCATATGAGGTATTATGTTTGCATATCATACAAGGCCGTATGCAGCGGCGGAGCTTGAACTATATCGTAGGGGGGGGGGCAGGGGCGAAATTAATTTTTTTTAGGGGGGGCGAACTTGATATTTATATAAAAATTTACACTACCTGACCAAAAATTTACACTATTGGACTAAAATTTAACACTACTGGCGAAAAAAACAGGGGGGCGGGCGGCCCCCCCGGCCCTAGTGAAGCTTCGCCTATGGCCGTATGAGATGTCATACAAACACATCTATATGACTCGTACAAGAAGTTAACAGATGTAACATGACATACTACTGACAAACTCATATGATTATTGATTCAAATAACACCAAAATTATACGATCCGTATAATACGCGAGCGTTTAGAAATTTCTTCGTGGTATACTGCTGAAATGACGAAAATCACCTGCCAACATTACCCAATGATTAAGAGACGTGGGACAGACACATGACCTACCAATAAAGGAGTGGGTTCTAGTCGCTCCAAACTTCAAAGTCTTCACTTGGAACTTTATGCATCAAAATAGACCACTCTACACATCTTTTCATCCTTATTTTTAATTGAATAATAATATATTATTCAAAATAAACCTTATAGTTACATAAAACGAAAATAAATACTTTCAAATTAATACCTTAATAAAAGTTTATTTTTTATGGATTCAACAGGAAAGCATTGTGAGCATGGCGTTAGCCGGAGCAATCATCGGGGCGGCGTTCGGAGGGTGGCTAAACGACCGTTATGGGCGGAAAATCGCTCTCCTGTTTGCGGATTTTCTATTCTTCGTTGGAGCCGTGCTCATGGCTGCTGCACCCAATCCGAGTGTTCTGATCGTAGGCCGTATTTTTGTCGGGTTTGGAGTGGGAATGGCGTCAATGACCGCCCCGTTGTATATATCGGAAGCCTCTCCGGCCAAGATCCGAGGGGCTTTGGTCAGCACCAATGGCTTCTTGATCACCGGAGGCCAGTTTCTGTCTTACCTCATCAATTTAGCCTTCACACAGGTTCGTTTGGGAATATATTTATCTGGTGTGACATATGAATCTATTAAAGTAATTGTTTTGTTATATTTACTTTTAATTAATTGCATGATAGAAAAGTTTATTCTGTATGATATATTAATTATTATTATTATTATTAGAGAAAATTATATAAATGGTCCCTGTGGTTTGATCAGATTGCATGATTGGTTTTCAGACCTTGAAAATTACAAAGTTAGTCCAAACTTGTGGGTAATCATTGCAAATTTGGTCCCCAAATTTTACAAAAGTGCAAAGGTAGTCCAAACTTTTATGTGGGCGTTGCACTATTGGTCCCTAAAATTAAATTTAAAAGTTAGTTTAAATTTTATAAAATACATAAAAAATAAATGAATTTAATGACAGGTACCAAACATGCAATGATTACACAAAAGTTTGACCTATCTTTGTAATTTTTAAAGTTTGGGGACCAATCATGCAATTTGATTAAACCACAAAAACCATTTATGCAATTTTCTCTTATTATTATTATTTTTAATCATGTTAACCTAAAGAAATTGAAAACTTATTTTTATTTTGTTTTTTAATAAAGTGGTAGTTACAAGGCTTTTTCCTATAGACATGCTAGAAGATGATTTCTTGCAAGAAGATGCTTTGTTTTTTAATAATTAGGGAAGCATGTGAAAGAGGACGTTATGCCCTCACCCCACCATTAATCTTTCCCCTTCTTGTGGAAACAATCTACAATGGACACATTAGCAATTTGCCCCACCATATTAGTTTTTCCCTTTGTATGTATCTATGACTCGTGTTTTGGTTTTTAATTTTTCATGACTGATCGGTGTAGTTAGAAGTGGTTCAATTAATTTGGCTACCCGAAAAGATGGTTTTTTATGATGGTTAACCGAACGACAATAGAAATGAGTGACCTAATTTTAAATATAAATCCAGATGTGTATTTGGTGAAATAAAATATTAGTAATCTTTTTAATTTATAGAAAATAATAAATATAAATACTTATTATTAGTTATAAACTATGACAAGCTTCTTCTTACATGAATTATTTTATTTTTAAAAGGAATAAAATATTAAAATGTTGCCTTAAGTCCTTAACCTAACCATAGAAATCATTTTAAAGAAAATCATATCCGAACTAAGTTCTTATGGTTATTTAGTTTTTCTCTCACTCCTACATGTATACATACATATGCAATTATGCACCCATCTCTAATGCCTTTTGCACCCACTAGAAAAGTCACTTTTTATATAGACATGTGATTCCATTCAACCGGTACTTTGGTACTTTCTCATCTTGTACTCTTCATACATGTACTTCCGTAATGTTTTTCCTTTTTTATTTTAAGTTTTACTTATAATAACATTTATAAAAATTTCATGTGATCCCAAAAAAGTCATTTGGTGTTCATTTTGTAAACTTTCAACTGCTAATTTAATTATTTCAGATTTATAGCAAGTAAAACATTTAGAATCACCTGACTGACTAATCTTGATGCTTAATCAGGTAAAGAGAACATGGCGTTGGATGCTTGGAGTTGCCGGCGTCCCGGCCCTCCTGCAATTTGTGCTCATGCTTGCCCTTCCCGAGTCACCCCGTTGGCTTTACCGCAAGGTTCGCACTGATATTATATAAAAATATTATCAACAAAAGGAGCGTACAACAGTATGTGTCTTAATGACACATTGCTGATGTGCTCTCCTTTCTTCCTATTTTTAATTGTAATAAACTTTGATCTTACTTCGTAATTGACTCGATGACAGGGAAGAGAGGAAGAGGCGATAACGATACTTAGAAAAATATATCCGGCCGAGGATGTTGAAGCAGAGATCGAAGCCCTCAAGGACTCAATCGAGAAAGAGGTCGAGGATACAGGTTCGTCGGAAAAGATTGACATGATCCTACTTCTGAAGACAAAAACCGTAAGACGAGGGCTCGTAGCCGGAGTCGGGCTGCAGGTTTTCCAACAGTTTGTAGGAATCAACACTGTCATGTACTACAGCCCAACCATAGTTCAACTAGCCGGCATTGCATCGAACCAAACCGCGCTACTTGTCTCACTTGTGATCGCGGGGCTCAACGCCCTGGGGTCCGTTGTCAGCATCTATTTCATCGATAGGACCGGGAGAAAGAAGCTTTTGGTCATCAGTTTGATCGGTGTCACTCTCTCGTTAGGTCTCCTCGCGGCTGCGTTTCAAGAGACCACACCGCATTCACCACCCGTCAGCGGGGTGGAAACGGCTCGGTTCAGTAACTTCACCTGCTCGGCTTTCGAGTCCCGCGGTCCATCGGCTAATTGGGACTGTATGAGGTGCATAAAGGGCTCTGATTGTGGATTCTGTGCTGCAGCGGCTGATGAGGTAGAAACATAAAGTTTGACATAATGCAATCAAAGAAACTCATTTTTTAACTACATATTTCTCAAAAACTTTATCAATTCAAACTGTAACACTAGTTCATTTGACCTTATGTTCTGTTACTGTCTCAGATGCTACCTGGTGCCTGTTTGATCTCCGATGACTCGCTAAAGATCTCCGGTAAAACAGTCGAGGACACATGCCTGGACGAGGGTCGGTTATGGTACACCCACGGCTGTCCAAGCAAACTCGGGTGGCTTGCATTGGTGGGTCTAGCCCTGTACATCATCTTCTTTTCGCCAGGCATGGGCACGGTCCCATGGATCGTGAACTCCGAGATATACCCGTTAAGGTTCCGAGGCGTTTGTGGTGGCATTGCAGCAACTGCAAACTGGATATCAAATCTTATAGTAGCACAATCCTTTTTGTCATTAACCGAGGCCATCGGGACCTCGTGGACGTTCCTCGGGTTCGGGGTGATCTCCGTGGTGGCGTTGCTTTTCGTGCTGGTGTTCGTCCCCGAGACCAAAGGTTTACCGATCGAAGACGTCGAAAAGATGCTGGAAGAGAGGGCATTTCACATGAAGTTTTGGGTGAAAAGGGAAAAGGTTGTGAAGAAAAACTCAGAGGTTTGAATAAGAGTGATGCAGGAATATAGTAGTAGATAGTTAAATGTGCAACATAGGGTTTGTGCATAGACTATTTTGATGGTGTTATGTTTTAAGTGTATCCCAAATTAATGAATAGCGTTATACTGCACTATGCATAATTAACCACTCCTTTTAATCGTTATTCATCGTTTGTGATACCTACCTTCGTATTATTATTCTGTTTATTAATATAAAAATAAAAAATGGTTATACGTACTTATATTAATAAACTTTGTCCCTTCGTGGTTTCATTAGTTATACCTTAAAACTCAAAATAAACATCACTAAAGCATGATTTACAAGTATCATATGCATAAATTTCAATACACCGTATTTAATTTTATATAGATAAATTTAATTCAAAATGACATTACGCATCAAAACGTACAAGTTATCAAAGCATAAGCGTACAAGTCATCAAACTGATTTAAGGTTTTAATTTTCTATTAGTTTTTTTTTCTTTCTTTCTATAAAATCTAAATTTGTACATGCTATTTTTATCAACATTAGTATTCTTAACCTTTACCGTTTATTGCGGTTGCGACGCACGTATTTTTGTCGTCATTCGGACATGAATTTATTATCGGTCTAATTTTTATATAAAATTGCGAGTATAATTAATGATCCCACTGTAACGCACGAGTTTGTGACCTTTTTGTGTTTCATATAAAGTTTCGTATGTTGTCAACGATGTAACAATTTTGCTTTTTTTGGATTCGTGTGAACGTTTCGGCTTTAATTTCTTGCATGGTGTTACACCCCTCTCCGCTTTCACCTCGTGGGTTCGTGACAATGTTTTGTCTCTAGTTTTTTTCAGTCTTACACCCCTGCCTCTTCAACACAGGGGGTTCACAGTAATGTTTCAATGTTAGGTTTTTTCATGGTTTTACGCCCCCGCCACACAGGTCCCTCAATGCTAGTTTTCTTTATAAAACTCGCCAAACTTTTGGATTTTAGGTTCTACATTCACTCTTCCAGGAAATCTATGTACAAGCACTTGGCTAATATTGTTGCTGAAGTCCCATCGTTTCATTTTCTTTATAAAAAAAATAGGCTTACTGTAGAAATGGGGTTTTTTTCTGTTACTACCATTAGATGTGAGAAATAAAGTGTCAGTTGTGTTGAGAATGAATCCATATCTTGCGTGTGATCTTCCTAGTATTGTTAGACATTATTTTCCATGTGACTTGCATACCTCTCTTTTCCTTTATATCTAGTGGCCGTTATCATTCACACACATCGTCATTTTGGTCCATCAGCGTGAATAAGGAAGTCATCTTCAATGTATGTCACATCTGATACATGGACCAATCAAACGCTCGGCACATGAATTATTTGTCATGTATATTTATTCTCATAATGGTAGACCCATTTTGATTTAGATTGGTTTACTTACGGCATTCACAACAAGTTTCTTATATATTTGTGAGTTTGTTCACTATATTATTTGAAATAGTTGTGAGTGAAGAGATTTGGTAAGACACAGTTCACCCCTACTAATTTTTTATATTTTTTGAAAATGATTGTGAGTGAAGAATATGAGAACAAATGATAAATATATATTTAAAGTATTATTGAATTAAAAAAGAAAGAGAAAAAATAATATTTTTTAATATAATTATAAGAATATATATAAGAATTCACATTATTAGATGGGTATTTTGATTTTCGAGTACCATGTCTCTTTTGTTATGTTCACATAAAAAGAAATTACATGTTCAATTTGTTTGATACGAAGTTAATCCTGAAATGTGTAACTCGTATTTGGAGCTAGTGGATAAAACAAGAGGAATAGGAAAAGTAAAACAACTAAATTTCAAAGAAAAGAAAGTTGCAAAACGTGAAAACGTCATCAAATCAAATCTCTTCAGGTTTTGAACTTCCTCCAAAAACTAATTCATTTCAAAAACGCCAAATTACCCACCAAGACACAAAAATGCCTACCTCAATTACCTCCTTAACTACTTTTCGAATTCGAGCATTCTCAAATCATTCAATTGATACGATCAAAGAAGAATCAAAGAGAAGAGAAATTCGATCAATCAAGCTGAACCCTTTCATTCATGATTCCGCCTTTAATAGGTCGGAGATTAACTAACTAATGGTTGTTAGTTAGGATTACAACTAATTGGTACTTTTACAAAATATACCCTCAACTAAGACATTATTACAATTTGACCCCTTTATTTATAAACCTACAATTATACTCGTAACATCAATCAAAGAACCCGAGGTCCTAATCATCAACAATCTAATGTCCAACCATGCCGCCACCTTTGACTAAAACATCTGAGCCATAACGTAGTTTTTACCAACTCCAGTTAGCTACGATCAGATAACAAACATCGTACGATAAGAATCAAAAGTTATTATATAAAGCAACCCTTTAAATAATTGATTGAAAACTCTTGCATCTTTAATGTGGTCACACCTTCAAGAAAGAAAGTAGCTCATGGAGATGTATCTTGTTCTTAGCGACACCCGTTGTATTAGTGACAAGTAAGAAAAAAACATGTCGCCACACAATTCGACGAAACTTATTTTTCAGTAACGATAACGTTGTTATAGTGGGAGACAAAGGCAAAATTGTACAAAGCAACGGGAAAAAAAGCAAAAGAAATTCCATAGAAATAAAATAGGAATAAAGTGGAAGGTTGTGGCTACAATGGAACCATAAAAATTTGACAAGTACACAACACTTTGTTGCTAGTTTCTTTCTTTCTTTCTTTCTTTCTTTCTTTCTTTCTTTCTTTCCTTCTTTCTTTCTATGGGCAATCCATCACTAATTTGCGCTTGTGTCGTCAAAGGCATGATAAGTTATCTCGTAATGTTATAAACGAAGCTTATGTATATATAAACCATTTGTTCTTTCTTGTAACTCTAAAAATATTTATATAATCTTTAATTTACTCGGTTTGTGTTACATGTTATACATATCTAGTTGCATGTGTGAATTATAAATATTTGGCTAAGAAGAAAGGACCAAATCTTAAAGTTGAGTTAGAAATAACACACATCTTGTATCACCACCAACGTTAGATTCAAGTGTATTACACAGGTTGAATGAAGGAAACATTATATAGTTATTTATGAATATTAGAAATTATAAAACGTAATTTTGAGATGCGATATGGTTGGAATTTCGTGTATTTTTTATTCCATGCTAAAAATACAAACGTAGCCAAGAGAAGGGGGAAAACATTATCAAAGATCATAGAATTGTGATGCGTAATGAAGCAAGTTTCTTATTTATTAGTATACAAAATGAAATTTTAAAGAATTATATTGTTATTTTGTATTTGTTCCTTTGAAATTTTAATTAATTAAAATTTTGAAAAGAGATGAAAACAATACTAACATGTTAACCTTACTTGATTTCAAAAGGAGTTATTGCATATATCATCCACCACACCTGAAAATTTGCATATTTTCTCAAATCATATATTTTCATTGCGTAAGCACAATGCACTTTAAGTATGATTTGAGAAAATATATAATTTTACAAGGTTAAAGAGGGAGATATGTAATTGCTCATTCCGAAATAACTTGATTTGATAAAAATAACTCATATATCATATTATTAGGTTAGAAATTTATGTATAAACGCATTGAATAAAATTTTAAAATAAATAACTAATTATAAAATATTCTTTATCTTTAATAGTAATGAAATTTTATAGATTTAAAACCAATAACTAATTGTATTTTTTAAAACAATTTTTCTAAATCATAACTTAATAAATCTATTAAAATGAGAATACAACGAAGTAAATTACTTTAGTACTATCCTCTACAATGATACGACAAAAAATTGTGTAATGCAAAAAATCATAACCAGTATTAACTCGTTGAATATGCAAATATATAATTGAAGGTCTTTTTGAATCAGATCCTTATTGGCTAAAAAGTCATTTTCATCATGTGAAATTCTTGTAATGTGACAATCTAATTACTCTATTATTTATAGTGTAGATAAATTGGTAGAGCTCTAAGACATTGTGTGTGTTGATAAGGGTTACAAGCCTAGTAAATCAAACGGGAAGTCTAGAACATCACATTCAAAGAGAAGAAGAAGGCTGTAGATCCGATGGGGATCCGAATGACGTTGCTTAGTCAAAAACAGAAGGCAGATGGGCTACCTCTTCCAGGCGTCCAATCCCCAGTCCCCCAGTCCCCCTCCCACAAACCCACTCTCTCTATATAGATGACAAGTTCATCCATTAAGAATGCTTTAAAGGGAAGCAACATACATCAACAGTTGTACTATATGCATAAAAAACAGTAAATCACTATTAATTTAGTTTTAATTTTTTAACACTAATACATAATATAATATAATTATTCAAATATATTTAGTTGCAAAAGGATCATCTTACATTAATCGACATGAACCCCTCTAATAATCTAATATTATGCTTTGGGCTGCTATTACTGTGTTGGGGCCCAATACGAGTTGAAAACCTATGCCCAACAGGCCTAATATTAAGGTGCATAGGTCCTCAACGAGTGTTACCGAATCTATTCAAAATTTCGAATTCTACACATTTTCCGTTAGGCTGTTTACACCGACAAACCTCAAATGTAACATGCATATGTCTAGGCTCTATGTTACTTTGTGTAATGCATGTATATATATTTTTTTTTGAGTGGTAGATTGGTAGTTGTACTATCCAATTTCGGAAGATATGTGTTATATTAATCGGGTTTATCTAATCGTTTTCAATCAAGACCGCATCTCCAACTCCTTCATAAGAAACTCACAACTAAAAAAACTCATGGCTCAACTCAAAAGACTTTTGCTTTATGAAACACTCGAACCCAAAACATTTCAATTTGATTTTTGGTCATGCAACCTATGAGTTTATTTGAAGGCAAATATTATTGATTAGAAATTAGAAATTAGAAATTGGAAACAGGGGTTTTCTTTTTCAGGGTACTGAATACGAATATTAACAAAAATGAGGGATGGTTTTGTAAAATCAAAAATGAGGGATGGTTTTGTAAAATCAAAACCTAAATCGTCTAACGATTAGTGGTTTAAGGGAAATCCAGTTTTCTTCTTCTACACTGATCTTTTTAAAATTAGTTTAAGGTGATTTCCTCTTCTCTCACTCAAATTTTGATGTGTTCTCTATCTATTGATTCATGCTATTACTTTCCTCTCTCTCAAATTTTGATGTGTTCTTTATCTATTGATTTGTGATATTACTTTCTAACGCTATGAAAGTTTCATTTTGATCTCTGTTTGTTGCTTTTATCAAGTGATATTCAATGTCTTATTTGAAGTTGGTGTGATGATTTAGGGTTTTTAGTTGTGGGATTGTCAGAAAGCACATTAGGTGTTTGATGATATGCCTAAGTTAAGAAACAAGGTTTTGATGTATGTATTTATCTCTCGTGATTTCTTGTACCCCTGTCTTTGGTGTTTTTACATAAGAATATAGTAGAAATGATAGGCATTTGCTAGAAAGTTGCTGCTTCTGTGTGCAAAAACTTTATGCCACTGATTGTTTTGCACTATACAAACACATGAACCTGATGTCAATAGGGCACACCCGATGTCGCGTATGCGCGGGTCCCTGTGATGTCAGGTTTACATGTATTTTTATAAAAGGTTGTTTTCATGACTCGAAGTAGTCACGTGATTGCAACCTGATGTCAAAAGGAATGGATCTACACATCTGCTTATAGAAACATATTGGCCGACATGTGTTATCTGTTAAGAAAAGTTCGTGTACTTGTGTCATCTTGTTTGTTTGTTTGTTGTCAGAAATGGAGAACATGATACAAGCAGTAGAACAAGCAACTTTGGGGGACAGATCAAGTATTTCTCATGTGAAGAAACTGTTGTTTAGGCGAATGTTGGTCGGGATAAACGACGGGCGGTTTTTCCTGGGGGCGTTTTACTGTATGGATAAACAAGGAAACATTATTCTTCAAGATGCCGTTGAGTATCGTAGTACCAGAAGATCTTCTCCTTCTCCAATGGAACAAAGGGGCCTTGGTCTCATATTAATCCCGTTCGCTTGTAGAACATCTTGTCATGTGGATTGCTCAATTGATGAACAGCTTTCATTACTCTCTCTTCAGGGTTAAAGGTAACAATGTATTGTAAAGCATTATTATTAGTTTTTCTAAATAGCATTATAAGAATGTTTTGCTGAATTTCTGTTAGTTAACTCTGTTTTTGTACCAAATGGCTTTTGGGTCTAGTAATTTGTTATATGTTTGAGATGCTCTATTTGTTGTTGATGATTTGATGATGCAATATCAATCTATTGTGAAATTTATTAAGCAAAACAATAGATACAATTCAAATGTTGTTATCGACAGAAGTATATTATAACTGATTTCATATAACAGTAGTGATTTTTCTTGAATAGACTAACTGTCAAAACCTGTCGCGGTAAGCAGTGCCATAAACAATCAAGTAAGGTACGGTTTTCACAACAGTATCGATTGGTATTGCAAAGTTGACTCCAGATGACATTCCGCTCCCTGCAATAAATCACGCAATTAGCATTTTTGAATTAAATTTATGGTTAGACCTTTTAGGTCAAACTGATATGGTTTTTGAACTTAGAATCGATATGCAGTGTGACAATGAAGTCGTAAGGTTTTATGACTGGTTAGAACATAGGAAATGTTATAACTTGAGTAATTTTGGAGGTGATCAGCTCTGTTACAAAAACCTGCAGTAATTCTGGTTTCAAAAGCACGGGGTTTGACCTCAAAAGCATACTAATTCTGCCTTCCCTAGTTCCCTTAGGAAAGAATTTTCGATTCAAAAAGTCAACCATATACCTTTTCTGGTGAAAGTTGCTGTATTAACACCGATAACATGGCCATGGGAATCAAGCAAAGGTCCACCTGAATTTCCTGCAGAACACAATTACTACAAAATTTTCATATGACATCATAACACCACCATATGATATGGCCACCAGAGTTAAACAAGATGCAAATTCAACCACATAAATATATTATTCTTGATATGTGATTTTCACCTGAATTAATAGCTGCATCTGTTTGAATGGCTCCTCTAATGGCACCTCCATTTGGTGATGGTATCTCCCTTCCTAGCCCACTGACTACCTGATATTGTTCTATGTGACTATAGGATCTTATATTCTCATAAACCATTTAAAAATTTAAAGTTATTACCCCAGTGGTTAATGTGTTCTCGTATCCATAAGGATTCCCGATAGCATAACAGCTTTGGCCAACATTTAGTTTACGGGCGCTGCCTATATCTACGGGCTTCACTTCAACCCCTTCAACATCAACCTGCGTATATGAATATGAACAAATCATCGATCAACAACTGCATTTTTTTTATTTACTTCCTTCTTTTTTATTTGCCCACCTTTAGAACAGCCAAATCACATGATGGATCAACACCAATAATCTTTCCATCTCTAGATAAACTGTTACCATATTTGTCAACCAGATAAACCTTACAAAGCTGTCGCCCAAACTGATCTGTAGCCAACTTTTCAACAACATGATAATTCGTCACCTGCCATACATTTACAGAAAATAAATTAGATGTATGCTTCTTCATCACACCAGAAAACATTAAAGAAAGCATCTGAAGGTTCTTTTTAACCATAAAAGCAACATCTGCTAAGATCCTCCTAACCATTTAGGCCGTTTGTTAGACTTGTTTTATGGGTTTCATCTATATTATGTGATTATGAGGAACATATGTTAAAATGCTTCAAAATGAAATATGACAATAGAGAATGATCTCATACAATGTGACCAAACTTGTCCCAAATAAAGCCTGAACCTGTCCCTTCAACTTTGGCTTTCTCATCATCCACCATCACAACCTCATCAGACTTCTTCGGGTTATTGACGATTTCAAGGTCTTTGATGAAGACAACAGATGGTGCTGTTTCCTGCAATCATCACAAGAACGTAAAACGCAAGTAACTGATTTCAAGGGTTCCCAAACAGAACTAAACCTTTACGGTCAAT
Source organism: Flaveria robusta (assembly GCA_025506415.1). Taxonomy (NCBI): domain Eukaryota; kingdom Viridiplantae; phylum Streptophyta; class Magnoliopsida; order Asterales; family Asteraceae; genus Flaveria; species Flaveria robusta. Next base: position 4,555,251 of record CM046470.1, read on the forward strand.
GTAAATTATCTTATTGTTGTAAACAGAAGAATGAGTATTACCGGACTCAATGACTCATTAACAGGCCTGAGCTAGGCTGCCCCAACCCCAAACGCAAAAGTCAATGCGGGCTATATTACGTTTATGTATTAGGCGCGGTGTTTAAACTGCTATCTAGCTCACGTTCACGTTATGCTACTTACCTAAGCCTCTAAGCCTTTAATCTTCTAATGTACATGTCCTACTGTACTATCCTGCAATCGTCTTCATTTTAATATGTGTTATGAAATATATGTGCTTACCTCCAAAATCCCCAATTTTAGTTGGAATCAACAGATTAACCTAACAGTCAAATGCAATTTGCCAACGAACTGGAATAATATTGAAATTCATTGTAACGAAAGCAAAACGTAATAATCAGTAAAGAGCTGGTGAAAAGAAGAAACAGTTAATAGTGAGTGAATAACCTCAAAGAGACGAACAACACGATCTTCTTCCTCCTGAGTTTCATCTAGTTGTTGGGCAATTGCAGATGGAATTGGGGAATATGAAGAGAGTTGAAGGTAGGAGACCACGGCTGTGAAGATTAGGGTTCTTCGTGTTGCAGGTAGATAAGAGGGCAAAGAAGAAGAAGATGATGATGATGATGATGATGATGATGAAGGTTTGTAAGATGAAGTGGTAATGGAGATGGAATGACAACAGCCCAGAACCTCCATGACCCTCACGATATGCTTTCAAACATTTCGTTTAATATTATAGTAAAAACTAGGGTGCGTTTGGTATGCAGGAATTCGATGGAATTTAATTGAACTAGTTTTAATAAACCCGTGTATTACACGGGTTGAATAAATAAAAATACGAGTAACAAAACAATATTATCAATTATTTAATCTTTTATTTTTAAACATTTTTTTCCAAGAAAAAAAAGTAAACATTTTGTTTCAAAACAAACTGTATTAAAAATGTCAAATTTAAAATTCTTTATTATAACTCCCAATTTTAAATCTTTTTGGTTTATAAAAAATTACTTTTTAAAAATACCATTTTAAAATATTTATATTTTTAAAGAAGTTTGATGTTTTAGAAAAAAATCTTATTTAAAAGATCTTTTTTCTTAATGTATTAAAAACATATTTTTAATCTAAAAAGAGTTAAAATAATATTATTAGTAATTTAGGTAATTATTTAAGATGAAAGAGAAGCGGGAAAATTTTGACGAGAAGGAATATGATGCTGACACGTGTCCTTCCTAGTTACCCTTTTATTAGAGTAGAAAGATTGGAATCTGAATTCCATTGGTCATTGTGTTTGGTTGGTAGTAATTTGTTGGAATTGGAATTCTAATTCCATTATTAACGTGTTTGGTGCGAAAGGAATTATAATTGAAATTGGAATTGATTCTCTCAAATTCATTCAAATGAAGGATTTCAAAATCCTTCCAAAATTTAAAGGATTTCAAATTTCACCGACCCTCGCATCCGCCACCGACCGCCACCCACCACCCCCCCCACCACCACCAACCAATGCTACCAACCGCCGTCGCCGCCGCCCCCCCCCGACCGTCGCCGCCGCCCGCCGCCGCCCCCGACTGCCGCTGCCCTTGCCGCCGACCGCCGCCGCCCTAACTACTGTCGCCCGACTGCCGGTATCTGACCACCAACAGTCGTCGATAACCCAAACCCGCTAATAACCGATCGTGCTGTCATCGTTATCGACAATCGACGGTCACTGTTAACCGCATCTGCGCCTATAAAGGTCGTCTCCACCGACCGCGCCCGCAGTTGACCACCGACTATCATCGCCGAACAGCGTCGGTTTTAGATGCGCTCGATAGCGACCGTCGGTTTTCGACAGCGTGCTTGACCGGTTGAAGGCGACGGTTGGGTACGATCGATTTTTAGCAACCGGCGTGATCGTTGGACACGATTGGTGGTCGCGGTCAATTGTTGGTGGTGATGGCGGTGGCGGCCGATGGTATGTAGCGGCGAAGATCAATAATCATGGAGGTGCTGGTGGTTTGTAATAAGTGATAAATTCCAATTTCTTTATATGTGTTCTGTCACTAATAATACATTTGGAATTTGAATTCTATTTATAAATTCCAATTCCCTTGATTTCCAATTCCTTTGGAAAATATTAAATTCCAATTGCATTTTCTTTTAATTCCAATTTCAATTCCAACAAATTTCACGAATCAAACGCACCATATATTTTAATTTTAAAAGTCTAAAAAAAATTCCAGGCTTAATATTTATCATGTTAATTTGTTAAAAGAAAGTTCATTTTATTTATTGTGTTAAATACGTCTAGTTATTGTATCAAAATCAACTTTTTGTATCAAATATATTTCATAATTTGTTATATGTATTTATTATTATATTTTACGTTTTATATCATTATGTGTTATTTTTGTTATTGTTTTTTTACATATTATATAAACTTTTGTTATCTTATTAACTGTATATTACAATTAGAGATACGTAATAATGTTATTTCACCAATTTGTTTTCAAAACTCATTGTGTCTAAAATAACATAACGACGAACATAAAACATAATGAGACATTTTATCATTATGCTTTACATTTTATATGATTCTATGTTATTTTAGATCAATTTGTTGTTAATTTATCATTATGTTTTGCATGTTACAATTATACCGCAATGTTACTTTACAATTATCTTTATATATAATTCATCATTTTAGAATAACATAATAGTGTTCAAAAACTTGTAATAACTAACAAAAACACACAATGACAAACAAATTTCATATGAGCTAAAAAAACATAAAAAAAGTTATCATATTTTCATATAACGATAATATACATGTTTTAAAAATAAGATAAAATAAACATTTGTTCTTATAGTGTAATTTTTATAAATTAAAAGAGGATGTCGTATATAAACCTTTTGTCTTCTAATCTTATTTTAAACATATGAATCTAGTATTATGGAATTATAAGTTATAAATCTGTCTTGTAAATTTATAACGTTTATTTATGGAGTCTTTGAATTGTGTTTTGAATGTTATTTATAAAACCATAAAAAAAGTAGGAAACTCAAAGAATCAATCTCAAACTAGAATAATAAATTTTCTAACCGCTTTTTGCCAAAATTGTTAAAAATTTTCTTTTGCACTGGCATCAAACGTAGACCTCCCAAACTTGTGATTCTAAAATTAGAATATTTTAAACATGTCTAATAATTAAATCTGTAAGGATACCCACTGGAGATACGTTTTGTTAAAATATCTTTAATGCGTGTTTAGAATTTGGTCCACGTGGGAATTGAAGATTTTGTCATACACTTAATCATTTGAATTGAACAATTTGACTCGTATTGAACTAACACTCCAAACTCACAAGTGTACTACGATGTTTTTCCGCTTTACACATTATTGTTTCACATATTCTAAAAGTTGGATTGTTGGATGACTTAATTGTATAGGCGAAGTTACATGAAAAACACACTTGTGTACGATATTTACTTAGTACTTTTTTTCTATAATAGCGAATATCACAACACGAAGATCAATATTTCAGCAAAACATGAATGTAATCCAGATAATTTTCTTAAACAACTGAAAATTAAACCTCAATGACTAGCAAGTAGATAGACGGGACATTCAAGTAATTACAAAGATAATAACGGGTTTTACAACATATTTACTCATCTAATGACAATTTTACGATTTTTATGTAAAAACCACAAATACGAATAGTTAACTGTAGAATCAAAAATGTTTTCCTGGGAGTTCTGGATGTTCTCAAAACTGGTATCATTCCGGAAGCGCCAAATAACCCTCCAAGTTGTCATGATAATAGCCTCAAGCATCGAATGATTTACCCTTGATACCTCTAACGAACCTAACCAAGCAAGTAGAACACTCGGCGCCTTAGATGAAGGTAACACCATTAGACACATGTTTTTATATAGTGTATTTATAGTAATTATTCTATAATAATTATGTCTTATAAACGCAAGTTCTAGCCACCGGCCGATGGCTTGCCATGACTTCAACGCAATATCAATTCAGAAGATTTTTATACGAATGAAAGGAATTTTTGGTTATGTCATTGATTGCTAAAACAAAAATTTTTCACAACAAACCAACGTCACACATGTGTCAAAATACTATGTTTGGCGTAACATAATTAGAAATTATAAACAACGCGTTTTAATCCACGTATCATCCCCATTTATAGACACTTTGATATCTTGCGAGATAACATGATACGGGTGATCCATATGCATACACTTGGCAACATTTATTTCACAATGCTATCTTCTATTAATGACTTAATTAATGCCAAAAGCGAAAAAAAGCACAAACAGATAAATATGAATTATGAAGCTTAAATATGAGGACAAAGTTATCCAGTCGCACCCACATCAACTTCCCTCTACCACATTTCATCCACTTTCTTACTATAAACCCCCTTCCAATTAGCAAAACTTCTATTTATACCACACGTCTTTTGACGTATTTCACTTTTGTCCATTATTTTCGAGGAGCTACTAAGTATTGGCTAATGATTTTAACTACACTCTCTAATTGGGGGGGATTGGTCGATGGTTCGATCGGTGAAGATGGAGGGTGTCAGCTGCAATTAAACTAGTTGGACTGGAAATTGCCTATACCGATATGTTTGATTACTCTAGAGGCATCTTCATTTGGATTATTTGGATATGTCGTTAATCAGCTGAACTAGACTTATGGCTAATCTCATTTATAGTCCGCACTCTGTATACGACTATAGTTTAGCATTCTTAATCCATAATTCCATATCATAACACGGAAATAGTTGCATTTAATTTTAAGTTAGTTATATATATACTATCTAGTTTCGTAACATACACTTAGTAACACCACATGAGAACTACTAAATGAGACTATAGAGACATTTACTAGATAAAACATAAATACAAGGTTTTCAATGGAATTGCTATGAAAATCAAGGGGGTGTTCTAACTTGCACAAACTTTAAGCTCCCTATAAATTTCATACCCTTTGATCTTCTCATGGCATACTTTCATTCCATTCACTACTTAGCACGCACAATAGACTTTAATTCCATCAATGGCAAGCTCAAGAATCGCGAGGTTTGTGACCGAGGTGGCGCCACCACAGTTCGTGAGTTTAATGAGGCAACGGACGACTAAAATGTTGGACACGATAACTGAAGATGAGAGGGAAGTTTCAATGAGCGAGAGTTCCTCACTTTCTACTGCTTCGTTTCATCAACCGGCGAGTGGTACTTCTGTGCACTTTTTAAAACAAAACCAACGGAAGTTTTCAGTGTTTGGAAATTAATGTGTTTGAATTATCAATTATGTTTTGTGGGATTTTGTATTTTGTTTATGTTGTATGATGATCCGAGTTTGGTTGCACTCTCTTTAGACCACTTTTTATATGTCTTTTGAGTAGTGGGGTTTTAAAATTTGTATCTAGTTTTGTTTTATGAGTTTATGTTATGTATTGATAAGTAATGTGTACCAAGAAAACGTTAAATATATATATTTCTAAGTCCCTCTTTTCTAGTCTTGAAACTTGTAGTTTTGGGTGAAACGAAATGAGTTGAGTAAATTCTTAACTCTTAATTGAAGTCATATAAGATTTATTCCAATGTTTATAATCTCTTTAACTCGTTCGGTTTAAAAGAATAAATGTTCACTTAAAAATCTAGTTTTTGTAATATTAATACTTTTTAATACAATAGTTGCTTAAGGCATTGTTTAGTTCAGAGGAAGAACCAAAATCAACTGTGACGAACATTCAAAACCAGATTGAATGATTGATTGCTGTTAATGTTCATCAACAAGCAAGTTCTACGACTACAGGGATGAATTATGGCATATAACAACAACCCACCTCAATTTGGCATACGAACAACAATCAACCTTTGATTTGGTGACTTTGATTAAGATAATCGTTTGTTTGGTAAAATGAACTATTAACAAACTTCAAACTTGATTAGGGTGGAATGAGAAGTCGAACATGATACCAAATTAGGCTTGAGGAGAATTTGGTAGGGTAGAATGGAGGTAGTTTTGTAATTTAATTCTTGTAAATTCAAATTTTATTTATAAACATTCAAACCAAACACAATACAAATTAAATGAAATTAATTCTAGTTAACTTAAATTTTAATTCTAAATTCAATTCAAATTTTAATTCTTTAAAAAGCATTACATGAATCACATGACCAAATGTTTCTAGGAACTTTTGGATGTTATTTCTAATATCAAAGATAGAAATTTAAAGGAGTCTATGAAATTAAAATTTTAGACAATTCTAGTCCCTAGAAACTTTTCAAAAAAAATCTAGTTGTCAAAAAGAGATCTATAAACCAGATCTTTCTTGACCATTGAGATATTAATGATAAAGCTTATCATATATCTTAGTAAAATATAATAGTGTATTTATAGAAACATCATAATGTCATGCACAACTGAACAAAGCATAGTTTCTTGAGTTTTTCTTTACCATATATTATAATTCATGAAAATGCTATAATTTTTTTCAAATTTCATTCGCATGAGACTTTCAATTCTTTTCATAAATTCAAAATCAAGTAAAAGAAACTCAAACACCACACAAGTGTTAAGAGTTTTTTTTTTTTTTTTTTTTTTTTTTTTTTTTTTTTTTTTTTTTTTTTTTTGAACGGCAAATGTGCGATCCTGCTTCGGAGAATAGGTGTTATCTTAATCGGGCCCACCTATTCGTTTCTCAGCCAAGACCACACCCCCAACCCCCTCAGGAGGAAACCCATTGCTGAGAAAACCCCCTGGCTCAACACTAAGCATTTTTGCTCAGAGTGAGACTTGAACCCATGACTTCCCAATATTTACATGTCATGAGTACCTCACCTTAACCAGTTGGGCTAAGGATCATTAAATTTTGTATTGTAATTTAATTAGTCTTGTTTCAAGGGCATAGTCTCATTAAAATTTGTCAAGAAGGGTCCACCTTGATTTCTAGCTATTACCATTTAAAAACGCGTGATGATTCGCCATAACCACAAGCATACCTTTGCTTGTTTTTCCTAACTAAAAACCCTCTTTTCTTTTCTAAGGCAACACGTTTTAAAATCCAACAAATAATAAATCTTCTCAAAGCTTAAAGTCGTTTTTTTTTTCAATCAATCACACGTGTTCAAGGTTAAGCCACGTCTCCGACCACCCTCCCCTATTATTTTCTTCCACATGCTATCTCTTTTTTCTTTTCGGTTGTTATTATTAACCATCAACTAATATTTAATTAACCTAAAGGCTAAACAGGATATTACAAATTTACAAAATTCAAAGTTTTATTCCCTTATCAATAAAAAGTATAATAAACTTTAATTCACAAATTAATTTAATAATCCTAATCATATATAACACAATTACTAATTATATGTGATCTACCGTTACTCTAATAATTTTGCTAAAAGGTTATCTCAGAATCATTTAGAGGAGAACGAGTTTATTTTACTTAAAAGTTACATCTTAATAGCTCATTGAGCCTCTTAATATGTAAAATTAAGAAACATATCGGCTCAACATAAGGTTGTCAAATAGCTCTTAAACCTTTTAATTTCTAATGTTTCAACTTAATTTCATGTACAATATATAACAGACATTTTTATCATATTAATTGTTTTACAAATTTAACTTTTTTGAAACTTTTGTTCATTAAACTAAAAAAACAAACAAATTTATGGTTGTGTTTCTTTTTTTTTCCTTGGTGGTGTTGTATAAATTTTGTTAAAACATAGTTGAATTCAAATATGGTAGTTTTTGGTCTTTGTAAGTTATATCAACTGATGTTAACATGCTGGTGCCGTAAAAATGAGACGGTACCGACCGAAAAACATCGATAACATTATATAAATGGTTTCAAATATTCAATCTATGTTTCGATCTCAAAAACGAGTCGCTACAACTTCATACGTTTTTCTATGTACTTAAGTACATAAATGTCATTGCGACAACACCTTGTATCGCGCGAGCTTAATCTCTAGTTAAACTTATTTCTCGCGATCTCATATTAAAGGCGAATATCCACGTGGCTTCGGTCTTTGTAGCATATCAGAGTGAGTGTGTGACATCTAATTTTTATTGTATTTTCAGACTTTGCAATGTCTACACAAAACATCCTCCATCGACTACTACCAAGACCGCAGTCTGTTAATTAATAAAAGATTAACAACAAACAATATTATATTATACAAGTCTCAAAAGGCAATTTATGAAGCTATCGACACATAGGAAAGGCATAAAGGATGAATTAAATTTTTCCCAAGCGAGCTACCATCGTCTCTAACTGGACTCAAATATTTTCTTGAACCTTTATCTACACTTCAAGTTTCTAAAGTTAGTAATAAGTTTTATTTGTCATGTTAATTAATTATTGTTTTTTTATCTTTGATGGTCTTATTTTCAAACTATTTTGTTGTCTGATCAAGTGAATTAATTCATATTTTTTTCTGACCCCTTTTGATACTCTCAAAAATTATTGTATCTAGATCAATGGATCATGTTTACTACATTATAGTCCCATTACATTTTAGTTTACATATTTAAAAGGTTAACTTACTATGACTAATTCAAGAAACCAAAAAGTCTTTATCTTAACTGTATTTGTTGATTATATCTTAAAATATAGATCAAAATCATGAATCATATTTTGATACTAATAAGATCAAACTGTTGGTACTTGTAGGGATCGTCATACGATTCCCGTTATGGCACCTTGAATTGATGGAGATCAAAAGAGAATAGTGAATGGCGTTTTGGAGAAAAATTCTATCATTTATATCGATACTCATTCAAGTAATTGTCACTGACATGTTACATCATATTGGTAAGGTTACTAAAATGATACATAAGGCCACATTAACCGGTTATTTCCAATAGTATCATGTTGTATAAAATGGTGTGTTTTTTTGAGGACAATGGTTCAAGTCTTGTAACAAAAAATGATTGTAAATTACAGATAAAATAAAACTACTCCAAAAAGATATACTTTCAAAATCTTATTCTTCATTATATAAAACACATTTACGTACATAAATATAAATACACCACCAAGGATGCACAAAAATAAAATAAAGAAAGAGATAAACTTCGCGAACGAACAAAGAAGCTCTTCCCCAAAACATTGCTAAAAAACACCCAAACTACCAATAAGCCAATAGCATAACCATCATATCATAAGCAGCATAAAACATACGATGAGATCGATCACTAAAATTAAGACCACCATCACCACCTCAATGCATGAAGCTCGATCAACACGATTGATTAATTAACCATAATCTATAACAAAAACAACAAGAAACAAACACAAGAATCACTTCGATACACACATCGGAAAAACCTTATCGGAGTTGTTAGATAGTTGCTTCTTCATTTGGCCAAAGCATGTTGATCTATTGGGCACCATAAAAGAAGCTGAAGCAGTTGTAACGCTTTCGCCACTAGTCGTGGTTTCCTCTTCGTATATTGTTTCGAGAATTCTAGAAGCTTCTAGTCTAGAGATTCGCAGCTTACGCGATGCTGCAACAGCAGAGAATGGAGTGAGGTGTTGTGATGTTTTGGTCTTGGTGTGGGGTTTGGGTACCGAGGCGAAAATAAGCCTTGTTGCCATGATGATGGTTTGGAGTTGGTGGTGTATGGAATAAGTGAAGAATGAATGAGTGATGAAGGATGAGTGAATGTTGAATGAATGATTTGGGTGATTTATAGGGCTGAGAAGAGATAATGGTCAAACCGTTATCGTTTATGCGGGCTCGGCAACGGGCCGGGAAGGCATACGAGTCCAAAACTGTGCTTTTTCTTTTTAAGCAGACACCCTTTTTGCGCGGTAATTTTGATAGGGAGAGAGGACGACTGATATATGATTTCGTCGTGGTGGCTTATGCGGTTGTCATGATCAAATGGTATCACTTTTCTATACTTATAAGTTATAACTTAGACTTTTGATAACGTTCAAAGGGTAATGTAATAGTAAGCGTCTGATACTGATTTCGACTTTTCAAGTAGAAATCAGCTTCTAGTAGTTTTTTTTATTATTTTAAGTCTCTTGAAGGAAACCTGTCTAGCTTAAACTCGTTAATTGGTTCATGTTACCAAAAGAGAGGAAAACATATAGTAAATATTCAACCTTATTAATAGTCATCCCAAAAAAAGATAAAAACTCATAAATTGGAAAATGATAAGAGAAACTTGAAGGAAAACAGATAGCATGTGGTCCTTCCATATTCTGCAAGTGGTTTTTAATGTGATCATGCCCTGGATAAGAGGTCACCTAAGAATGAACTAGACACTTTAAAGATTCTAGCACAAAACTTTTTATGAATTTTATAATTCTGAACTGAAACTGACCTATACCAGTTTAACTGAAACTCAAAACCGTAAATTTCATATTGGATTCTTATCATTTTATCATGCCATGTCAGAAATCTATACTCGTAGAAAAAAGATTTACCTGTTGCTTGGTTGCTGGTGTGTCAAATCAACATTAATGCCTGAACTTTCACATAATGCCCTACTTATGAGCAAAAAAGTGCAAACAAGGGAATTTTCGATGCCAACAAAAACCATATCTTATACATGATACGGGCACACACCATCTAAAAAGCACACATTTGGAAGCATTTGAAATGTTGAGTTGTGTTTCTTCGCGTAACGACTTACGAAATGCAATGAATACAAAAAGTAGGAGTTGGCATAAGAGTTTAAACCGCGATGGTGACTCTCAAAGACGATGACAAGTGACCTAATTTGATTCCCAACAAGTTCCCTTCAACTTATCTCATTTAGATGATTACTTAACTACCTAAAGTTGGCATGTAGTTCCATTTAGACCACAAATTAATAATCACAAGTTGCAATTCAACAAGATGTGACTAATGCATAGATGTGTTAAAGGTATTATGAATTGTTAGTAGAGGTGGAAAAAAATCATTTTATGAACCGAAATCAGTTTGGTTGAATATGAATTGTGGGTTTGAAATTGGTATGTAAACACATTTGTTGAAACCGATTAAAAGCGAAACAAAATGAGAAAATAAAAACATTTTAAACCATGTTTGGAACTAAATTGATCATTTTTCCCCTAAAAAACTGTCAAACCGAACTGGTTTGACTAATTACGGGTTTTGACGATTGTTGACCCAAACCAAACCAGTTTAAACCCGCCCGAACTGATTTGGAAAAAAGAAATCGCAACTTGCACTTCTAGTTGATAGTACATTTTTTTTTTCGGTAGATCTGACATGATCGAAATTACCAAAAGGTACCCACATCACATCAATTGATCATCTCCATCCTCTGATTGATATAAGAGTTAGAAGAAACCTTTTTCATGGTGCAATGGGAGACTTGGGTCTTGGGACTTCGGACTTTCGGAGCATGTGAAATGGGTAAGAAAATAGCCCAAATTTAACATGTTGTGGCTCTCAAGATACCGAGCCCACCAATGCCATTTTGGCCCACCGTCTGGGCCTAAAATCATTAACCAGGCCCGTTAATGAACCTTTGAGCGAGTTTGAGGGTTCTGAATGAACAAAATGTTGTAGCTTACGGGATTTAAACTTCTTATGTTAATTATTAACCTAAATATAACTCTAAATCTTTTTATTATAATAAAAGAATAATTAAACGGGATACGTGACATTATCATATTTCTTCTCTCTGCTATTAGTTAATTACACTAATTGCTAATAATATACATGTGCATATCAATACGTGACTTCGCGTTTTTTTTCTTTCAAATTTGTTGTATTAACTGTTTCTTACATTTCACATGGACACGTGCTTATTGTGGTTATAATATGGTTTTCTTGAATTTTTTATTAAAAAATTCAAAAGTTTGTGTTCCATAGTCCATACTACATGTTTTGTTTTTGTAAATCTACAAGTGAAGTCTTATTCTAAGTTTAAATGCATATGAGCATGTTACGGGAAATGGTTTGATCGAAACTGGTAATTAAAAGTTTCAAAAAGAGGGAATAGATAGATGAAAAATAAATAAATGATATAGAGAAGTAATACATCTTTCACTTTAGTCCTTTATATTTATTAGGAATCACAATTAAACCATAATATAAAAAGGTAGTTATTTTTACAGTCATTACGATATTTAACCAAGAGTGTCTATGTTTGTTGCTAATTGTAACACTCTCGTCACAATGTGGACCAGAGATCACGTCAAATGCTAACAAAATAATTTAAGACCTAAAAAATACTTAAATTATTAAGGTAAATAAACCATCAACTTACAATACCATATTAAACCAAAAACGAATGAACTCAAGGAGCACCTCTGAGAGTGAGACATTGTATTGCATCTATGTAGCGATTGGACAGAAACGCTCAAACGTGTCTAAAATATCCACCAAAGTAAATAAGTGTCTAGGCTCCTGATATCTCAAAGTTCCACCAACATGTTCAGCGAACCTACAATGAGTGATTCGACCTCTAATTCAAAATTATTTCATATTGATCCTATTGGTAGTTTTAAAATCCCCACCTATTAATAACTATTAGTCATTTGTAGGGGTGTTCATAAATATCCATATCCAAAACCGAATCCGAAATATTAGAAAATCCGAATCTAAAATATCCGAAATTTTGGATTCAGATTCGAATAGTGTTTTTGAGGATTTTTAGATATTCGGATATCCGAATTATCCGAAATATTTTTATAAACATTATTAAATAATAAATATTAATTATAAATTTCGGATATTTCCGGGTATTTCAAATATTTTTATAAAAACTTCGTACGAAAAATTTCTAATATAAATTTAAATTTTTATAAGATTATTAAAAAATACATAATTTTTTTAGAATTCGTATATCCGTTTGGAGATCTGAATCCGAAATTTACGAATATTTGAAATTCGGATTTCGAATTTTGTACCCCCTAGTCATTAGTGTCATTATTTTTATTAGTTAATTGTTAGTGTAGTAAATATATTTCATAAAATCTTGAGATATAATTAGACTTAAACTCAAAATTGTCATGCCATATAACCAACTAATACAAATTCATGGTTCATACTTCATAGTTCATACCAACTAATACAAATTCATGGTTCCACTATTATGTATTTTAGATACTTTTATAACTAAGAAACTTATTTAAATTAGTTAACTAATTCTACATGTTGGCAGTACAACAACCAACCAGGTGTCCAAAGTGATTTAAATGACTGTCACTTGGATGGATCAGTAGAGAGGGCATTAGAAAATAATAGAGACTTAAACTAATACGAAGCATATGAGAGATACATAAAGAATGAAAACTTGATATGTCCAAAACATTAGATTTAATTACCTTTATTAATCATTATCTGTGTGCTAGAAACAATCTCATGTGTGTTGATGAAGTCAAGTTAAAGTGGCCGTAAATGGGACTAAAGGGAACATAGAAGAACTTAAGGTAACTTCTGCTGCTATTTTGAAATATAATTTAATTTAGAATCTAAGTCTGGTTTATCTAATTAACTAAATAATTTGAGTTATATCATCTCTATCTTGTTAATTAAATTTCATCCCCATAATTTTATGAACATGATCGATCAGTGGAACTCAAGAATATTTCCTAAATGGCTAAGTTTGCAACTAAAGTGGTTATGGAGTGTTAATACTAAAATATATTATTTTAACGGTTATTATACTAATACAGCAAGTAACAATAACTATTGAATAACAAGTATAAGGCAATAAGGCCTGCATGTTACGGCAAGTCGGCAGCGGACACATGACTTTATTTTAAATAAAATTTATGTCAAATCGGCATGTTAAAGCGCAGAAAAACAAATGTCATGTGTAGGCGGGTGTCTTGGAAATTTTATATGAAAAAAACAAAACATTTACATGTTGCAGCGATAACATTGATAATAATCTTATATTTAAAACCTTGTATAAAAATTCACATCGAAAACAGTAATAAAAACAAGCAAGTCGAAGCGGTAAACCCGGAATTCCTAAAAACTCATATTTTAAAACTTGAAGAGGAAAAAAACAATTTAAAAAGATTAAATATTGAAGCAAGTTTGACGGCTATTGCGTTTGCGGATGGATAAATTGTACATTATCACGCACAACTTGATTTTAGATGAAATTTACACCGAAGCGCTATAAAAACAAAAACTTCGCAATGACATTTTATAAATTTATAAAACATATCTTAATAAAATTATAATTTAGATAGGACAACTTTAAAGCCTCTTAATAAAATTATATTTCTTATTAAATTTCATATATGTCAAAAGTCAAACATTGGAACCTCCTAGTTTTATACATCAATAATGCACATATGTTTCAATTTTCGTGATTAATGGTTGGTCAGCAGCGTTTTGTAAAAGTAAAACATATATAATAACCTATGCGAATTAGTCAAGTGGAAACCATGAAAAAAGTTGAAAAGATAAAATAACCTCTAAAGTCAATTGTTCAAATTTTTAAACGAGTTTGGGTATAAACTTGTTTATCGTATACAAAGTTGTTTATAAAATTTCAAGTGCCTTGTAAAAATAGTAAAAATAGTTTTTTAGAAAAGTAAATTAAAAAAGTTAGTTAGTACAACAATAATTGTTATAGTAATAAAAAATAAAATTACATTGTCAAAAAGATTTAGTTAGGTTAAATGATTTTTAGATGGGCAAAAGATATAAAGTTTATTAGATTAAGTTGGGTTAAAATGTTAATTGACAATTTAGTTTTTTATAGGCTTTTCTTTTAAAACAATTTTATATATAAGAAAATTTAAATATTTTGGGCCCCATAAATTGGGCCTGTGCAGTTGGCCACGCGAAACCCTCTTAGGGTCGTGCTTATACGCGTGCGCACACACATATGTATTTTTATATACACATGATGTATATTGATGCGATTGTTGCATGGTTTGTGTTGTGAGGACCTTTTTATAACGTGGAGTTGAAAATTTACATTTAAAATTTTTGAAGGTTACAATTTTACTTATTCACTAATTTTATAATTTTCTCATAAGAAACTGATTACCAAAACATATTAAATTGTTTGTATCACATAGAGCTAAGAAATATATATAAAAATTAAGATAAATTATATTTTAATAATCCAGACTATTACCTATTGGCTGATAATAATCCAAACTATTAATTTGGCCAGTAACACTCCCAACTTTTACTTTTATAATCAACAATACTCCAAGTGGCATAATTTTCAAAATTTTACGCTCGATTTGTATCCATTTTAGTCTCAATTTAACTTGTATGTTTCTTCATTTCGTTCATAATTATTGTTGTGAACCGAATCGAGTCCAAATAAAACGTAAGAAAATGAAAATTATGTCACTGGGATTGTTGTTAGTAATAAAAGTAAAAGTTGAGAGTGTTAACAGCCAAATTGATAGTATGAATTATTATCGGCCAATATGTAATAGTTTGGATTATTAAAATCCAATTTGCCAAAAATTAATATATTGAGTTGTTTACTTTGTCAACTATAAATTATTGATTTTATTTTAATAGTATAAAAGAGAGAGTTGTCATGCTAGAAAAAAATAATTAAGAAAACGTCTTAAACTATATTGATTAATTTCGCTAGAGGCTCAAAATCGTTTGACTCATCTTGATAAAGATGGTGGTACAAATTCAAGACAAATGTATAGTTGCATGAAACATGCAATCAACCAATGACAACATCTTTATTAAATAAAAGATCACATGTGATTATGTGAAGTGGAGAAACGACCACATGTCTAGAGCCAATGGAAGCTTGAGTGTTACTAGTTGTGGTTTCTGAGGGAATCTTGCGCTTATAAGACTAAGTGAGATTCTATGGTCACGTGAAGTTTAAACTTATGGTAGTTATGCAGGAGGATTGTATTATGTGATTGTAACTCGTTTTTTCTATAATAAAATTAAATTTTAACCCGACTCGTTTATTTGATAAACAAAATTTGTTAACGGGTTAAGAGTATAGCTAGTTTGATAAATAGTTGGGATATGTGTTTATACAAATTTTTAGCAAGTTTAGATTCGAGTTGTTGTAATTATAAAGCTTTTATTGATAACAACTATAAAAAGAATATAAATATTAATAATTATTTTTTTGAACTTTGTTAGACTAAATTATCACACAATATTTTTTATTCATTTGATATTGTATTCATAAAAATATTACGTAGGTGATTAGAAGATGAATTTTTTGGCTTCAATTAGGTTGTCTAGCAACCTACCGTATAGAGATGTGTC
Organism: Flaveria robusta; assembly: GCA_025506415.1. NCBI lineage: Eukaryota > Viridiplantae > Streptophyta > Magnoliopsida > Asterales > Asteraceae > Flaveria > Flaveria robusta. Next base: position 4,571,470 of record CM046470.1, read on the forward strand.
TAATAATTCAAGTAAAATAAAAATAAAAAGTGATTTATTTGTGTCTTTAAAATAACATAATTGACTTCAAGCGAGTGTAAGTACTTGATCACAGATGACTATTAAGAGTGAGCAAACAAAGTAAAATACATGTAGAATGCATACCTTGTAGGTTGCATCACATAGATTTATATACAATAACTTATATGAGTAATATTTACTAGTAATTCGCAATTCATACCATGAATACTATGAGTGTCTCAATCATGCCACTCAAGTTACTATACCAAATACAATATACAATCATTATACTACTAACAAAATTCCTAGTATTATAATGTAGCATTTAATATCATTAGCCCACATTATCACAATCGTCTTGCATCTCGTTAGATGCCATGTATAACGGCAAGCCACATAGCCACAGACTTGCGCGCTCATACACCATCAAGGAACCAAAACACAAACACGCAAGACCCGTATCAATATCCAAATATACCTTAGAATATTCTGTCATTAAATTAACTTGCGTAACTTTAGGCTTTATTATAATACTAGTGAAAATGCCCGCGCGTTGCGGCGGTACTGATGTTGTGTGATTTTTGGGAATTCGATTTTAGTCAGTATCGGCTCAGTGCGTTATTATATAAATTAAAAAGTCAAAATATAATTATTGAAAAAATTGAATGAAAGAAAACAATTACTTATATTACATAAGTCTTTAAGATAAGTATATTATTTCAACAAGATTAGTAAAATCATGGATGGTATTTGTGGTCGAAAATCATTTATTACCTAGGTTTTAGGGGGGTTTTATTTTATGAATGTAGGTTAGAGTTTTATGATCATCGAAGGTAGTTTTAGGTGGTGATTTGCATAGACCGGAGAAAGTTAAAACAGAAATTGTCACAACAAATTACTATATTAATTGTTATTGAGCTTTAAACAACCTGCAAGGGAAAGGGGAAGAGTGATTAGTGCTCAATCGCAGTTAATGAACGGAATTGAAAGTAAATGGCGGTTTTGTTCGGCCACGTGTATATGATTTAGCATTTTTATTATAAGCATAATATATTATACTTTATTGCAAGGGTATAAATAAAATAAAATGGTTAATTCTTTGAAATTTAAGCATTATTTTTCATATGGGTGTCTTAATACATATGTAAAATTATCATTCAGTACTCCTTTCACTTTTATTATAAAAGATATAGATAAATATTAAAATTATTAAACTCACAATATGCCCCTAGAAAAATATTAGTATTATAATTATTATAAATATGAAGATATATATATATATATATAAGTTATATACTTAAATATATAAATAAAATAATACTTAATTTAATAATATTTAGTTATAAAATATAATTAGTAATATAAATTTAAATGTCAATTTATAGTATCATAAATAAAATAAAATTTTATGAAGTGAATTAAATAATATCATATTTTTAAATAATGTATTAATGATATTTATTAAATACATAAAAGAGACAAGTAAAAAATACCAAGGTATAAAAAATTTAATTGATAAATTTATCATATTGCCCTTAAAGTGTCTTAAAATCTTAATCAATTTTCTATTTTACTCTTTTAAATGTCTTGCACTTCTTTGTATATGTTAATTCAAAACTTGTATGCTTGGCAAAATTACATCTCCATTTAAAGAGATTTATTATAAAGTAGTATAGATATAAGTATTTAAATAGTATTTAGTTAAAAGAATATGATTAGTAATTATAAATTTAAATATTAATTTATATTATTATAAATAAAATAAAACTAAATGAAGTGAATTAAATAATATCATATTATTAAATAATGTATTAATAATGTGTATTAAATAATACAATAAATAAAAGAAGTTAATTAAAGTGGGCAAAAGTGAAATTATTGCATAAAGCATTTGTACTTTATACTTAAAATGTTATATAGGTGTCTTACAATTTAAATAAAATTATCATTTTATTCTTCTAATATGTATTATATAGTAGTATAGATAATAATACGTCTGTTACTTCGTTACCGTAGACAAAACAAAAAGAAATTATTAATCAAATTCTAGTCGGTAGTTTGTTCCGGTGAAGAACGCATTCGAATATCAAATTCAAAAACAAAAAAATTGTGATCGTATTTAATACGCTTTTCAATCATCGCGTCAACCCTCTTGATTTCGCCGTCCATTTTCGTTTCTTCCACCATCAAAGATTCCCCCAATTCATCACCATGCCTAAAATCCCCTAATTTCATCAATCATCAACATCCCCTTTGATTGAATGTTTGCTTTCATTAGATTCAACAACCCATTTCGTCTTCTAATCTCCTCTCTGATCGATTCTAATAAAGGGTTAATCGTTAAAGATCTCAAAGGCGACGTTAATTCGTTCTAGGGTTTCTTTTTCGTTTCTTTTGAATTTAGGGAAGATGAGTGTGTCAAGATCTCAAGTTTGGCAACCTTGCAAGAAGAAAAGGTTTTGATTCGAAACAGAGACGATATTCTTTTGGGAAAATGGATGGTATATGTATCTTTACTTGATGCTAACTTTTGATTTGGAATAATCAAGATTAAAAATACGGTTTTTATAAAGATTGGTGGGGATTTATAGGAATATGCTTGTAGATTTATGTATGTATAGGAGATAAAGGGAAAAGGGGTGGGGTGATTTGATTATGGTTCATAATTAGGGTTGAATAATGGCTTCTTCACGACCTTCTCGAACACGAGTGGGACGATATGAACTTGGAAGGACGCTCGGTGAAGGGACTTTTGCGAAGGTGAAATTTGCTAGAAATGTTGAAACTGGTGAGAATGTTGCTATCAAGATTCTTGACAAGGAGAAAGTACTCAAGCATAAGATGATCACTCAGGTATATGGCGTTGACCCTTTTTGATTCTTGATCAAAGTTGAATTCATTTGACTTCCATGAGGGATCAGATTGAAATAAGATCAGGAAGATAATAATATATTCAGATTGTTTATCATTTGTTGTTTAATTTCTTTTCGATCAAAATATGTGGTTTCTTTACTCGTGATGTAGCTTGCAATGTTTAGTTTGACCTTACATTGAGTATTTGATTCGGGAAGATAATTTGATTGTGTTGTTTGGAGTTGCTAATGTAACATATCTGTTTGGAAACTGCAGATCAAACGTGAGATATCGACTATGAAACTAATCAGACACCCAAATGTGATTCGGATGTTTGAGGTTAGTTAGTTTGTGTTTTACTGTCTTGGTTGTACTTGCTTTTGTTGTTAATCTTGTATGAAATAGCTATTAGTTAACCTTCTTCCTTCTCTTCATAGATGATTAAATATATTAAGTAAAAAATTAAAAGGCTATGAAGATAGATAATAGGGAAAATGATTTTTTTTTTCTTTTTTTTACTTTAAGTATGTGAAGATCTGGTTTATCATTAATGATCATCATATCTTTATCGACATAGGAACACTATTTTTTTGCAATAAGATAAATGTCTCAATTACTATTTTACAGCTGCCTGTCATAAATTAGGCTCTTGATATTAAAACGCATCTTTTTAATGACACACATGTAGACATTAGGAATCACGATATATATGTGATTGAAGTCTCTTTTATTGTAGGTTATGGCGAGCAAGACAAAAATATACATTGTTTTGGAATTTGTGACTGGTGGTGAACTGTTTGACAAAGTTGTAAGTTTATGTTAGATGTGAACTTATAATGTTCTTCACACTGGGCTTGCTAATAGTCTAATACAAGATTATGACTTATTCTTAAGGCAACTAAAGGCAGACTTAAAGAAGATGAAGCAAGGAAATATTTTCAGCAGCTTATAAATGCAGTTGATTACTGTCATAGTCGGGGTGTTTTCCATAGAGATCTCAAGGTCGTCTTTGTAAAATTTTACTTGTTTGCTTGTGAATGATTTGGGTGGGATTTTATCTCAAATGTGTTAAATCAGAAAATTAATTAAAAGGGGGACAGACTGAATGGGTTGAATGGTCTCAACCTTCAAATTTGTTCAATTCATAGATCTAGATTATTATTGTAATAATATTGTTTCTTTAATACTTGTTAACTCATAAAATCATAAAATATTTATTAAGAACACTAATGTGGACAAAATGGTCTTTGTGGATCAACCTGACCCAACCCAGCCTGTTTTGACTAGGAAAAATGACAATTTCAACCCCCAACCTGCCGATCTTGCCACATATAGATTTGATATACTAAGCAAGGCTTAACGATTAGGGTTCCATATGATGTTTTGCAGCCTGAAAATTTATTGTTGGATGCAAGTGGATGTCTCAAGGTTTCTGATTTTGGCTTGAGTGCACTGCCACAACAAATTCGAGTGAGTCTTCTCTTTTATATAGATATGAAATTCGATAATACGTTCTACGAATTTATGTTCTTAAATACCACAAAATAAAATAAGGAAATTGAACTCAGTTTCTTGGCGTTCTTCATGTAGGAAGATGGCTTACTATACACAACATGTGGGACCCCTAATTATGTGGCTCCGGAGGTAAGTTATACATTTAACCACTTTTTGACTCATTTAGTAATTATAGATTTATAGTTAAGTCAGTTTTATTAAAGTTTGGTTATTTACTGAACTAGGTAATCAACAACAAGGGTTATGATGGAGCTAAGGCAGATTTATGGTCATGTGGTGTAATTCTTTTTGTTCTTATGGCTGGATATCTGCCTTTTGAAGATCCAAACCTTACGGCTCTGTACAAGAAGGTATTCATGTGTTATTTGTATCGTTTTCTTTTCATTTTTGTTATGATGGAAATTTGATATGCTCGTAGTTTTATTTAAAACCAAATGAACTATATATTTGCTTGCAGATATTTAAGGCTGACTTCACTTGTCCTCCGTGGTTCTCCTCAAGTGCAAAGAAGCTAATCAAAAGGATTCTAGACCCTAATCCTGTGACAGTATGTTCTTTTTTATTCTCACTCTCTTGGTTTAAAAAGCATGCTTGAGCTCGAGGCGCACTAGGCCATCTAGTACATATGGCGGTGGCAAAACAATTTCTAGCTGGTTGGGTTATGGGTGATGATTCAAAAATGGATTGGGTCAATATGTTGACACCGCTTGAAACATGCAGGGTCACGGGGGTGTGGCTGACCTGATACACTTTGCTTAAGAATTTGCTTATTCTACAAATAATCAGTTTGCTAGATATGATTACTAAGACTATTAAAATACACTCTTGACTAATTTGAGTATTTTACCTGTTTTCTTTTAAGGTTCTTTTTTTTCATTATTATTGTTTTTTTATTTAACTTGTTAAAGCTAATATATAAAATATTTGTAATAGTTGAATTACCACCTCTAGTTTCATAAGATAAACTTTGATTTTGATGTTTTAGTTATGTGTTTAATCTATTGGCGAGAAACTTCAGATTTGATTAATATCTTCATCAAGCTAACCCTCATTTACATAAAAACATGCCAAAAGCACAAACTTAGAATTACAAAATCATAAAAGCAAAATAGATATACAAATTATCGGCATGGTCAATGCTGTCACAAGTGCTACAATTATCACTGGAAATGCCTCCATTTACTGCATATATATGTTTTAGTGCATTTTTGACTGATTATATGAACATTATGTTTGCGGCAGCGAATCACAGCGGCTGAAATCATTGAAAATGAATGGTTTAAGAAAGGGTATGTGCCCCCTAGGTTTGAACAGGAGGATGTTAGTCTAGCTGATGTGGATGCTATTTTCAATGAAGCAGGGGTAAATACACTCACCTATTGATTTCACACATACCCTATTGATGATGGTTAATGATTTTTCTTGTCATGTAGGATGCTGCACTCCTTGTTGTGGAGAAGCGGGATGAACGGCCTGCACAGCCTGTCACAATGAATGCCTTTGAGCTTATTTCCAAATCTCAGGGCCTAAATCTCAGCTCTCTTTTTGAGAAACAAATGGTATTCTTAACCTTTTTTCAGACTTTCTTAGTGAGCCTATAGTTGCCAGTTCTTAATGTTTGGATAAATGGTTTTTGCTTTTGATTATCTTATTAATTAGGGATCAAATGATAAGTTTCATATCAGCTGCAAGAAAACTGATTATCTTATTGTAAGAAAAAAGTTACCTATCTACCTTTTCTAAATTACATCAAGAATTTAAGAGACTACTACTCCCATTTCAAAAAGCTGTTTCCTTCCTTCTCACTCATGCCTTTTTATTCATTTTGTGTACTACATTTTGAAACCTTGAACATCTGATTAGTAACAACTTTAGACTGTAGAAAAGCAGCAAATACTAATTGTTAATGCTTGCTTTATCAAAATGAATATAAAATTCTGACCTACCCATATACAAATTGTAGCACTTTGTGGAGCATTTTTTTTCTTTATGAAATTATACAATAAATACACTATTTGATAATTCTGATTTATGAATTATGTTACTCAAAACGAATTTATTGATTCTGGAATTAAATGAAATATCAGGGGCTTGTGAATCGTGAAACAAGGTTTACATCAAAACATCCTGCAAATGAGATTATCTCAAAAATAGAAGAAGCTGCTACTCCTTTAGGATTTGATGTGAAGAAAAACAATTACAAGGTGATAAAACACGTTTTTAATTTATGTTAAAAGTTGCTTCATTTTGGAAGCTTTAAATTTAAACCACCTGTGTTATTTGCACTTTAGTTGAAACTTCAAGGCGAAAAGACTGGACGTAAGGGTCATTTGTCTGTTGCAACTGAGGTATGTTTTCTTCTAGATATGTTATTTTGTTTATAGAAAGAATGGAAACCATTTTATTGGGCCAAGCAGGTCAACAGTCTCACAATGTGTACTCACAAGTCACGATGCATAGAACCTCCAAAATCGTTTAATTACAGAACTTAGATCATCAATTGTAACAGTTTGTTGTATCATATGTAAAATTAACTGTTTGTACTCCACCCTTTCTTAGATTTTTGAAGTGGCACCTTCATTGTACATGGTTGAGGTCCGCAAAGCTGGAGGAGATACATTGGAATTTCACAAGGTAAATTATTCACATGCAAAATAGATTCAGTTTCGTAAAAATTATCTGGTTTGTTTACGATCATGATCTTATTTCTTTTATTGTCCTGAAAGAGACATGAGAAAGTATTGTGACCTTATATCTTGTTTGTGATTATGCAGTTCTACAAGAATCTTTCAACTGGATTGAAGGATATTGTGTGGAGAAATGAAGACGAGGCAATTGGGAATTTTACTGGTTAGTTGTAAATTGAAATAACATTATAAATCAAAATAAGATTCCATTCATTTACCTAAAGCATGCAATTTTTCTGGAGTTAGATAGTTTCATACTGATCTAGTGATCTTGCACAATGATTTCTTTCAATTTCTAAATGAAAATTGATTTTTTAATCTCTTTATCATTTGCTGCAATTTTCTTTTTCCACTTGTAGCAGGTGCTCCTCCTCTACCACCTTCGTAACCGGATTTTGGATGATTAGTGGCAAATCTAATACTATTTTCCTTTTGATATTTGGTGTACAAATGATTGATAATCCCCAAATGTGGATTTTCTTGTTTGATCTTGCTGCATTATATGACCATAACTATAACTATAAACTATGTACTGTAATAAAGCTATTAGGGTTGTTACTTTGATGGTCTTCAACCTTCTTTGTAGGTAATCTGTTTTAATATCAGATATTAGAAATTTCTTCACAAATATCCAGAACAGCAATTGTAATAAACGTGAGTCATTTTCTAATACTTGCATAAAAAATATAATAATTTACAGATTTTTTAATTTCTCTCTGTGTCTCAACAACTCTGTAAACTCTTCATCAGTGGTTTTAAGTAGAAGTAGAGAAATCTCAACCCCACATTCAACAGCCTCCAGGCTTTATCCTCTTCTCCAAAGTTAATGCCAAATACTATGGGGAATCCTTCAATTCATTCATATCACGTTTCATTTCATTCTCAAAATATCCGAATTTTGTCTTAAAATTTTTGTCCAGACTGAAAGTGAACACGGGACACCTTAAAACCATCTCAATCGCCTCTGGTTTAGAGAACCCTAAACTGATCAAGTAATCCAATTTAGGCATTAGTGTCTTCACATTTGACACCAGCAGCACACAATCTTGATGAGCTAACAATCCCAAATACCGAAACCCTAGTCCTTTTAGGTACAAAAGTGCAGGTCTTAGCTGATTTTCGACACTTGAAACAAGTAACCTTGGACATTTATTGATCACTTTTCTGTAATTGTGATCTGGGATATTCAGATCATGTGATAAAAAGTTGAATACTGGAATAAGTTCTTTGTTGATGTTGGCTGTCAGGATGTTACTCGGGGCACATGTCAATGATTTTTGGAAGATCTTTTTGTAAGATCCCTTTGGATTGAAGTGATGATGTTGTGGATGGAACTGAGTGTGGTGAAATGGATAATGGGTTTAAAGAGAGGGCTTTGCCGGAATCAATACCCATAACTTCAAGACATAAGATCTTTTCTTTGAATTGGAGGGGTAGTTTTGAGTTGATTGGAGTGTAAAGAGGGTTTTTATGGAGGAGGGTTTTGGGTTTCTTGGAAAGTTGAAGGGTGTTGTTGATTGTTGTGCTTGCTGCTGTTGGTGTTGTTCTTGAGTGGAATGCTATCACTGCCGCGGCGGCGGCGCCGCCATGGTGGTCTTTATTGTGATTGTGATAGTTGTGGGGGTTTGGGGGGTTGGATTGCTATTGGGTCAATTGGGTTGGATATAGATTTATCTGGTGCAAAGAGAGAGGAGGTGAGGTAGATAGTTATGCTATAAACACATTGGTGGTAGGATGATTTTATGGATGAGGTTACTCGCTCCTTTGTAGAAAGATTAAAAGAACACCTCAGCAATAACATAATGTACATGTAGGGCCATTGACTTAACAAATTTAACATCATTGTCCCCTGAAAGTTTTCTAATGTACATGTAGGGCCTTTGACTTACAATAATCACCAAACTGATATAAACATCTAAGAATTTTGAGAAACAAACATCAAGGAGGAGAACCCAAATAACAGTTAACAACAAAGAAATTTCTGAAATCAAAGGCAACATTTTTATACAATGAATGCAAAATCATCCACACTTATTTATCAAAATTACCATCCTCACTAAACATCATACAGCACTCTCACAGTTAAAAGAAAAGAAATACATAAAAATTATAATTGATATGTCAGAATCCTCACTTAATACAAGCAACTCAAGCAAGTACTCTTCGATACCTTCTGCATTTACCATCATCATCAACTGAAATACATGGCGGTGCCATTTCAGAAGCTCTGTTTTTTTTTTCTTTAGACGTATATATGTGTCAAAACATCATTGGTTTTTGTTTTTTCTCATTTTATAGACGAACAAACATCTTGGGATATAAAAGCAGCCCATGCATCCTAACAAAAAACATCATCAAAAATATCATTACAACCTGTAACAACTCGTCCCACATGGATACAAAAGTCCAAACACCTTAAAATGTAATTAAAAAAAGATTAACAAGCATCTTTGAATACCTGTAAGATTGGAAATGCCTTCTCAGCAACATATTTTTGAGCAATTGTGGCGCCTCTTTGTTGCAGTTTGTCAGGGTGCAGACATAATCTTGCTTTCTGATAAGCCTTTTTAACATTTGAGCTGTCTTTGAGATCTGTTAAAGGTATCATGATCCAGCCACTACTTGGCCATAGAATCTACATTAACACACCAATTACAAGATTATGAATTATGAATCTAGTCAGTAAAGAATAGACTTACAACATATGCTGATATGCATACATTAAAGCAGTTACTTACATGATGTAGTGTCGATAGAAGCAATCGGATGTTTGTTTCTTTTCCATCTGACCACAAATTTATATCCTCATCCAGCAACTCTAGTTCCATCTATATTAATACATAAATACAATGTTGAGGAACACTATTTTATGGGGAATATTTGCTGAAATAATATAAGATGTGAAAAATTACTCATAACTATACCTGTTTACATGGACTTGCATCTTTTTCCAGTTCTCGTATAGGTTCTTCTGTTTTACATACCTGTTGTTCATCCAAATGAGAGTTAACAGAGTAAGTCAAACAAATTATTTTAAATTGTATAAAATAAACGCCAAAAATCTCATGATTCACAATTCCAAATGATGAAATATGCATACATCTGATTATGAATTAACGTAACAAGTGTAATAAATGTTCCTTGTATTATCAATAAGCTTAAGTGGATGCATATAATCTATACGTTTGAGACTTGAAAAACAGAGATTAATTACATCATACGATCTTCTAAAAAATTTACCACAGGTGATTCTTTAGATTCATGTCTGCCTATTTGCACTTCAGGGACATTATCTGCGCCTGGTGTTTCTGCAAATCAAACCTAGGATGTCAACCAAAATGCACCTTTTGAACCAGATAATCAGCTGTAATTAAACAACATGTATAAAGACACTGTGTAGATTATCAGTTTTGTTGTAGTTGGTATGTAACAGTAGTTAAATCACCTTCTACTGCAGGACACTCATGATCATCATCTTCTCTTTTGCTCCATTCTTGCTCTATGATATGTGCTTCACACTTTTGTTTAGCCCAAGCAATTGCTTCATCTACACCATCTGATACGCCACTTTTTTCACTGTTTTTACTAGGATTTATCTCAATTACAAAGGAGCTCATCACTTCATCATCATCATCATCTTCTTCTTCTTCTTTTTCATGAACTGCGACTGTTTCATCCCCTTGATCCTGATTTAATGAGGAAACTATCGATGCCGGAGAGTTGACTTGCAGATCCTCAACTGACTCCTTGACACTTGTGAATGAATTAGGTCTAAATGTAGTAATTTCAGGGGATGAAACCAGTTGAGAAAATCCAGAATAACAGCCTTTAAATTTGTGTATATAGTCACTCTCAAAGGAATCATATTTGCAAGGAGAATCTGCCATTTGTTGTACCTCATGCATCTTCTTTGATGTGTTCCATTTAGATGACACATTTATTGGCCTTCACAAAATTTAAACTTTTTATAAGAAAGTAGTAATATTCAAATGAAAGAGTCCTTTAAAAGTGATTATGTGATCCTCAATAATTAGCGTAATAACCAAATTATTCATGAATTAGTATGTATGTCAAACAATTTTAGAATCTTAACAAGAGTATAATTAACAGCAAAAGATTCGATGACGATACCTGAGCTTCGCAGCAAAGGAAGAAAACGAAACATCATCGTCTCCGACCACCGGCGGCCGGAAAGGACTCACTTCCTCCGAGCTCAAAATCGACGACGAATTCGACTTCGATTTCGAGTTCGAATTCGAATTCGTTTGCGATACAGATCTCGACCTCGACCTCCTCGAATCACCATTACCATTACCAAATATATCAGTGTAAAACTCTTCATCACTCGTCTTCCCTACCGGAATCCTAAACTCCGGCAGCCTCCGATCACTCCCTTTCCTAAACACATCTTCAAACACCAAACTCCTCGACCTTTCAAACCCCCCCTCACCGGAGTACTGCCGGAAAAGCACGCTCCGCGGCGGACCACCGAACACATCGTCGAAATCCTCAGGATCTAACCGATTCGATTCCTCCGGCGACCGTCGTGCCGATCGGTGGTGCTGTGTGGCCGATGTTCCGATTGGCATCCGCCATGATTCGTCCATTGCTCCGGCTGCCGGAGAACGGAGAATGGAGACTGAGTGTGTGTGTGTGTGTGTGTGTGTGTGTGTGTGTGGGTTCAATTGGGAGTTGGATTGAATTGGGGAAAATGGAAACACCATGGGTTTGGGTTTAGGTATGTTTGTCTGTAAAGGATGATGAGAGGGGCCATGGGGAATCATTGATGGTGATCATGCTTGTGAACAGTCACATTGCATAAAGACTGCTTTTTTCATAAGGGTTTCACTTTTTATATGCTTCTGCTTATCCTTTTATGTGAAACTTGGTCTTCCTTCAACTTTTTAGCATTAATTTGGATGATGTTATATTCTATTATTCTTAGTTACAATTAAATACAAGTGTATGCAGTATTATTAGGAAAATCTTTAACATGTGCTTCTACATTTTTTTTTTTTTTTTTATCTCACACGATGATAAAATGTCCTTTAAACATAAGCAACCAACTTTGAAATATCAGTGCTAGAGCTAAGTAGCTAACACCCCAAAAAAAAAAGCATTCGAGCTCAAAATTATGGGCACTAAACCACAAAACAAAGGCAAAATGGGTGGATGTATATTAAAGTTAAAAGGGACATTTTGAAATAAAACTCTAAATCAAATGAATATTTTAAAATCTTACCTTTATTAATACTTATCAGTACGTCTTTAACAATGTATGAAAACATGTTTTGACTTGCATAAATAATTATCCTTTTAGTATATTTGAAATGTGTTATGTGTATAACTATACTTTGAATCTAACGGCTGATAACTTTTGGTATACTTTATTTAATTATCACTATTACTATATAATACAAAACCAATAGGCAAATTAGGAATTTCTTTTGTTTTTGTAAGACCCACCCTTTGGACTCCTTTTTCCGGCTACTTCTTCGTCTCCCTTCTTTATTCCGGCGACACTTCATTTAATCAACTGTTGGCCATCTCACTTGATGTTCCATTAATGGCACCTTTTCAGTTACACTCTCCTTCAATAGAAGAGTCTTAGTTATCACTATCACTCACCATGAAGCCATCGGTTACAGTCATCGGAATTCCAAGGGCCCTTCAATCACATTGATACGCCCACCAGCGCCGGCACGGTTTCGACAGCGGATGCTCAAAGGATCCGTTATTTAAAGCCCCTTTCAATTCCGGTGGTTAAGACTCCTTTAATGCCATTGCAACTCATTCGGTTCAATCATCAATGGCAGAGGGTTTCCCCTCCATTCAATCATTGATTAATGCAATCGTTACTCAAGTCCGCTACTTTTATAAAGGCATGTCTAGGATTTAATTTTCATCCAATTCTATGCTGAATTACTTCTTGAAATCCAGGTATGAGTTGGAGTTGTTTTAATTCGACTTTTTCCTGAAGATTTCTCAGTAACCAATTTGAAATGCTTGATGCAGTCATATTTTGAGGCAAATGTTTACAACTACGAACTATCAATCCAAGGATGTAGCATGACATTTCCATTGCTATATGAAATATCTTCAAATATCTGCACAGGAAACTTATGTGAAAGGCTTTGCAATTATAGACAACTTGGCACTTGTAAATGTAAATTGTAAGGGGGTGAGTTTTTCTTTCATTTTGTGTTATCTTCAGCCTACGGGCCACTTTATCATCTTCACCTATATTTCTTTACATTATTGTGTAATTTGCATCTATGTAATGCTTTCTCAAAACTGAAGTGGCTGGTGTTTCAGGTACACCAAGTTCCACTTTTGGTGTTTTAAAAGATGTTGGATCTATGTCAATATATCATCATGATTTCTTGGGCATATTCCTATTCCTTCATTGTTCTATAAATCAAATACCTAAGTTATATCTTATGTTATGTTTAGTCTTATTACAGGCTAATAGTGAACATTTTTCGTGCTTTCTTGTACATGGAAAAGAAGTGAAAGCGGTTGCAAAGGCATTAGAAGCTAAATTTCATCAAGCTTTGAATGTTGGGGGTCTTTCTTAGGTTACGAGCTTTAAGCATTTTCTCAATTTCATAAATTTGAAACATGCAGATCCGAAAACATGATATTTGGTGGTATCTTTCTGGACTTTGATTGCCTAGATATATATATATTGTTTTAGAAGAAGAACATAACACATAGTGGAAGATCAAGATTGATGGGAGTTGCAACCTATGGTCTCTGTAGGTTGTTTGTTACATTTTATTTTGTAGGCTCCTCGTAGATGTAGTTTAAGCATTAAGTTATATGTTTGGACGTTTAAGAATATTGAATTCTAGGTCCATGATAAGCACTTGTTATTATTATTATTTTTACTTCATTCTTCTTTTTTGCAAAATGTATTACGCATAATGCTTTTCTTTTTTTTCTTAGGAGGAGAGCAGTTGCCGGGAGACCCCAACAGATTTTTCAGAGAGTAGAAAGGCGACGATGGCAACGGTAAGGCAACGATTTCACGACTAACAAGCGAGTAACTTCAATCTATTTAACGCATTCGATCAGGTGAGAACCAAAAGCCCTATTTTAATGTTTTTGAATGTTTGGGAGAAGAGCATGTACTTAAAAATTTCTTTTTCACTTATGAATAGGATAAAGTTGTTTTAGATTGGGACTTGATATGACCAAATCATATGATATGACGAAGATGGTAAATTCATAATATGTGACTTTGGCGATATGTGTATGTTATTTGGGTTTTTACGAAAAGACTAATGTTTTGGATTTTGGTGGGTGATGATTAATTCAAAATGATTTTCATTAGAATTGAAATAATGTTTTTAAAGTAATTTAGGGGCTGTATTGGGACGTTCATAATGGTCGGACATTTATGGATTAGCTAGGTTAATAGTTTAACATGGCTAATTAATATGTGTTCGATTAAGCACCGAGCTTTGTTAAAAAAATTTTGATTGTTTGCTTATTATTTTTATGAAACGTGGTTAATGTTTGGTTTGATTAAGCACTGGGCTTTGATAAAAGTTTTTTTAAATGGTTGATGTTATTAGAGTGTGGTGTTAGACTTTGAAAATCTTGGAATATCTATGTGCTAAGGAGATGTTGTATGTGGTTAGTTGAAGTTTACGTGAGGTGGCATAGCTGGTATTGCTGGGTTTTTCTAAGAGTAAAAAAGGGAGGTGGTGCAATTTTGGACTAACAACAAACGGTTAAAAATTTTACATGATTCATAATGATCCGTTCAAAGTTTCGAAACTCAAGGAGAGGTCTTTTAATGACGGGATGAATGGTGCGGAGAGACCAGGTAAGACAACGGTCCTCTTATGAACTAGAAGCTGAACTTGGTCTAAAGTTGGACCCACATTGAAGATTATCAAAAATATTTTTTTTCATGTTTATCTCTTTTTTGGTTTAGGTTATATTGTATATAGTTTGTTTTTTGATTGATAAAGAAGTTTTGATGATGATTGAGTATTTTATTAGTTTTTAACTTCCATCGTGATCTTAATATTCACATTTGTGATATTGTGTTTTCACAGTAACCAACGTTGAATCAAAATTTTAAAAGAAAAATCCCTTCTTGATTTTATTTTGTTAAGGTTATATATAGAGTTTAGAGTCATCAAATTAAAAGACTTATTATTTGAAAAAATGTAAAAAGATATATGATCCCAAATCAAACATACTAATAGTTAGAATGAGAGGGTAGCAATTTATAATAAACTTAGTTATATTTTGAGGGCAAAACGAAAAAAAATAGACTCCATCGTTGACTTTGTGTATAATTATATGATAGGGGTGTTTTATTTGATTTGTAATACAGAGAGAAATATCGATCGTTGACTTTTTGTATACTTAAATGTTTTATTCGGTTTGAAATATGTATAGAAATAGAATAAAACAAAACTGAATTACAAATTTGCCTTTCGGTTTGGCTTTAAACCGAAACCGAATTTGAAATTCGGTTTCAGATTGTTTTTTTGAATAACGCACGACTTGAATAAACCATTTTTTATTTTTAATTCATATTTTATATAGCACAATAAACCGAATAACACAAATAAATGATAATTTGGCTTATTAAGTTGATTGTGAAAACCAAATTGTATTCAAATTCCGTTTTTGTTTAAGTTTTAGGACTGCTTGAATTGAATTTAATTCAATTAAAATTTTGGTTTCCGAAAAAAAAAATAATATTTAAGCACAGTAAATCGAACCGATACACGGATAATTCATTATCCGATTTGAAATTTTATGGATGCATTAAGACCTCAACTTTGCTGTTGGACTAAATTGACAGTATATTCAAAAATTTATTATTTTCAACTCTTCAATATGAGATTTTAGAGCTTTATTCCGTTAACTTGGTAAATTAAACTACAATAAGCCGCCGCAACGCCCGGGTATGCTTGCTAGTTCTTTTAAAGTTTCGCTCGAGTTCATGATCTCCAATTTAATATGGAGTTGAGATATAATCATAAGTCACATTTTATCGCTTTTGTATAAGCGTAATTAGATGGGAACTCTCTGAAGCTTAAAGAGTTTGGTTTCTTAACTTAATATTTTAATTTATTTATGCATAAGATGTAATTGTATGTGTAGTATAAGCCCTCACCCCCACAACTGCCCCTATCGCACCCACTCCCACCCACATTGCCTCTCGGTCCCTTCCTTGCACCATAGCTCATGATCGGTGATAATCATTGACGGAGACCAAAATGAGCGGTTGGGGGAGACTTGATTGTTTTATTAAAAAAATTATGTTTTAACCAACAAATATGGTTTTAAGATAAGTATATACATACTTATTCAGTTATAAACATATCTTATTTATAGGTTAAATGCGGCTACATTGATAATTGCTTCCTGTGTGAATTTAAATTCTTACGAATGCAAGAGTTAAATAAACTTTATAGGTTAAAATACAATGTATATAAACTTTTAAAGTTTGAGTTTCTATTTGTATTAATTGTATATATTACCAACTTTCTTTTTATTTCCACCCTCTTAATATTAAATGCCATATCAAATTGTTTTCTTGTTTGTTTTTTCTTTTTTCTTTTGTTTTTTGTATTTTTATTTATGTTTAAGATCAAATTAATAATTTGATTTTGTTTAAGATGGAAATTTTTTTAATATTTCTAAATCTTTATTACTATTTTTTTAAATGGCATTTGGAATCAGCCTCAATGCCTGAGTGAGCCTTCTTGAGACGAAATTTCAACCGTTTATACTGATTTTAACGATATAGGCCAGGTGAAATGGCAATTTTGTCCCCCAAATCTACCACAAAACTTTGGTTTTTCAAAAGTTTGCCACCACAGTATCAGTTTCACCCCTATTATCATCTATAAGTTAGGCTTTAAACCCGTTTCATTTTCTTGTAATTTTGATTTCTATAATATTTTTTCGTTCATTAACTTTTTCAAAAAACAAAATGCACGGCTGTCTTTTTTTTAGCAATGCTCAAATATAATTTTTCTCCTTCAAAACGAAGTAGTATTCAAAATCGAGTATTTTTTGTATGGAAGCTATAATGAGTGCAGTTATTGTTGCGCCGTTGTGGTACCGTGACAAATCGAACCGAAAAACATTGTTGTCCGTATTATTATCATCGAAACCGTGGTTTTGGCATTTACTTTTATGGTTTTCGATGATCAGAGACGATAATGAAAAAACTCCATCCATATAATGCAAAAGAAAATTGATCAAACTCTCGTCACTTAGCGCGAGAGAAAAAACTCGTTGACAGAAATGACCAACTAAAACAAAAGGATAAAAATTTGTGATCTAATAATAAAAATGTACTTATATATACCATAACCAAAAACAAATCCAGTAATTCTTATTCACAGTCAAAACATCTTGGAAAAATAAGATGTAACTAAATCTTACAATTTATATAAATAAAAAAGATTTAAAATAAAGAATGATGATATATAGGTCTGGTTTATTCAATGTTTAATACTGCTCTTAAACATCTCTCTCCTCATCTTTCCCTTTCCCTTTCATTTCATTGGGCGTATTAATCTCCTTATTAATCATGTTTTCTAAAATAATTGTCTTAGTGAATAAACCAAAATGCCTCTTTAGTCAAATCGTACTATAGCGGATGATTATTATTGTACAATGAACTTTCTCATGATTTGTTGATTATATAATAATTATTGATGCAAAAAGTTGGGTTTTCGTGATGGTACGATGGTTATTGGTTCAATGAATCGTATCTGAAGAGACTTTGCTTTCTAAATGTTGAAATTGTTACAAATTAGAAAAAAAATTTATGTTATATTTTAGCATTCAATCGCTAATATCAATCAATAAATTTCACTTTGATTATTTAAAGGTCATCTACGAAGCTCACCCATTCTAGAGTTGTTTATACATGCCCTAACATGCTTAAGAGTGATATTCTCATCTTATTCGAATCAAATGCACATAAGCACGTTAATATTATTTAAAGCTGAACATTTCTTATGTCTCAATACACAATAATAGTATTTGAAAACAAGCATTCTTCATGTCTTGATATCTCTCTTGTCGAATATACGATTGTAAAATATGACTAAGGTGTCATATATAATGTTATCTTCTTCTTTCCCCTTTACAAATTTTGTTTACTTTTCACTACCTTCGATTTAATGTTTATATGCCTTATGGTGCTAATGGTAGAGGGTGGGAGTCAATAGTGATACAAGAGCATTGAAGCATAAAGAAAAGTCTTGAAAGAGGAAACATTCAAATGAAAACCGCTTCATAGTAAATTGCCAGGCCGAATTAGACATTTAGGGTCATTAAGTACTTATTGTGGAAAAACAAACGCTACCATGTAGCACCTAATATGACATATATATCTTGTAGACATAATGTGTTCGACTACATGGTTATAACATGAAAACCTAATTTGAAGCTAGAACATGTATGCCACATGTTTAAAGTCCGAGTACACCTGGATGGTGCTTAACAAGTGAATTTCTAGCGACTAGAAGCTTATCTTTCATGCTGCTCTAATGTATAAGATGCAGTGTGTACACTAATTTCAGAAACAAATTTACTTCTCTAGCGCTCTAAGGCGGGATGAAACCATTAAACCTCGTCACCTCGATCATACATAGATCAAAAGGTTGGTCCTCGTCGAGACAAGGTCAGTGAACTTATTAGAGGTGGCCTGTTCATAATACCTTTATTAGCATCTTTGAAAGCAAAATTTACATATTGGTAGCATTTAAAATTTTGTGTGGTTACTTAAAAGAACATATAAATCACCTGCAATGGTTAAGGCCGGCCTTCATAAGCCTATGTTACAATTGCTAACCCTATATTCAAAAAATATTATTCTATGTTCTTTGCTTTTTGTGTTGTTGGGCTTTGAAGCTTTTTGTGTTGTTGGGCTTTGGAGCTTTTTTGGGTCTGGTGAGTTGCTTATGGGTTAATGATGATGCTGGGCTGGAGGTGTTGTTGCTGATGAGCTGCTGAGGGGCTTTCTTGTTGACCCGCGTGCAAACTGTTTGCTCTCTAAAGAGCAAGCAGGTCATGGGTTGCCTGACCTCAAAAACGCCCAAAATTAGAGCATCTCGGTCTCCATACAAACACCATTAATGATTCGTTTCTTGGTTTTCATAATCATACCCACCATTGCAGGGATAATCACAAGAACACTTGCACTTGCATCAAGAACAAACCCATCTAATAAACAATTTCTCCATAAAAATGCAACACAGAGAACATGAAATCACATTCATGGCTTTGAGCATTTCTTTCTTTTATACAGCAAGAACTACAACTCATGGAATGATTTATGGTTAACCAAATAAAGTAAACCAAAAACATGTATGTGACCTTATCAACCCATTTGCATAAGAACGGGTCGTTTGGGCTGTATATACCTTTCAACAGATCAAATTGAAGAATAACTTTTAGTAGTGAGATCGGTTAAGTGAGGTTGATAGATTGGATTATTATATGTAAAATTATGATAAAAATATTTGATTCTACTTGAACTAAATTATTACCCGGCTTGACCTTAACTCGTTTTTGTCCAATTACACAACCCGCCCATATTGCCAACTCTATGGAATCTTATGTTACGTTAACGTTTAAAACTTTTTTCAAAGTCAGATATATCATATATTTCAGGAAGGATGAAATGAAGAAATTTAAATGAGAAAGAAATACCTTGTTAGCATGGTTGCAGGCTTTTAACATTAGTGGAAAATCTCTGCATTATTTTTGTATTCTTGGGAGATATTTTACCTCTTTCAAGAAATCTAAGCATAAGTTTATCCGCCTCGTGTGATAATCCATGAGCAACCAAACGTTTACCAACAATCTCACATAATTTCAGGTCTGGAACAAGATTCCGACTAAACATTCGATTAACCACTTTATAAGAAGATAACGGATCCCCTTTCCTTAAATAACTTTCAATTAGCATATGACAACTGTTTGCATCGGTTCTTGAGGCAGTCCTTAGAACTTTACCCAAAAGTTTATACGCCTCGTTGAGGTTCCCAAAACAACAGAGCTTTTCAATAACTTGATTGTAAGCAGTCTTGCATGGCGTCCTTGAAAGCATTTTGTCTAGTACAGTCAACAGTTTGTTTACTCTATTATGTTGACAGAATCGGTTTATGATAACCCTGTATGTAACAGGAGTCGGATTTAAACTCTTGTGAAACATTTTATCAATCATTTCAATGGCTTTCTCTATGTCACCCTTTTTTCCTAAGGTGTCGATTATTGCTGTGTATGTCACTGCATCAGGTTTTATGTTATTCAAGTACATGTCATCAAGAACCGAAAATGCAGAGTCTAAATCTTCCTTCTGGCAAAAACCATGTATGACAGTTGTGAAATTAACCACATTAACATCACATCCATTGTTAAGACATTCCTCCATTAACTTCTTGGCATCATCTGGTCTTCCTTCTTGACATAAAGATTGGATTAAAAGATTAATTTCAGCTGGTGTTGGTGAAAAACCTTTTCTAATCATTTCACTAACAGTCTCACAGGCCTCGGTTAGCTTCCCTTCCCTTCTAAACCCGTGCATCAAAACACTATACGTTATCGAATTTGGGACCCACCATTCTTCCTCACTCATGTTCAACATCTCTTTAGCTTCAGATGATTTACCATTAACGCACAATCCTTTCAACAGGGCTGTATATGTAACAGTGTTCGGCTTGCAACCAAACTTCCGCATTTGTTGGAGCAACTTCTTAGCTTCGTCTACTTTTCCGACACCACAAAGACCGTTTATAACATCTGTATAAGTAACCACATCAGGCACACAACCCTTAGCACACATCTCATTAACAAGCTCTTTAGCTTTATCTATATCTCCTTTTCGACAAAACGAATGGATGATTGCACTGTATTCAACCTTATCAACAGAAAAGCCTCTATCTTCAGCTTCTTTAACAAAACTAATAGCCTCAAATCCATAACCATACTTAGAAAGCATATGAATAAGCATATTATAAGTAACCTGATCCGGGATTATCTCACTTTCCTTCAACATTTTGTCCATCAAAACCCTAATTTCATTGATTCTATCATCTTTACAGTAATAACCCATCAATATATGGTAACTGACCTTATCAGGAAGACAACCTTTCGAACGCATGACTTCGATCAAACCCACAGCGTCTTGTACACGACCTGCATCACAGTACCCTTTGATCAAGCAATTATATGTTACAACATCAGGTGAAACATCCACCAGTTCCATTCTATCCAATATCTTCATTCCCATATCCAATTTGCAAGCTTTAACCATAACATAAACTGCAACATTATACACAAACAAATTAGGATCAACTTTAGCTTTCTCCATCATGGAGAAAACCCGCAACGCTTTTCTCCAATCACCAGCACGACTGTATGATATCATCAAGTACCCATATGCTTCAGGTTGAAGCTTGATTCTTCTACGTATCATAAGACGAATAACACGTTTAGCACCCTGATACAAGCTAGTTTTGCTAAGGATCTCGAGCATTGTGTTGTAGACAATAGGGTGGTGTTGATACCGCCACAATCTATCGCACCAGTGAAACAATTGCAGAGCGATTCGTGCATCGGATTGATTTTGTAGCACGGTGCAGATCTGTGAAGGCTTCAAGCTTCGAATCAATTGCCTCAGTTCGTCTTCGAGTTTTGGATTCCATTTTGTTCTTAACTCGATTAGCCTGCAGACTTCCTTCACCAACGGATGCCTAATTTCATCTCCGTCGTTTTCCCCCTTTCTGAAACCCTCGATTTCTCGACTGTTGCGGGTGTGATTTCTCAGAAGATTGAAGTCAAGTTCCTTTTCCAGTTCTTCATACGGATTGTCATCATTGCTGCTATCTGAATGATTCAAAGGTTTGGTTGATTTGTGGTGCTTGTTTCGTTTAGGGTTTTGTGAGGACAGCGAAGTGAATGCGTGAATGAGTGTTGTTGAGGATGTTTGTTTTTGTAATGGGTTCTTGAAAGTGACTAGCATAGTGAGTGAATTCACAGGGTGTACGTGAAATCGAAATTTGATAGCGATAACAGGGATGTTGTGATAGCATTTGAGCTGATTGTTGAAGACGACCTCTTGCAGAGCTCCGGCCTCCGGTGATATTCTTTTTGCTTGTTTTAGTACTATATACGCCTTCTGGCTTGTGGGTTGGGCCGATACAATAGCAAAGTGCACATTTCAGGTTTTGGGCTGGACACAGAACCCGGTTCCAATACTATAGGCCCATCGGGTATTACCGGAACCGTGTATGAACCCAACCCGGGTATGCGAGGTGGTGTACCTCCTACCGGTTGGAACCGGTTAGGGTAGAGTCGGCAATCAGCACGAAACCGATTGCAATCGGGTTTTTTTTAAATAGTTGGCGAAAGATTATAAATTCAATCATTGCCGATGATTGTATATAAAGTAAAAATTAAAACAAAAAATGTTCTTCGTTATAGGCATAGCTAGGCCTCTAATGATCAATTTCTACGTGTGGGAGAATCTGCAATCGTATTATTCATTATATACATATTAAATACCAATGTTGGTTTGTGAGGGGTTTTTACTGTAGCAAAAATTACATAATTTACTGCTTATTGTACAACTTCTCAGCCAGCTCATTGTTTGTGCCTATGTTACAGTTACATCAGCACACAAATATTCTCTTTTAGCCTCCTAGTCTCCCATTTTGCAGCCACCGCCAATCCCGCTTCATCTCTCTCTAAACACATAAAACCCTAAAAAACCAATGGATCAAAACCCACCAGTTCTTGCTAAAAAAGCATGGAACTTGATACATCTCATCTTCTTATCCTTCAAAAAAACCATCACCAAAACAAGATTCTTCAGATCTCAACATGCTAATGAAACGCAGCAAACTCGCCGGAAAAACCCTGCACAACCTCCTCTTCCACCACCACCGCAGCTGGGCTGCCGCCACCTCCCTCCGCCACCCCCACCGCCACCAACCGACGACGAGTTCAGCTGCACCACCACCCTCAACACCCATTCTCCCATCTAACAACCACCCACAAACACCACCATGCGCCACCGTCCGCCAATGACAATATTGATGATCAGATAGTGATCATGAAGGCGGTGGAGATGGCGGCAACCGTCGCGAAGATGAAAGTCGGAAAGATTCCTCACCAGATCTAAAAATCCCAAATCATCACATGAGGATGGTCTGAAAATGAGATGCAAATCTCCATTTACACACTTCAGAACTCCATTGTGTCGCCTATCGATTCCGGTAAGAGATTTGACTCAGTGGCGATGCCTGTGGACTGTGGTGGTGGTGGTGCTGTTGTGGTAGCGAGGGTTGGTGGCGCTGGTGTGGTGGAGTGGGTGGTAGTGGCGTTGGTGTGGTGTTCGAGGTGGCAGCGATGGTGTGATGACGGGGATGGTGGCGGTGGACAGGCGGTGGTGTCCAGTGTGCGAGAAAGAAAAAAAATGGAAGGACAGATCTTGAGGATTGTGTTTGTTACTTGAAACAATGGCTTGACTTAAATGTATCTATACTGATTATTTAATAAAATGTTTATAATACACTTAGAACTTAGAAAGGGATAGCGTCTGCAGAGAGTATATC
This sequence comes from Flaveria robusta, assembly GCA_025506415.1. Classification (NCBI taxonomy): domain Eukaryota; kingdom Viridiplantae; phylum Streptophyta; class Magnoliopsida; order Asterales; family Asteraceae; genus Flaveria; species Flaveria robusta. The sequence goes on from CM046470.1 coordinate 4,595,138, forward strand.
ATGTCTTATCATCTTTTATATTTTATAATCGATTTAGGTGGACACAAAGTATATGCTATATTGCTATAACAAAGATTATATAACCATCTTACCATTAATTTAGGCTTTTCGCAGTCAAATTCTCATACAAGATTATGTAACGTTAAAAGTACTGTCAGTTATGCAACTAAATATTTTTTTGTGATTATTAACGCGTATAATAGTAAGCTCTGCGGCAAAACGCGGGTACAATTTCTAGTTTCTATTAAAAAAAACAATATGCAAATATAAAAGGTTTTAGAGTGATTTTAATACATTAGGTTTTGCACACGATTGTGATACGTTATATTTAATTCCACATAAGAGTTATAGTGAGGATGTATGCGAATATGTATCTATGTTACAAAAATTTTATCATTGACGTATACATGCAAGGTTATAAAGTCCATGATTTCTAATATGAGCATACATTAATTAGTGTTATAAAAAGATTAAGGACGTACACCGTGTTTAAACTCTGAATAGTTTCATATTTTCTTTTGATTTTTAATTTTAAATGTACTTGCATTTTATTGTAATAGTATGATTTCATAAGCAACTTTAATTTATTATTTATTCAGTAGATTAAGAAAATAAAAATGTTATTGTAATCATAGTTCGCGCCATACACAAAAAATGTTATGTTATTATAATTTTCATGTTAAGAAAAGATGGTTCTTGCTCTCTAATCAAAGTTAGTCCACCCTGTACTTCTCAAAGCTCATTAACAAAAATACTAGGCTACAGCGAAAAAGTTTCGAACATTATGATCCAGACGAGAGTCACCCAACAAGTTCAAATTTCAAGGATTTGATTGGTGGGTTTGCGCATTTGTAATATCACCTGATTATTTACACGATCATATACATCCAACTTGAGTCGAAACTCTACAAAAACATATCTTATTAGTTATTAGTCATCAACATATGTTAAGTGGCAAATAGCTATTTCTTTGAAATAAGTCGATACATATAGAACTTTACAATACTTTGGGGGTCTAAATGAGATTCATTAAGTATTTGGTTCTAAAGGATAACGCCTTCAAATAGTTTCTTCTCAACATCCGCTTTCTTCAACCAAGAAATTCAAACCAAAAAATGAAAGCAGCACCAATTCATCACTGAAATTCGAACTCATTACATCTTAATCAACAATGGCTTCCTCAATTCTTCTTCAGCAATCCGTTAATTGCTTCTTCTGCAACTATCAGGTGCTCTTTCTCCCCCTTTAATCTATCTGTATGTTCATACACGTATCTCTCAATAACTTTCGATTTCGGCTCAATTTAACGTAATTGAAGCAGTCGGGGAAGAATTTGAAGAATGGGTTTGCGATAAAAAAGCCCAATTTGGTGGAGAAATGCACGAGTAGGAGGAAAATGGTGGATATTAAAGCTAGAGCAACGTTTGATGCTATGGAAACTGCTACTTCTCCTACTGCTTTCCCCTTCTTTCAAACTGAAACTCAACAAGAAGACACCCCTGCTTCTAAGGTGCAATAATGGTTATTCTGTTACTGTTAGAGCTATTGTACGGGTATAGATCACAGGTTTTTGCTTTTTAGGATACTAATGTTGCTTAATTTTGTTGCTTTTCATCTTTTGGTTTTAATGGGATGGTTAATCGATAATGAATGATTGTAATATGTTGAATCATGAATATTTACTTGATGTAGAACTTGGTTTTTGCTTCTATCTTGATCAAATTGTGTATTTGTTATAAAACAGTTGGAGCTAGCAGATCCTGAGTTTTATAAAATGGGATTTGTTAGAAGTATGAGAGCCTATGGGGTGGAATTCAGGGAAGGTCCAAACGGGTTTGGAGTATTTGCCTCAAAAGATATTGAACCTTCACGTCGTGCCAAGGTGAGTCATTTATATATGGTGCACATGTAACATGTGACGATTGACCGTGATTCTGAAGATTGCATGGGTTATTTTATCCTAAGTTTGTTGAATTTGTTTGACAAATGAATGATTTCTGCTTTATTTATTAGGTGGTCATGGAGATACCATTGGAATTGATGTTAACTATAAGCCAAAAAACCCCATGGATGTTCTTTCCTGACATCATACCGGTTGGGCATCCAATATTTGATATTATTAACTCAACAGATCCAGAGGTATTCAACTAGTTTCAAAATATTATTCTATTTCATTTTCTTGAATTGAGAATTTCTACAATGACAAGTAACTTTCTGCCTGTGAATTGCTCAAATTTGAGGTGTGAATTCGACCTATTTACTTATAAATGGTTTGATTTGCCTTATGTTGTATCCCTAATGGGTCAATTCATAAGCATTTAAAGGAAACTGTTAAAGAGGTTGAAAGTTACCCAAAGTGTAATTAAGTGCTTTCAGCGTCCTAGGTTGTTTTTCTGTTAGAAATACTATGTTATTATTGTTATGACATAGCTTTTTAATCATATTTAGTGCATCAACTACCAGTTAAACAAAAAGTGTTTGTTGGTCAACACAAGCAGACCCATTTCGACCCTTCTTAAAATAACTAGTTTCAACATGAACCTGCTTCGGCCCATTGCCCAACCCGTCCGACCCACATTGGCCACCTTTATCCGAAACTTTTCAGCTTCATACAATCAAGACAAACTACTAAGCTGCTAAGTGCTTCTATGTAAACTCATAACTTCTATTGAGTGACCTTTTCTCTCACTTGGTGATTTGATTTTTTTGGCAGACAGATTGGGACCTCAGAATGGCGTGTCTTCTTTTATATGCATTTGATCATGAGAAGAATTTTTGGCAACTCTATGGTGATTTTTTGCCTAGTGCTGAGGAGTGCACTAGCTTACTTCTAGCTACAGAGGTTGTATATATGTAGAATGCTTTCAGTATATACTATGTTCAAGTAGTCAACATCTTGGTCCATCTCGTCATATTATTTCGATTTTTAGTAAGATAGAAAAATATGACCTCGGATATCATGGGACCATTTAATGTTTGGGGTGTTTGGATGGTCCAGTTTGAAAAAGGTTACTGCAACTTGAATAATCAGAATTAGATGATCAAGTATAAATGAATAGGCAGTTTATATTACATTTAACTACTAATTTTCTTACAAGTTCTTGCCTGTCTGTTCATATATGATGATTTTGATCCTAAATTATAAGAACAATAATCATTTTTCACATTCAAATGCCCCTTACTTGGCAAGCCTGTTAATACTTTTTTTGAGCAAGTTTTACACCATTATTTGATATTGGAGGTGGCAGTTTAGGTCCATTTACATATGAATGAGTCATTTTTTTTTGTGTTTTATGTCAAACTGGTCCAACAAAAAAAGTTAGCTAAAAAAGGAGAACAACGCAAATGGGTTGAAAGCTACCCAATGTCTATTTTTAGGGCACAACCTCCTAAAATGTTGTTATTCAAAGATTTACATAGTTGCTGCAAGTATTATGTTTTTGTAATCATAATTAACTAATTAGTTATCTACTTTATTAAAAAATGACACAAAAATGTTTTGTAGGCCATTCCTACTTGACTTGCCTTAAAATGACATGTTTCAACCCCTCTTATCACCTCTGCCTATTATGTCTATTCAGCCCATCTATTTTTGGACTCTAAATCATTTGGAAATGTATAATGCCATTACTTATAGAAAAACATTATGTTTCGTATCAGGCTTCTTAACTCATTCCATGCTGCAGGATGACCTGAAGGAGCTACATGATGAGAATCTTGCTTCAACTATGAGAAAAGAGAAAGCACGGGCCCAAGAATTTTGGGAAAAGAATTGGGTACTACTGCATTTTTCATCACATTTCTTGATGATAAATTTTTTAAAAGTTACCTTTTATTATAATATCTATCTTTTTGCAGCACTCTGCTATGCCCCTGAAAGTAAAGCGGCTTGCTCGAGACCCAGAGAGATTTATATGGGCAGTTAGTATGGCACAAACTAGACATGTTAACTTTCGAATAAGAGTTGGTTCGTTAGTTCAGGATGCAAATATGTTTGCACCTTATGCTGGTAATTTTTTTCCATTATTAATTCCTTGTTTTTATGCTATCTAGATCAAGAACATTTCATTTCAATTAAGACAATGTGCTGCATTCATGATCTTTGATAAAAATACAGTAATATTATATTTATTACATAGATACTTGCTTTTGACTATTATGTTTTCATGTATTCATAAATTGTATGTGGTCATAATTTGCAGATATGTTAAACCACTCTTGTCAGCCAAATTGCTTTTTTCATTGGCGTTTCAGGGATCGCATGTTTGAGGTGATGACAAACGCTGGACAGCGGATTAAAAAAGGGGAAGAGGTAAATCATGATCATTGTTACGGTGTCACCCAATGATTGTTTACCATGCTAATCTATGTTTAGGGCATTTACGTTCATTGTTACTCAAGGGGAGAACCCTCATACAATAATTCATATTTTATTGAAAGAATGGAAGAGGTACTCAGGGTTCTGTTTACTGCTGTCCTCCTAAAACAGTGATATGGGAGACCTCGTTTAATAATATATCCTGTACGCGCTACTTAATTTACAATATAAAGTGGCAGACACTAATTTTTCTTAAATGCATGTAGTATATTTTAGTTTTCTTTTTAGTGTGGTCATAGACTCGTTCCATCTGTTTTTCATGATTCAATGATTCCCTTGGTCTTGTGGTTAACTAAAATGATGAGCGTATTTAGATTTCCTATTAATCATCAATATGTACTAAAAAAATAAAAGAAATTATTCATGGTGACAATAAGTAGACATCCTTCTAATTTTGTGAATCCGCTTACAATTTCAGTAAAATAACTGAATACATGTCTCAGGAGTGCCTTTTGAACCCTAAAAATGAACTCATTATCTTTTCAGATGACTGTTAATTACATGAGGGGCCAGAGGAACAATATGCTTATGCAAAGATATGGATTTTCATCACCTTCGGTAATTCCTGCTAAACTAGTCCCATTTCTTTATTTTCTTATATGTTAAACCTTATTGTGCTAGTATTCTTATATGTTAAATAAACTTTTCTTTTTTGTAAATAAAAGGGTCGATGTTGTTGCCACCTCTATGGTTTTCCTTCTTCGTCTTGTTTTTTGGGCCCCTTCTCCATTTATCCTCATGTCACTCATAAAATGAGATGAATTAAACAAGTTCCAATAAATGCATTTTCAGTTTTGCGTAAATCTCTCCAATTTTGTTTTGAACATGCACAGAATCCTTGGGATGTCCTTCCGTTTTCTGGAAATGCAAGAATCCATCTAGATTCCTTCTTGTCTGTCTTCAACATATCCGGCACTCATGAAGATTATTATCATAATGGTATGATATTCATTACCAACTTTTACTCTCACCTTTAATTTACATAGTTTGTTCATTAATTACTTGGCAGCCAAATTTGCAAATGAAGGAGATAGTTCTGTGGATGGAGCAGTTTTAGCAGCTGCAAGAACATTGCCCACATGGTCAGAAGGGGATATCCCTCCAATCCCAAGCTCAGAGATAAAAGCTGTAAAAACCCTACAAGAAGAATGCCAACAAATTCTAGCTGAATATAGCACCACTTCTAAGCAAGACCAGCATATCCTAGGTAAAGTTTTCATAGGGCTGCTCCCGCCTTTTTATTCTTATATCCACGTTCCGACTTTGTAGCTTTGATTCTTTTCAATTTTCCATTGATCTTTCTTAATGAGCTAATCTCTATAACATAAGCATTTCGGTTGCTTTAGTTAGTTTCTAAAAAGAAATTTTGCTTCTTCTTCCTCTATGTAGATTCGACACCAGAGATGAGCTGGACCCGTGAAGCTGCAATCAAGTATGTATCCCTCTACTCAGTTTCTTGTCTTTTTTTTTCTTCAATCGACTATGTAACATCATGGGCTTATCACCTAATGCAATTAAGAATCTTGCATAAAAAATTTCATCCACAATCTTGATAAATCCATGATGCTATGCACTAAGGCGGTCATGGAGCCTGCAAAACTTCTTCGGATGAGTAAACAGCACATTATATTTCCAATTATTTTACTGGGGGTAGAAGTTATATAATATATGATTTTATACTACATATATGAACCCTGATATTAGTTACAATAATCTGAGATGTTAATTACAAAATTTGTGATTGTAATGCAGGTATAGGTTGCACAGAAAGTTGTTTGTGGAGAAAGTTATAGAAGCTTTAGATATATATCAAGATAGGATATTGTTTTAATTAGGGTAGTTTATTGTTGTAGCGTAGGGCTGTATGTCTTCCTAAAGGGGTCCCTAGATAGTCCTTTTGTGAGGCAAAGTACCAAGAACAGTGTTTATACATAGATTTCTTTTTCTTTTATGTTTTACTGTTTAATTCAGTGGTTTTCTTTTTGGTAAATGCCAATATGCCATACTTGCACTTTATTCAGTGTTATGTCTTTTTCTTTAAATCCATTGTGTGGATGTTTTTGGCTACATAACTTGTGGCCGGCCATTGTTCTCACTCATATCCTCTAAAATTCAGAAAACAACATGAATAAATCAATCTGGTTGTTCGTTTATGTATATGATAACCTACACATATGTAGGTAAACGATATAAACGTATTTTGATTGTTTGTTGATTTCATGATTCGTAGGTAAACGACATGATGTCTGCCACAACCCAGGCTTTGTATATAAGAAGTGTATAGATTAAAATGTATGAATCATTAATTGAAAATTAATGGTTTGGATTTATTCCTTGTGTGTTTTAGTATAGTGATTGAAATAATATGTTAGAAAACCAGAATAAAGAATAAACTAAGACTGAAGCAAACAACTAGAAAAATAACATCTATATTGTACGGCTTTATGGTTACGATGATATGAAATATGATTTTATCATGCTATCGAGCTTTTTTTGTTTTTAATTCTTTCTTACCTTTGTGTAGATGCTTGTCTTGCGATGTGTCTTGAACTTTTGTTAATAAAACAAAAGAACGTCAAACAACATCATATACTTCTAACTTATAAATAAACATAAAATCTAACTTTTGAGGAGTGGATTGAGTCTTCTATTAAATAAAAAGTTGAGTCGAATATAAGCTCATGCTCAGGCTCATCTCATTTGTTATTTATTAGGCTAATGTGTTGTGGGATTGAATTCATAATCAATATAGATTTTATTAGGATAATGTGTTGTGGGATTGAATTCATGATCAAGTTATACTGTAATATTACGATACGTGGTGTTAACTGGACGCTGAATAGAGCCATGATCAAGTAGCCTGATCCTGTTTTAGATCAGTGGCTTTAGCGAATTACTTAATTTATTTAATTTTTGTTAAATGTAAAACAATAATAATATAAATTAAACATTACAATAAAATAAGAATCTAACTAATCTTTCTCTTCCAATTTCATACGAATACGATTATTCTCTTTTCCACGTATAAATGATTTTCATCCATTTACAAAGTGGGCGTTTGGGATTGCTTATTTGCAACCAACTTTTAACTTATTAATTTTTGAAAAGTTAATAAGTCAAAAAAAAGTGTTTGGCAAACCCAAAAGTAATTTTCAAACTGACTTTTTATATAGGGTAAAAAATATATTTTAAAAAATAAGTAGGGAGTTACTTATTAACTTTTAAAAACGACTTTTAGTCTAATTTTCTATTATATCCCTCTACTACCTCTTATTAACTCTTCGCATTTTAAAAATATGTATTTTTTAATCATTTTAAAAACACTTATTAAAAAACCATAAGTTAATAAATTATTTTTTATTAAAAGTATTTTTTAATTAAAATAAACAATCCCAAACAAGCCCAAAGAAGGTTTCATTATACAAATAAAATAAGTACAAGTAGAAATGGTGCTTGTACCATTTCATAAAAACGACGGTTTTGTGGCAACGAAATACGGGGAGCAAGTAGTAACAGTAAATTACTAAAGTACACGATGGTTCTTGACGACAGCAGGGGTTAAAATCTCCTTCTCCCGCCGCTGCTTTCTCCCTTTTCAGCCACCTCCGATCGGCGGTCGTCGGACCATAACCTAACTTAACCTAATCGATTCTCCGGCAGCCTCTCTCCTCATCACTCATAAGGTGCGTTAAGTATGTATGATTATCCGCTAATTCCAGCCTTTAATATGTGTTTCTTATTAGTAAGTAGCTTCAGCCTTCACGCATTTATTATCTGTCTTTCTCCTCTTTTGTCCTCCACAATACTTCCACTTTTGGCTTTTGCTTTTTCAAGGTTTTTCTATTTCACACACGTCCCCTTCTATTTCTATTCTCCACGAAACCCTAATTTCCAGATTTCAGTATACGTATGTACAGTTTGTAATTGCCCTGTGCCTTTGATCTTTACGTGACTTGTTGTCTGATTTCTTCAGGTATTCCGCTGTTTTCCCCTTTTGTGACGAGTTTGTTTTTATTAAGTTGTTGTAATTGGACTTCAGTTTCGTTGAATTTGTATCTAGGGCTTTAGGTTTTCGATTTCAGTTTGATGGGATTTAAAGGCTTAGGTATATTCTTTGTTGGATTTTAGTTTTGGGGTTGAATTTGTATCTTTTGAAGTGACTAGCATTAAGCATATTGCATTCTACCTTTCTTTTGAAGATATGCCACTTGTCTCCTTGTAAGATTTAGCTGATTTATGTTCTCTGCTGATGATTTAACATTGGTATAACGTTTAAGTATGAACTTGACCTCTCATTTGGGGTTTGATGAATACAGATTTAATTGCATAGTTTGCTGTTACCTATATTCATTATTCAGCATTGTTATGGATAGGAATCAACACTGTCTTTAATTTTGTGTGCTATAATCTGAACGCTAGATGCATTTAGTGATGCTGGTAGTGGTTTTATGCATACAAGCTATTCTTTGTGCAGATATGTGTCCATAATCCGCCTGAATGTCGACTTTGGGAATTTAGGTAATGGGTAATTGATACCGATAAAATAGGGGCATTTACATATTTCCACTTCCTAAAGTCATTAATTACATATTTACCCAAATTAAAAAATAATTACATATTTCCCCTCCCTAAAACATACATATTACATATTTACCCATTTTATTGAAATTATTTATTGAATGATTATGTTACTTGTATTTACACTAAATTATTTTTACACATTTCACTTTCAACGACTATCGATTATATAGTTTCTCAAGTTCGAGTCTTCTATGTAAATAGAAACAACAAAATTTCATCTCGTTTAAAACTTTATTTCAAAATAACAACCGATAATCAAAGTTATATCTTCAAATAAAAAATATAATTGTTAAAAGTTTTAAACAATTATAATAATAAAACATTAATATGTGAAATTCTCTTAGTAAAAACAAGGTAAAATAGTAATTTAATATATAAAGTTTATTGAAATGGATAAATATGTAATATATATATTTTAGGAAGGGGAAATATGTAATTAATTTTTTAGCTTGGGGAAATATGTAATTTATGATTTTAGCCTGAATGTCGACTTTGGGAATTTAGGTAATAGGTAATTGATACCGATAAAATAAAGTACGTTTGACCATCTAGCCTAAAGCCCGTATCATAAATTTTAAGTTGTAGCTTTGTTGCTTGTTTGTGGTTATTGCACAAAGGAGGGAACTCTGATAAAACCCATAAATTTAAGTTGTAGCTTTGGTGTAAATATGGTTTCTTGTCCACAAGGAGGGCACTCTGATAAAACCCAGAAAAGTCGGCTATAGATTACTGAAAATAAAGGATAAAACAACCCAATTCGAGCAGTGTAGGACTCCAATTACAGAGGATAATACTGATATTAAAACTAGACAATAAGCAAATGCAAGAAAACAATACTTAAACTAAGATTGGGTGGGAACAGTTAGGAGCTGCTGCCCCACCTCCTGATTTGTGGACTACGCACCCCTTCCCCCCCCCCCCCCCCCCCCCCCCCCACCTTCTGAATTTCAAATGCTTTCCCACCAATTAGTCTCCCTCCAACTCGTTTACCTCTATCCAGCAGAGAATGGGTCTGCTCCGATCCAGTTGGACCCAACAGTGGTTCGTCTCAAACTCTAGGAAGGATTACTAGCTTATATCTGATTGTTGTCGAATTGCATTCTTACTATGTCTTTTAAGTGAGAATATTATTTATTTTATTACCATTAGTCATTCCATTGACACAGTTGACATATTACACTTACGATGTTGATGGTATTGACACAATGGGATAGCATGTTCGTAGGCTACATCTGATGAACGGACTCTTTCATGCACTATATCAGTAAAATTAAAAAATGAAACCAAATACCAATGACATGTTGGGTGCACAAAGGGGAAAAAAGTTTCAGGGTCAAGGACCAAACTGGATTCTCATAGCAGGTGGTGCTTTATTGAGTACACTATCGGTTCGTCTTGGTTACAGGCTCAAACAGGTCTTGGACTCAAAGCAGCCACAAAGTAGTAGCAATGGTTTAAAAGGTATTTTAAGCTGTCAAGTGGTTTCAATTTTGGTGTTACTTTTAATATATTAATTTGTCAAGTTGGTTGAAATATAGAAAATGGGAAACTCGCAGCCAGAAAGAAAACAGGAAGTTGTCGTTCACATTCACACTTGTACTGTTTTGATCAGGATGATGGTTGCTTTAATTGTGTTTCAGGTACGAAACCTTGTATTCACTTGTTGTCATATAATCAGCCTTTAGAAGTTAGTGTTTGGATGTGCTTCTATAGTTTAAAGGTGTAATAATCAAATAATAAGATGTTTTGAGCGTTTGAAAATTTAAATTTTAGGAGTTGACGGATAATACATAAAAGCACAAAAATTCAAAAAGGACATTATTGTGAAAAAAGAAGACTAATAATTTGTGAATGGGGGGTTTATGATATTGGTAATCTAAAAACTGATCATTTGACCCTCAAAAACTGATTGTTGCTACTTTAAGATCAGATAATTAACTCCAAGTCTTAAATTCAAGCACCCCCTAAGTTGCAACACATTCTAAATTTTGTTTTCTTTGGATATATGACCAGATTATTGCAATCTATGGTGCTTAAGTAAAACATTCACTGTATATTAGTAACGTATGTTGCAACCTCAATTCTGTGTTTTCTTTTCTTTTGAAATATGTTCTGACTTGTTGCAGTCTTTGCTATTTACGTATTTATTAAGTGTTACCTGTATATAACTAAGTAAAATGTTGACTGGTCATGCATGAAAGTCAGTGGGTGGGTTTGCTTCGGTATTTTAACTAAAATACACATATGTGGGATTGTGGCACCGAGGCACACGTGTGAATCTAGTTATACTTTTACTGAAATAAAGAATAACATGACAAAGATATATCATCCAAATATTTAAACCATACCAAGGTACTCCATCTAAGTAGCTGATCAAACTGTACAGAAATGTCATATCCTATGATGGCATAAAAAACTGCCTATGGATTTTTCGGATAAACTGTACACTGAACAACAATCAAAGATTTCATGCACATAAGCAAGCACACGAATGAGTTCACAGCTCAAACTCTTTCATTTTGCCAACCTTGGTTATATCTTTAGTAAATGAAATATCTTTGATATTATGGTTACAAATCTTTTAGTGTTATCATTGTTTCTGTTTGACCTTTTAAAACAGGAACCGAAGATGCTTCAGAGACTAAGCCACAACACAATGGTCAGTTGCATACAGAACATGAAATGGCACTCCCTTTAGTGACTGTTCCGGCTCCTGCATACAATAAAGAGAATGGCGTCCTGTGGTCCACTTCACCAGATAGACTTGAGCTCCCGCAGAAGCCATTTCACCGTTCAAACAGCTGCTCTGATTCTCCATGTGTTTCTGAATCAGGCTCAGACATTTTCAGCAAACGGGAGGTAATCCAAAAACTGAGACAACAGTTAAAAAGACGAGATGACATGATTCTCGAAATGCAAGATCAGATTGCGGAGCTGCAGAATTCTCTAAGCTCACAACGTTCCCATTCAGCCCATCTGCAGTCCCTCCTGGATGCTGCAAACCGTGACCTTTTTGATTCAGAGAGGGAAATTCAGAGGCTAAGAAAGACAATTGCTGACATCTGTGTCGGACAGCCGGTTCCCACTGAAAAAACGTACGGGAACTCAAACGGGTATGCAGACATCGATGGCGGTTTGGAGGGTTTGGATAAAGCGCGAGGCAACAACGAAGTAGATAGAATGGAGATTTTGAAAAAGGAAGTAGAGGAGTTGAAAGAATTGATAGAAGGGAAAGATTATTTACTTCAGAATTACAAGGAGCAGAAAACAGAGCTTTCATTGAAGGTGAAGGAGTTGCAGCACAGGTTGGATTCTCAGGTTCCCAGCATTTTGTAGGATTTTTGGTTTTCTGTTTTTAACTTCCTGTGTATTCTTCTTACTTTCCTTCCTCTCATGAATCTGCAATCTCCATTTCCATTTTTGGTTTTAATTTTATTATTATTTTGGGTGTTTTGTTATTTGGTGTGAATACGAATACGGTACAAGCTTCAAGAATGAGCTGAGAAATTTTACTTATGTTATATATTTTTGACATCCAGTTTCTGTGGTCTTTTTTTTTTATCATAAGTTTTGCTGTTCATTGTTTTCTAACTAATTTTATTGTGAATCAAATATTCAAATCTGTACTATCAACATTAGTGGTACCGTTCATTGTTTCTTCTTTTCAGCTCATCCTCGATTACATTCACTTTAAATTATTTTATCTAAAATAATAGAAATAAGTAAATTTAGGTAAATCAATATTATTTAAAAAACTTACAATAATTACACTCAAAACATGTAATATTATACGGTTTGGTATATGGAGGAGGGATCCTAAGAAAACCACAATGTTATGAGAAAATCAATAAAACCGGTCACATAATTTATAAATTTTTTATCACTACCCTTTATATATATGTGTGATTAAATAAAAACCGTAGCATGGTTTTTCATATATGTCATACATAGGTTACGTATACCATTTTTCATTCGACATAGTGTTACGTATACGTAAAACTCTTTATTCTCGTATGTATTCTCAATATATATGTATCAAATACTTAAATAAAATCTTAACAATTAAAATAACAAAAAAAATTATGAATTATGTTATTGGTTTCCGTGGTTTTCTTTGCTTTTTACATAACTATTGGTAGCACCGTAATATTATATAAATGTGTAGTAATACATTTATTAACAAATTTTTTTGAACGATAAATTTATTCTACTTTTACTATTAATTTACACCAAGTTACATAATGTATGGAATTGAACTCGTGATCTCCCAAATGGACTAGCTTCATATTGTCATTTCAACCCACCTAGTTATGATTAATGTATAGTAAAAAAAAAAGTTATGATTAATGATACATAAATGTGTAGTAATAAATTTATAACTATTTTTTCTCCTTATAACTCTTGAACACATAATTTTTTATTTTTTATTCTTTGAAATCTTGAACAAGAAATTTACACTTTTTATTATTCTCTCCTTTGATTATTGTTCTTTTATTTTCTTTTACTTTCATCTAAGGTTGTTTAAAAAACTCATATAACTCGCATTTTAAGTTTGACAAAATAAACAAGTCGGACTCTACTTGATTTTTAGACAAGCCGAACCCATAACCACATTGACTGGGCTTTGCTTGTTTACGGTGTTACTTTCATGTATTAAACTCGAAACTAGGCCTGTAAATGAACCAAACATTCATGAATTGTTCGACAAAAAGTTCGTTTTATGTTCGTTTATTTAGGAAATGAACGGACATGAACAAAAAAATTGTGTTCGTTTAATCAAACGAACAAACATGAACACATGCTTTGTTCGTTCGTTTACGTTCATGAACGTTCGTTTATGTTCGTTAATATATGTTCGGTTATTTATGTTCGTTTATGTTTGTTCGTTTATTTATATATATTAATAAAATGGTATTATGTGTTAATATTTGAAATATAAGTATATAAAATTATACTAGAAACTCATAAGTTTAATGAGTTTTAATTTCCACTAATACAACAAAAAATCCAAAATGATAATTTAAGATTTTTTTTTTGTGTTCAGTTTTGTTTATTTATTATGGTTTATTTATGTTTATTTATTATTGTTTATTTGTGTTCGTTTATGTTCGTGAAGCGTTCATTTAGCTTCTTAACGAACAAACATGAACGAACACGAAAATTTTTATTTTCTTAATAAACGAACACAAACATAAAACCGTGTTCGATAATATGTTCATTTTCTTGTTCGTTCGTGTTCGTGTTCGATAAAAGTTAAATGAACGAACATGAATATGCTGATGTTCGTGTTCGTTCAGTTTATTTACAGGCGTACTTGAAACATTAGCCTTAAGAATGACAACTCACAAGAGTATAAAATAAAAAAAATAAAAATATAAAATATTACTTTCGTTTGTTCGATGGAGAGTTAGGGCTCACACACACACACCGGCCGAAATAAATGCACCGCAACAATACATCGTCCAATTTCCCGCCAAAAAGGTTGCATCTTTCACTTCAACCACTCTTGGATAATCTGAAAGACAACAACATAAACCCTAACTCTTGTTCATCGTTGTCTTCAAACATCTTCACGATTCTACTTGCTACTCAAAAACACAAATCAAACCAACAGAATGAAAGGAGGAACCCTTCAGATCAACTGGCACGACACAAAACCCGTTCTAACCCTAGATTTTCACCCAATTTCCGGCGTTCTCGCCACCGCTGGCGCCGATTACGACATCAAGGTTTTTAATCTTATTATTATCTTCTATACATGTATATGCTTGTAGGAAGTTAAGTTATTGTTAGTTTTAGGTGGTCATGGTTTTGTTCAGGTACTAGCAGAGACTAGAAGGTTTATTTAATTATTTAGAAATAAAATATTAAATTGTTTGAGATATGTGTGGATTCGATGTGTTCTGTTGGTATGATGAAATTGAAGTTTTGTATATGATTATGCTGAGGCGATTTTGGGCGACTGAACTGGAATTCTGCAGTTGTGGCTGATAGCTTCTGAAGAAGGGGAAAAGAAAGTTCCTGCGTCTACTTACCAAAATAGCCTTCCGTACCATGGATCCGCGGTCAATGCTATCCGGTTTTCTCCGTCTGGTATCATACATTATTCCAGTCGCATTTCTTCGTATTACTTTTTGCTGCTTAAGTATTATTATTATTTTTTCTATACAAGAATGCAAGATAGTGGAATTGGTAGGTGAAGTATTGATTCTCTATCTATTTTGAGACAATGACCAAATCTTTGGAATTATATATGTGCACAATTGGACGCATTTTGTTCTTGGTTTAATGATATTTTGATATTTTCATACATAAATTGAAATGTATGTGTGTGTCCATTTTGTTCAAGCAGTAAGTATAATACTTACAGAGTCAAATTTTGAGCTTTGTTATCTTTTAACTCTTCACCAAATCATCTTATGAATTTCCTACATTAAAGCTTACAGGATAGCTAGTTTTAAATTGTATGTCTGGACTTTGTTCTGTTTGTTACTTATGAAGTTATATCCATCTGAAACGTGCAGGGGAGTTTCTTGCTTCTGGTGCTGATGGTATGAGTTATAAACTTGATTTAATAATAAAGTGTTTTCATTCGTAGAGACATATACACGGTTTGAACTCTTATAAATGTAGGAGGTGAGCTGATAATATGGAAGGTGCACAACACTGACTCCGGTCAAGTATGGAAGGTCCTTAAGACACTATCGTAAGGCCTTTTATTTCTAGTTTAGGATTGCAATTAGTCAATCCAATCTATTTTTATATGACCATGTTTATGGAAATTAGAATTTTTATCTCTTTAAGTCATAATGAAGTGTTACTAGACAGGTTCCACCGAAAGGATGTGTTGGACTTGGAGTGGTCTACAGATGGTGCTTTTCTAATTTCTGGATCAGTTGATAACTCGTGCATTATATGGGATGTTAGTAAAGGTGAGAAAAATGATGGAAATTGAAGCAAATATATATCATTATACAGCTATATGTGATCATCTGATTCTAACTTTGAAACTTTTAGGGTCTGTTCATCAGATTTTAGATGGCCATTTCCATTATGTTCAAGGTGTAGCATGGGATCCTTTAAACAAGTATGCTGCTTCACTTAGTTCAGATAGAACATGTCGCATATATGTCAAAAAACCTCAAAATAAAACTAAAGGAAGTGAGAAGGTTGATTATGTTTGTCAGCATATCCTTGCTAAAGTTGAATCACAAGTGGCTGAAGAGTCTAAGGTTAGAATTAAGTCTAACAATTTCTATTACTATTTCTAGTTTCTATATATGAATGCAGTTAGTGAGTTAGCTGGTGATATTCATGCAGTCTGCTAAACACCATATTTTCCATGATGAGACACTGCCATCTTTTTTTAGAAGATTAGCTTGGTCACCTGATGGTTCATTTCTTCTTGTACCTGCTGGTAAGCTTATCAAGATTTTAAACGAATAATTTAATTTTGAGTCGGTTTTTTCCTTCAAACTTATTATGTTGATTTATTTGTTCCATCTCTATGTTAATATCTTACAAACTAAAGGATATGTGAAATATAACTAATTGCTTTTTTTCCCCTTATTTTGTCTTGATTTTGGTACAGGTTCTTACAAACTCTCACCCACTTCAGAACCTGTCAACACCACTTATGTGTTGTCTAGAAAAGATCTTTCAAGGCAAGATAATATATTATTCCCGTCTTCCTTTTTATTAACTTTACTTTATGATAGTACATGTATAATTATACAGAGTTTTGTGTCCATGTTTCATTGTTTTTATGCTTTGATATAACAGGCCTGCTTTAATGCTCCCTGGTGCCAGCAAAGCCGTCGTAGCAGTGCGTTTCTGCCCTAGGGCCTTCGGCCTCCTTGGCTTAGGCACATGTAAGTTTTATTTTATTTCTTGGAAAACAGCCTCATGCATGTTATATTTTACTTTCTGAAAACCGGGCTCTTGTAAGTTTTATTACTTAAAGCCATCTTTTCCAAGCCTTAAATGAATAAATTACTCATTTTAATTAGCTTTTGTTTTGTGTAGCTTCATCTTTCAAACTCCCATATCGATTGATATTTGCGGTTGCCACATTAAATTCTTTATATGTATATGACACCGAAGGCATTGAGCCAATAGCAGTCTTAGCTGGTCTTCATTATGCAGCCATAACGGACATTGCATGGTAAGGCTTTCTTGCTGCAATATGGTTTTTTTAACATATTTTTGTTACAAGTGGCAATCTGGCCATTTACTCGTGAATAGGTGGATTTGGGTTATATTTTATCTCTAACAGGTCAAGTAGAAATATAGCAAAAGGATTAAAGGGATCCAACAAGCTGCAAGTCAAGTGCCATTTAAATTAGATTATTCATGAATTAATTAGTATGATTTTGTTATTATATTTGACATGCTAGTTGTATGTTAAAGTGACAATTATTTTGACAAAGTGTGTTTTAGGGTCTGACCGGGCCTGACATGTTTCAACGTAGACCAAAAGTTACCTGTTTTGTCCCGTTGCTTAAATGGTGCATTTAGCCGCCTCTAATACGTTTTCTTTGTTCCAAAATAAGGGGTTTAGAAATCAGCTTCAAATACTTTGCATTGTGGAAAATGATAAGAACAAAATTACAAAACCGCTGAATAAACATGTGTGAAGATGCTTAATGAAGCTGTTGAAAGGAACTGCAGTACCCTGTTCAGTTATTGGAAATCATTCCCCCTTTTGAACTGATATAAATTCTTCTTCAATTTTTTTTTATAATTTAGGTCACCTACAGCCAAGTTCTTGGCACTGTCTTCCCAAGATGGTTATTGTACCCTTGTAGAATTCGAGAACGATGAATTAGGAGCACCCGTCTCTCTTTCAGGTTCAGTTTTATTATATTCTTATTTTGGCAATCACTTTTGCTTTGCCTTTGTAAAAGAATTTCTAATATCTTTATTCTATATTTCCATCAGGAAATGTACAAGTTCCAGTAGATGAGAATACAATTGCAGTTGTTGATCTGGAAAGTAAAGAAACCCGAAAAGAGAATGAAATTGTAAAAAATGCTGATATTCAGGAAATGGAAACAGATGAAAAGAAAGTGGAATCAAGTTTAGTGAATTCAACAGAGAAACAGGATGAAAACCAACCATCAACTAGCACGGTGCTTCCAAGTAAACCAGCTAAGAGAAGGATTACTCCGATGGCCATAGATTGAGTTAGTTTTCTTTTTTCTTTAATATTGAATCTGAAATTTGTTTTTTTTCAACTGTATTTTTCCAATGTATAATCTTTAAGGGATGCTGAACAAGAATTTTTATATCGAAATCCAATTAGGTTTTCTATTTTGCTTCATGATCATAGGATATGAAATGTGGTATCACATGTTACTTAACTAGCCTGTATACACTGATTTTCCCCTCAAGATTATTGCATCATATGACAGAAGAGAGATTTTTAAATCTCACCCCAACAGGGCCTTTGATTTTTCATCTCACCCCAATTCTACAAGGTGCAAAAAGTAGAGATATGAAGGTAATCCACATTAAATACACGTAAATGTTACTAGACCTACAGACCAACTCAAACATAGCTAGTATTACAAGACAAAAATGAACTAACACACGAGATAAACCGAGCAGACTTTTTAATAATGAAGCAAATATATCTCAAGATGTATTTGACCAGGACTGCCAAGGGAGTTGGATGCAGTGGAGAGAGGAGGTATAAGAAAAAAAAAGAAGTCAAGATATAAAGTAATATGGAAAACTAAAAAAAGCAAAGTCTCATGGGAAAAGAGAAGCTAAGTTTTCCATTGATATGATTACTTATAGTTAGTTCTTGTGGTGAAATGTTAAATGTTATGATAAATCATAATTTTAGAATGAAAATAAGTAAATCTTATTATAATTAAGGAAATCTTAATTTTGAAAATAATAGGTTTTCATCCCTACCCATTGTGCTAGAGATTTTGACAAGATTTTAAATGTCAGAACGTAGATACAAAAACATGTTGCAATGGCTATCACTCTCAAGGTAAAACCCTAAGGCGCTCCCCTCATAAAAGCTACCATCACTCGATGTTGTTCACTCATATTCCATTTAATTCGTCGTGGTATTTGAACGATAATGATAATCACCATAGCCAACAACATCAAAAAGATTCAAAATAATTATAATGTGTTTCTAAAATTGGTTTGGCTAGTATTACTAGTGAAGTGATAGTGTGGTTGAATGACTTGTTTGGTTTTTAAAATGTTACATAAAGCATTTGGAAAATATAAATTGATGTTCATTATTAAAAATTATAATATTTATCATTTTATTTTTGATAATAATACTATGATTCTCACATTTTGATCATATTGTTATTGTTAGATTTGGGTTGGCATTAATATTAATTACTTAAGTATAGGATTGAGAAAACTTTTATTGTAAAGTAGACATCATATTTATATATTCATGTTTACAATGAAAACCTTTATTATAAAGCAGACATCACATTTATTTTCATGTTTAAAATGACACAAGCTATATTTCTAGAGAAGGGCATAATAGTTTTGTAGTCTAGTGGGCCTTTTGTTACAGAATTAACAAATTGTTCAAAATAGCATATAGTCATGTGCCTATTAGTAGGTGAAAACCATATCTTTATGAAGGCTCAAACGATTATGTTTGTAATATTTTAGGTAAATCTTACATCGGCTGTGGATATTAGAGATTTCTAGTTCATAAGTAAAGTCTGGTATCTAATATCAGCAACGCGTTTTGAACGTATCGTTGTGAATGAGAGCAGAACTCTACAGTTAAACGTGTTTAGGTGACCACGACCCCCCCGGGAAGTTGTCAGTCGGGCAATCAAAGGCAAATCTATGAGCTCTTTGTGGGCAAAATAGACAATATTAGTGGTGTGATGGGTCATATGTTAAAATGTTAACCCAACATAGTCGTGTAATCTAAATAAACAAATATTTTTTTTTCCTTAGATTGGACAATGGGACTATGTATGTTAGGTATACCCTTAATGTTCATTTTGTTTAAAAACAAGGTTTTGGTGTTGGTTTTCAAGATTAATAAGATTATGTACCCACTTATTGTTTTCAACTAGTGTTTTAAACCGCGCTACGCGCGCGGGAGTTTGGTTGTTTTTCCCTGTCTTACGCGACCGTGACTTTCTTCGTTGTCGGGTTGGCTCATCGGAAACCACAAAAGCGTATACCAATACCAGTTCGATTAAATACTCAATACCGATACTAATGTTTGACGTAAAAAACACAAAAAAATAAACGTTTGTGGTCAAAAAGCAAACTTCACCTATGTTACGCGTAACGAAGTTTGGTTGTTTTCCTTTGTCTTACGCTACCGTGACTTACTTCGTTGTCGGGTCGTCTTATCGGAAACCACAAAAGTGTATACCGATACCGGTTCCGATAATATCGAATACCGTTACTAATGTTTGAACCCAAAAACAAAAAAAAAAATAAATTTTTGTGTCAAAAAGCAAAAATATAAAACTTTGTTGTTAATCCTAATTAGAATTTGGGTTTTAAATACATTTCGTAAAAATTTGTGGTCAATATATAAAAACACAAACTTATATATACATTTTGTAAATTTGTGTGGTCAAAATATTAAAAAGCAAACTTCACTGTAGCAGTGAAGTTGCTTTTTAATATATAATATAATGTGTGTGTGGGGTATATATTTTCAGGTAAAAGATCCGCTAGATGAAGAAAGGTTAGGACCAAAATAATGGATCGAATCATTTTTGTATATACTCTTTTGTATAAGTATACTTATTGAACTTGTTAAATCATGATTTGGTTTCCACTTAAACTTAATGTTTTATCTTCTATTGTTTTAAAGATAAGAACATTTTAGTCCTTGTGTCAAATACATCAGCTAATTGAGTCAAATACGTCAGCTTATTGTGTCAAATACGTCAGCTCATTGTATAAAATATCAGTTTATTGTGTCATATATTTTACATCATCTGTTATATGTATTCATCGTTGTATTTTACTTTTTAAATCATTTAATGTTATTTTGTCATTATTTATATAGATTATATAAACTTGTTATCTATCATTGTATTTTACAATTGAAAATACACAATGATATACTTCACCAATGTATTTTTCAAAGCTCATAGTGTTGAAGATAACACAATTTGTTATGTTTGTCATTGTTTTTTATAGATTATATAAACTTGTCGTTATCTATCATTGTGCTTTACAATTAAAAGTAAACAATGATGTTATTTCATCAATATATTTTTCAAAACTCATAGTGTTTGATTAATTTTTTTGTTGCATGATGCACTCCCCTAAAAAACATCAGCGCGTGTGAACACATTGACAAACAAAAAACATAATAAGACATTGTGTTATTTTGTTATTGTTTTTAATGTATTAGAGTAATTAGTTGTTAATTTATTATTGTGCTTTACATATTAGGGATACACAATAATGTTGTTCTACCTTTATATATATATTTTTAAAATTTTAAATTTATCATTTTAGAAAAACACAATAGTATTAAAAAAAGCACAACAACTAACGAAAGACATAATAAATTACACTAAATACACAATGACTAAGCACAAGCTTAAAAACATAAAAAAAATTATTACCTTTTTATATAGCAATACCTTACTCATGTTAAAGATAAAAAAATTATCGTTTTTATGGTGTAATTTTTATAAAAAAAATAATGTCGTATATAAAAGTTATGATCATTTAAAAAAACGATAAAACTCGCAAAAAGGCAACAAAAATGACTATTTCTAATGTATATCTCTAACAATTTTTTTTAATAATTTAATCTCATCCATTGATTAAAGAGATTAATGGTTGAGATTGCTTCCTATATTTTTTAGTTTTTTAAAACTTTGTATTTAAACTTTTTAATATATCTTATGTAAAAATATAATTTTATAATTTTTTATTTTTATTATTTGTTATTTATAATTTCTTATTTTTTATTATTTATTATTTTATTAATGCTAATGACATGTAACATATAAATATTAATAAAACCTAATGATTTTAATATGTTTAATTTTTTCTACACATACAAATATTAATAAAACCTAATGACTTTATTATCTTTATTTTTTTCTACAAAATAAAAAATCAAAATTATAACATGAATATACACATATAAACAAATATGATTATGATTATCACCAATATGGCTAGTTATGAAGATGTATATTTCTTATCCAAATAGTGTTGGGTTTGAATTTCAATTTAAACCCGAAATAGATTTAGATTAAAGTTAAATATGATTAAGATTAGATTACGCTAGTTTAAAAAGAATATACACAAAAGTATTAAACAAATAAAAATAATAAAAAAGTGATTATAGATTAAATTTTAGAATATTATATTGAGGCGGTTTTGAACGGTGGAGATTAAAACCACTGGACCCATTCCTTCCTTGGTGCACAATGCAGGAAGATATATAAACCCAAAGTGATTCTTCTTCTTTCTTTCGTTCGTTGGTTTCAACAATTTCAGTTAATCACAGGCTCATCCTTCGTGGGTCTCTCTTTCTGTGGGCTTCTTCTTTTCAGCATTTACTTTTATAAATTTTCAATCTTTTTTTTATTATATATTTTTAATTTAATGTTTGACCCTCTCTTGTTCTTCACAAATTTCAATCTTTTTCCATTCTGGGATCAAATTTCGCATCTTGTTTCTTGTATTTAACCCTAGCGATGCAACAACACATGAAACCCCTGTTGTATTCAGTTTCACCAAGAGAATAATACTCGCATATCTCAGTTCTTACATATTATTTCTTTTATAATTTTCGAATATTTTCGTCGTTTTTTGTTGGGAATTTTTTAAATTTTAATCTTTACAATTCTTTTTTGCCGACTTGACGGTTTTCATGGAGGAAAATAGAGTTTTAGAATGATATCCCAAAATCACATTACTTTTTTCTTGATTGATAAAATACCATTTTATATCAGATGAGTTCTTTGATAAAAGGGGATTTGTTTATCCTTTTAGGTTAATTTTAGTCATTGATTTGGTGTTTTGTCAGTCTTGATTAGGTTGAATCTTTCAATTTTATTTTAATTTCTTCGATTTCACCAAATTGGGAATAGGGTTTCGTTTTGAATCCATAATGTCATCTGCATATGCCCCAATTGTCGACAATTTTGTAGCATCAATCAGGTTAGGGTTCTTTTTATTGATTCCATACTTGTTCACAAATTCTTGATTGATTTTCATCTGACACATGAAGCATCTATAATTTTGTCTCCTTATATAAGTAGATCTGTACTTGTTCAAATAGTTTCTTTAATCATATATATTGCAATTAACGTAATTAGATCTTAATGTTAAACATGTGTTTGTTTTGTCTTTATGGGATATATAATATATTAGAATGATCATTATTGGCTGCACCTGAATTGGTATGAGATTCTTGATTACAATGGTTCATATCCACATACATTTTGGTTTTGTGGGCTTCTTGGAGGACAGGTCTAATGATTGTTCAACTATCGAAGGCGTGTACGCAAATTTGATTGCGTCACATGTTTTGTTTTATTTTAATATATTAGTTAGATTTGCGAGGGAAAATATCCCTAGATTGTTGGATATCATGTATCTTACCGTTTGGATTCCTGAGTATAAGTGCTTATTGTTGCAACTTTAGTCCGCAAAAATTGATCTATGATTATGAACTTTTGATTATTTGGGTTAGAATAATTAGATTGGAGAATTAGGTAAGCAGTTTGCATAACTTGAAGAACCGGATTTTATAATTATCTTGTTTTGATTCTTTTAAGTATCTGATTTGGTTACATTCGTTTTAATTTGTCGTTCATGCTGGGGCGGCAATACCGTTGGTGGTTTAAATAGATAAAAAAGAAAAACTGAAAGATGATAATCTAGCTCATACCTGATTTTTGTTTGTATCATGCTATGTTAGCGCGCACGCCATAGGGGCTTCGTGATATTTTTGAGGGTGAATTGGTCATATGACCTAGTAAAATACAAAATACGCAACATTCGGATTTCATGCATAACACGTCAGTCGTCACCCCTTAGAGAAATCTATTTATTTATTTAACTTATTATGTGAATTGTGATAGAGGAAAGGAAAGGAAGCATAAGTGAGTAGTGATTTTTGTGAAGAAGCGTAGGTGATTTGCTCATTTGTGATATGTTTCTCTGATTTAGCATAATCTAAATCAATTTTATGCCATATAAGCGGTATTAAATGGATTGTTATGCCATAATTGAGTTCTCATTTATTTTTCTGATTGCGATCTAATGTCGGTCCACTCCTAAATGATCTTATCTTGGTATTAGAATTTTAATTGGCAAGTTAGATCTCTATAAATGATGGCTTAGGTTTTTATGATATAAATTTTTATAAATTTGTGCAGAAGTTTCATGTTCATAATTTGTATTCTGTATGTCAGTTACATATATTTGTTCTTGTGCTATCTTAGGGACATTATATTCTGATCCAGAATATTCCATGGAAACAATGATGAATGAAGAAGTAGTTACTAAGTGCGAGCCAGTGGAGATTAAACGCATCCTCAGGCGTAGAAGTTCATCCAGATATCAACTCTCTGAAATGAACACTGGACCACAAATTTCTCCTGAGAAGCGAAAGAAGGTTTTTCCAATGATCAAACTTCCCTTGCATATTAATGTTCTTCTTTTAGGATCCTATGTTGTCACCCAACTATCAAAACATCATTACATGCCACCAAAGTCTCATTTCCGTTTCGTTTATCTTAATTCCAGCCAAAAATATGTGGGATTAACCGCCCTCAAAATTTTGAAAGAGTTAATTTTTTATTTGATTTTATGTTAAATTAGGGCATTTATACCATTTTAAATTTTCTCCTGAATTGTTTTGGCCCGAATTAGTATAAATCATACAGCATCCCTTTTTTTTGCATCTAATACTCCATTGGACTCCATGATTACCAATTGATATTATGAAGCAACCAATTCAGCATCATATTTGATTATCATTTTGTAGGAGCGGTCATCTAAAAACACACTGAGATCGGATGATCACAATCTTGAATCCTCAGGCAGTCCTCGAAGTCAAAAGGTAAAAAGTCATGGTTACATAATATAATACAAACATATTTTATATGCATCAACATTCCATATTAATGTTGTCTATGTCCAATTTATTTCAGTCTTCTAAACTTGGATTAAGTTTGACCTTATATATTTTAAATTGATGCAGATAACCGCTAGATGGGATCCCTCTGAGGCTTGTAAACCCGATGTAGATGAAGCTCCAATATTTTATCCAACTGCTGAGGTAACAATTAAATCAGTCAAGTGGATTCCAACATTTAAAGTTATTAAATTTTCAAAGAAATCAAAATAGCGCCTTTTTTGGTTTTTTAAATCATGTTATGCATTTATTAGGAGTTTGAAGATACACTCGGTTACCTATCAAAAATACGACCCGTGGCAGAATCTTATGGTATATGTAGAATTGTGCCTCCTAAGTCATGGAAACCTCCCTGCGCTTTAATGGAGAAAAGATTTTGGCAAGAAGCTAAAATTTCTACAAGAATTCAACAAGTTGACTTGCTTCAAAATAGGGAGCCAATGAAGAAAAGGAGAGGGCGCAAACGTAAAAGAACATCTACAAAGACTGGAGCAAGAAGGACCAATTCAGATTCAAATGCTTCATCTGACAGTGATGACAAATTCGGTTTTCGGTCCGGATCAGACTTCACATTTGAGGAGTTTCAAGATTTTGCAAATAAATTCAAGGAGCATTATTTCGGGATGAACGATGAAAACCTGAACGAACCTGGTAACGGTGGTGAAAAAAAGCATGTAGTGGGGCCCACAATCGATGAAATCGAGGGAGAATATTGGAGGATAATTGAACAGCCAACAGATGAAGTTGAGGTGTATTATGGAGCTGATTTGGAAACAGGGGTATTCAGGAGTGGTTTTCCCAAAACCATATCCATGGAAGATAATGAATTAAATAAATATGTCAAATCCGGTTGGAATCTAAATAATTTCCCGCGCCTGCCGGGATCTGTTTTATCTTTTGAAGGATGTGATATCTCGGGCGTTTTAGTGCCATGGTTATATGTTGGCATGTGCTTCTCTTCATTTTGTTGGGTAAGCTACAGGTTTTCAAGACTTCTAAATATGTCTTTTATTTTGATGTTATAACTGACTTATGGTTTTCATTGGTTTATTAAAAAAGCATGTTGAAGATCATCACCTTTATTCGGTAAACTATATGCACTGGGGTGATCCAAAAATATGGTATGGAGTACCGGGAAGCTATGCTACTGCATTGGAGGATGCAATGAGGAAGCATCTACCTGATTTATTCAAGGAACAACCTGATTTACTCCATCAACTGGTAAGCAAATAATTCTTTAATTTTGCACACGTCACCCGTTTGAAAATAAATTTTGTTTTGGTAGAAATAGGTTAGGTCAGAGTGGTTTGACCAAAAATACTTTTTGTCAAAATCCTTTAAATTTTGTTGTAAAAAAGTAAGCATGTTAAAATAATAGTGAATGGGCTGAATTGCTAACTCTCTAGCTTCTACTTAGAATTCAAGATTATTAGGGTTTGATTAATTAGTCTGATACTAGCTGCAACACATTTTATTATCACATAGTACAATACAGTTGCTTATTGAACTGTATGCTATCTATTACTTCCTCAAATAATAAAAATTTACCAACTTTCAAAGCCCTCAAAAATAATAATCATAACTTTAAGTGGCAGAAGCACATTCAAACACCATCTCCTGCACCGGATTCACCATAGTTGATGATCTTATTATGGTTATTCAATATCACATAATCCACTTCCACGGTTTCACCACATCCAAACGACCCCTAGATATCATATATACTTAATGATGTGTCATTGCAATATTTTATTTATTTCTTCATTTATCTAGTTTAATCTGATCACGCTCCACTTTTTCTGACAGGTTACGCAGCTATCCCCAAAAGTTCTAAAATCTGAAGGAGTGCCAGTTTATCGTGCTTCTCAGCATTCCGGAGAATTTATTGTCACATTTCCAAGAGCATACCATGCAGGGTTCAATTGTGGTTTCAATTGTGCAGAGGCTGTCAATGTGGCGCCCGTTGATTGGCTACAGCATGGGCAAGTTGCAGTTGAGCTGTACAGTCAGCAACGGCGCAAGACATCTATATCACATGACAAGCTACTATTAGCATCATCGCGTGAAGCTATCATGGCTCTTTGGGAGCTTTCTGTTTCAAATAAACAGACTCCTGAGAATTTAAGGTGGAAACGTGTTTGTGGGGAGAATGGGATACTTACCAATGCTGTTAAGGTAGATTGACTATTAAATATTGTATGTAACTGTGCATATAGAGTTGAAGAATGATCGGGTTGGGTAACGGGTCTAAACGGGTAACATCTTCTATGGGGTTGTGTTGGACCTGAAACACCTTTTGTCCAAGATTATATTGTTTCAATAACAATTTTATTTTATTAAGTAATATTATTCTAGGAGGTTTTATGCATTTGAGACACTCATTGGTGCTACATTTGACCTGTATCTTCAAGCTAACCGTTTTTAGTTTATCTAACTTATTAGGATTATTATTCTCTAACCTTTCGTGTTTCTACCTAATACACAGGCGAGAGTTGAGATGGAGTTAAAAAGAATTGAGAAGCTTGAAACTGGTTTTCAGTTTCAAAAGATGGAGAAGAATTTTGATACAACAAACGAGAAAGAATGCTCTTTATGTTTCTATGATCTACACTTGTCTGCAGCCAGTTGCAAGTGTACTCCTGATCGGTTTTCGTGTCTGGAACATGTGAATCGTTTATGTTCATGTGATTCAGACCAACGTTCTGTCTATCTGCGATATACTTTTGATGAATTAACCATGATGATTGATTCACTCAAGGGAAAATCAGATGCTATCACAAAATGGGCATCAAGAAATTTTGAATGTGATCAAGAGAAGGTGGTTTTTGAGCAAAATAAAGGTGTGCCTAAGTCTCCAATAAAAGAAGAAACTTGCAGTTCGTCACATGATCAACAGATACAAATTCCCGAGGTGTGTATAAATCCCCGCCCGGATGTTCATCCTAAAGAAGAACCCTTTCTGGAACTCGGTCGCTCTATAGATTTAAATCTTGATGGATTTTCTGTTGAGCTGTTAAACATTGGATCTGTAGCTTTTGGGAAGCTTTGGTGCAATATGCAGGCGATATTCCCAAAAGGTGTTCTAGCCTCTTAATCAACTGTGAAAAATTTCAGTAGATGTGGTAAAATTCGTGGGTTGGGTGACGGGTATTTCATGGGTCAGGTCAGGCTGACCTGAATCTTTTTCTTTTTGTTGAATATTATCACAAAAGTTAGATTATATTCAGATTGAAACTTTTGAGTAAAATGATCTTTAAAGATGTTATACGACCTGTTATGACCTGAAATCTGGATAGGCCAGTTTATAAGTAAACGGGCCAAAAAATTAGTAATTAGTTAATTTGTCATTACATGTTTGTGACTCTTGTGGCCACTTGCAGGATATCGAAGCCGAGTGAAATATTTCAATTTTCTGAACCCTTTAGTAATGAGTAGCTACATAACAGAAATTCATGATGCTGGGCTCATTGGTCCTCTATTTAAGGTATGTGCTTAATATCATTTATGTCTTTCCTTTTTGCATCTTCTAATAGATGCAAAAATCAACAAATTAACCATTAAATATATTTATAGTTTCTTTTTTATGATTTATTTACCACTGATTAACACCTCTGTTGTTTTATACTAAATTTCAGGTTTACTTAGAAGAATTTCCTAGTGAGAGTTTTATGGACGTTTCGGCAGAAAAGTGTTGGAACCTGGTGCTGCACAGGCTAAACCAAGAAATCGCGAAGCTAGAAAATCAGGCCTTAAAGCCTCTGCATAGCGTTAACGGGCTTGAAATGTTTGGGTTATCTGCTCCCCCGGTGATTCAGGTATGTGATTTTCTTAG
Source organism: Flaveria robusta (assembly GCA_025506415.1). Lineage (NCBI taxonomy): Eukaryota > Viridiplantae > Streptophyta > Magnoliopsida > Asterales > Asteraceae > Flaveria > Flaveria robusta. The sequence continues at coordinate 4,624,067 of CM046470.1, forward strand.
AAATGACAAAATGGACCGTTTAGGTAACAGATAACATTTTTGGATCGACCCATACCACCTTTTGTCCACGTTTTGTAAGTTTTATATGATATCGTTATTGTTCAATAACGTTTATACAGATTATAAATGAGTAAAGTCTATATCTGAAATGTTATATGGTTAAATCGAATGTCTTTCTGATAGATAATGATATTTTGCTCAGGCGATTGAGGCTCTTGATCCGGATCATAGATGTTTGGAGTACTGGAGGACAAAATTCAACCAAAACAATAGAGATTAGTGATGCTGCTGACTTTTTCAGGCAAGAAGATGAGGTTGACTCTTGATTTTTAGGCTAGCTTTTATATAGAAATCAACAGCAGAAATTGCAAATGGTAGAAAATGAAGTTATAAGATCTTTTGTTTAGAATGGTTTTTAGCATACATCTTTGGTTCTTTTATTTTTACATTCTTAAATCAAAAAATAATAAATCTTTTACACAAGTTTACATATGGGATTTTGAGAATTGTACATATCAGTTTTGTTTGATGGTTTATATGTATGGATGCACTAATGTATATATATATGACGCATGCATGAATGCATTAACTATGTATGCATGCATTAGCATGTACTGTATGATGGGATGCTTGTACAGTGTATATACAAAGGTAGTTGATGTGCTCAATTGGTTAATGGGTTGGGCCGGCTCGGGTTGTGATCTAGAAGGTCGGCCCATTTACCCAGATGAATTTATGTGTGACCATGTGTATTCAAGGTTTTAAACAAACTTTTAGTATGAGCAAATATCATGTTGTATATAATAATTCTAAAGCAATTCAGAAACTTAGATATGAAGGATCTTTATTGACAAACGTAACATGAACACAAACATCTAGACTCTAGTAGCACATTTTATTTTTAACTATGATACACGATCACTTACACCGTCCTCCTTCCTACTTCCGTTACCTTTGTTAAACGCTACACCTCGTTGCAGTATTTGCTTATACATGTATTGAATCCGTCCCATGTATGTACTAGAAAAAATGCTTGTATGGTATGCATTTCATCATGTCAACAATACACTAGAATAGAACACTTGTATAGTATGCATTTCATCCCGTACGCGTTGACGCCTACAAAAATTATAATTTTTAAATACTTTTTAAACTCTTGGACAAATGTGTGAATCTGCTTCGGAAAACATGTGTTATCTTAATTGAGTCCACGTATCCGTTTTTCAGTCGGGACCGCACCCTAACCACCTCAAAAGAAAACCCATAACAAAAAAAAAACTCATTGTTTTAACACTAAGGGATCGTTTGGTTCGCAGAATGTTTTGCAAAGGAATTGAAAATGGAATTGGAATTGGAATTAGAATTGAAACGTTGTTAAAGTTGACCACGTGTTTGGTTGGTCAATTTTGAGTGAAATTGGAATTTTAATTTTGAACATTCCATTGGATTGTTAAACATTCCATAGGTAAGTGGAAGGAATGTGAATTCCAATGAATGAGGGGAAATTTTTCAATTCTAATTTCGTCCGTTGACTAACCAAACATGATTTTGGATGAAAAATTTTCCAATTCTAATTTTAATTCCTTAGAATTCTGTGAACCAAACGTCCCCTAAGCATTTTTACTTAGAGTGAAATTTAAATCCAAGATTTTTACATGTCTTGGGTATCTTTCATTTGGACTAAGGATAATTGGTTTTAATCAATTAACCAACTACTTGTATTATTATTACAATAAAAAGCATAAAAGTATATTATCCTGTAAGACAATCTGTATTTAAAAAAAAAATATTGTTATATTATCCTGCAAGAGAATCTGTATTAAAAAAAAAAAAAAAAATTATTATTTTTGTGATAAGGCCAAATGGTGTTCTATCCGTAATCGATGATCACCAAATCCATTTGGCGCTCTCACAACTTCCACCATTCGAAAACCAAAATGCAGAGAGGCTATTCGGAAGCTCACATCTGCCAATGCTTAAGACGATTATCAGCATTCCGACGTCATTCTCCGCTCACCATCTACGGCACCAGAGTCACCACCGGACGGCAATTTGTCGCCGGAGTTCTTGACCTCGCTTGTGGACTTACCAAAATCGGTTTGAAATCCGGTGACGTTGTAGCCATCTCTGCTTTCAACAGGTTCCAATTGTGCTCTAATTAATCTGTTTTTTTTTTTCCTTCTGTTTTTGTGCAAATGATTAGATTGAGATTATTGTGTACTTGATCAAAACAATTTTTGTCATTATCTGCCTTAAATTACAATGTGTTGTAACCAGGGGTGTCTTCACGGTACAACTTTTAAGGGCCTCCAAAACTTTAAAAAAAAACAGCTTTTATCTATATTTAAGCTGAAAACATATGTAATGATCCATCATCTTTTTGTGTTTTAAGAGAAAAATAAGAAAAGATAACAAATTGATTGAAAATAACTTATAGGATTCTTGTAACTTTTTAGATGTAAGAGAGTGTTGTTGAGGAAGAAGAATGTGTTGGTGGAAAACATAGTATGGTTACGCGTACTGATTCATTTTTGAGATATATTTTTAGTGATTTTTTTATATGATAAAATAAGAAAGGTTTTTTCTTTTAACAAAAACGATCTCGATTTCATAGTTCGCTTTAGGCCTTAAAATATATTAGAGCCGCCCTGTTTGTAGCTTGTGAATCCAAATTAAGGCACCAGTAGGTAGTGGGCATAAAATTGGAAGTTATGGTTGCAAGGAGATCTAAATCGAGAGGAAATATATATATAGATGTAAATTTGTTAAATTATAATTTATATGATGATGCATTATTTCTAAGCAGTCACTTATATGCTGTTGAACAAGTCTCGTATAAACGTGCATATAATTATAATTGTTTCAGTGATCTATATTTGGAGTGGTTATTGGCCATCACATTTGTTGGGGCAATAGCTGCAACCCTCAATTACAGATGGGTAAGTTAAAACTAGATTATCAATTGTTTTTGTTTTTCTAACAGTATTTCTGTATGATTTTTACTTAAGTAATACCTATTTTACATGTTAGAGCTTGGAGGAAGCTTTAATGGCAATGGAAGATGTGAAACCAATCATGTTGGTGACCGACAACGAAAATACCCCAAATTGGCATTCTGATTTCCAAGCTCATTCTATTCCTTCTCTAACATGGCATGTTCTCATTGACACCAATAATAGATACACCTCTGCAGAAAACAGTATGTCACTTGATAATAATATCTGAAAATATAAAAACTTCAGATAATTATATCATACTTTGTTTTAAACAGTTTTAACTACCAGTACGCTTAGAATGCCTTCACCAAGGCCCCACGCATTCAACTACACTTCAAACTGTGATGGAGTAGCAATAATATGCTTCACTTCAGGTACGTACTCAGTTTTGGATAATTGTTTTCTTTCTGTCTCACATGCACAACCGGTTTAAATAAATTTTGTTTTTAGGGACTACTGGGAAACCAAAGGGTGTCATGTTAAGCCATTCAGCTTTAATTGTACAATCTCTGGCCAAGATTGCTACTATTGGTTATAACGAGGATGACGTACAAATTCACATGTTTACCCTTCAACTTCATGTGCAAAATACCACTTCAAATAAATTGTGGAACAGTGGAAGTAACTATGATGTTTAAATACGCAGGTGTATTTGCATACTGCTCCATTAGGCCATGTGGGTGGACTATCGTCGGCTTTAGCCATGTTAATGGTGGGAGGATGTCATGTCTTGATGCCCAAATTTGAAGCTAAGTCAGCTGTGGAAGCTATTGAAAAGTATCATGTAACTTCTTTCATAACAGTTCCCACAATTATGTCTGATATAATCTCTTTGATCAGGTATTTCTCATGAATACATGTAAATTGACTCAAAGTATCATATTAATCTTATATCAGATTTTCAGGACCAAATATGCACGAAAAGAGTTACCCATGGTTAAGAAGATTCTGAACGGTGGTGGAAGTCTTTCAACCAATCAAATCAAAGATGCAACTGACATTTTCTCTAATGCTGGACTTTTCACAGCTTATGGTTGGCATATATTTCGATTTCTTTTTCTTCAAATTATATGTAAACTGTATAGTTCGCTCCTTTGTTTCAGATTGCTTTCTGTAATGTTGTTTTTTTGTATTGAAAGGGATGACAGAGGGTTGTTCTTCTCTAACTTTTATGACCCTTAAGGATCCTACAAAGCAAAGACCTGTTGAAAAAGAGTTAGACTTGGACCATCAACAAGAAGGTGTTTGTGTTGGAAAGCCTGCGCCGCATGTAGAGTTAAAGATCAGAACTGAGGATTCAACTCATGTTGGACAGATATTAACAAGGGGTCCCCATCTTATGATAGGATATTGGGGCCAAATTCAAATGAAAGAAAATCATGGCAATGAAGGCTGGCATGAAACTGGTGATATAGGGCGTATAGACGATAATGGTAATTTATGGCTCATTGGGCGCATGAAAGGGCGTATCAAAAGTGGAGGAGAAAACATTTATCCTGAAGAGGTAAGCAACACCAAGTTAAGAACGTTGATCTGACTGGTAAATTGTAAAAAAATTGAACTCTAATGGTATACAGATTTATATTTGGCATAATCAAAAGGTATGTTTTGTTTTAGAGAAAAATGAAGTCTAATATTGTCAGGTGTTGATTTGTAGAACTTGTGTTTAATGTAGGTAGAAACTGTGATATTAAAACATCCTGGGATTTCTGCGGTTGCAGTCATCGGGCTTCCAGACAACCGTCTGACAGAAATGGTGGTAGCTTGCATCCAGCTAAACCACAACTGGACATGGGCAGGTTCAGGTTCAGACCAGTCGGTTATCAAGAAAGAACAATGCATTTCTAGTGAAACCCTCCAGCAATTTTGTAGAACAAAGAATTTGACCGGGTATTTATCATTACAAAGTTTATATTAAAGATGGTTGAGCCTTGTAATAAACAATATGATTACTCCTTGTGACTAGGATGGTCAATACTTCGAGTCACAACAACCTCGAAATGGGTAGGTTAGGTAAAATATGATTTACAAAAGTACTCACCATTAACTTTAGAGTTTAGACACCTTTGACCTATTTCTTTGTTAGCCTTTTATAAAAATGTTTTTGCCAGTTTGACCCATTAGAGATAAAACATAACCCCGATTGACATGTTCATAGTTTTCACATTTAATGTTTAACTTTATCTTCCTTTTCTTGCATACATTTACAGATTCAAAGTTCCTAAAAGATTTATAGTATGGATTAAGAAATTCCCATTGACAACAAGTGGTAAATTGAGAAGAGATCGACTCAAAAGTGAAGTTATGCTTCACTTGAAGTCAATCCCAAGCTGTCTATAAAGTGGCCATCTATGGAATCATGCTGGGATTGAGGTATATAACTATATATCATACATTCATTATTTATACCCAGCTAATTTTTTTGCATAAATTAATATGATATTTAGCTTGATATATAGTTTCATCTGTTCTGTGAAATTACAATGGTTGTATTTTTGGATGGTTTATGCAGTTATATATTTGTTTTTAAAGTGGTTAATAAACTAATGTATCTAAAGAGACTTATTGGAAGCAGAAACAGGGTCAAGAATAGCACAGCAAAGTTATCACAGTTTGAAGTGATTGGAAAAACGGATAGTTTGGGTAACGGATCAAAACATATATTTTTAACAAACCAATTGGGTCTTGTGGGGACCGACCCACAAGCACTTTTTCTCTATTCTTCATTTAAGTTGTAATTGATTTTTGTATGCATTTTGAATTATTTGGTCATTTTTGGCATTCTCCTTTTATTAAAATTATTTGAGTTGATTAGAGGGATATTTTTTTTTTTTTTTTTTTTGGCGTTTTCCTTTCATTAAAACTATTCGAGTTAACTAAGAACCTTTATTTCACCCACCACCTTCGTAATGTTTGTAGATTTTTGTTCAAAGACTAATTCATTTTGGCCTCTCCATAGACACCAAATAGAAGTTTGAATCACGGAATATATAATCATCTTCCGTCTTGGAGACCCAGAAGCTGAAGTATAAATCTGAAATAAATATTTACATTGAACAAGTAAAAATATGAAATCTTACACCTAAAGGAGATAACGTCCCAATCTAATTGAAAAAAAGAGCATCCACAAATAGATGTTTTATAGAGTTCTTTCTCTCATTACAAAACGCACATAATGGGTTATCAATATTGATACACCGATGCATCAAAGCAAGGAACGTTGGCAGCCTATTCAAGAGTAACCTCCAACAAAAATAATGGGTTATCAATATTGATACACCGATGCATCAAAGCAAGGAACGTTGGCAGCCTATTCAAGAGTAACCTCCAACAAAAATAGTTGACTTTAGTAAGGATCCAATTATTCCACTGATACGAGATGCTAAGATCTTCAAAGGTGGCCGATTGAATAGCCTCTCTCAAGCTTTTAACCAAGAAAATTCCAGTGGAGTGTAGATCTCACAACTAGTTGGATCCATCCGTCCCAACCAACATACTAGAATAGAGCCTAACGAGGTTACACATATTCAAACTATAATTTTCAAGAACCTGATTGATTTTAAATATTTGCTTTCAAAGACCCAATTGTTAAATCATTAGTTCAAGTAATCATTATCATTATTAATTTACTTATATCTTTAAAAAAAATTGCACTAACATTGAAAAACTCGGGGAGGAGAAGGTGAGGATGGGTAAAAGATGGCAAACGTGACACTAGTTTAATAATATTATTCTTATTATTACTATTGGTGATTTCTCTGTCACCTTTCGTCTCCCTCCTCTCAACAAGCTTCAAACAAATTTCCCCTCCTACCTCACTGTTCATTTCACAATATCCAATGGAGTACGAGAGAATTCACAATCACAAGCCTCGGGTAATTGCAATTACTCCTCTTATCCTTTCTAAATTGCTATCCTACACATACGTACGACTAAAATAGCCTTCACCAGAGTCCCTAAAACCACTAGAATCTCTCTTCATGTTAATATATACAAGCAACATCACTACAGTAGACTGATTGACTCATCAGTTCTTACTTCATTTGTCTTTTTTTGGTGAGAAATTGGACTTTTTCAGTTATTCTGATTGATGTTCATCATCCGCACTTTCAAATGTTTTCAGTTTTGGTGAAATCATTTCGAATCCTCCTTTAATCCACGTTTCTAGGTTTTTGATTTCGGATTGAGGTATCCTAAATTAGTCATACAGCTTGATCGGTTTTGTATCTGGTTTATTGTGTTTTGTTTTGAGTTTAATGTGATTGATGAAGCTTGCAATGTGTGCATTTTTGTTGATATTGTTGCTGGTTTTGAGTGTAGGTTGGTATATTATCTCCTACTAAGTTGAGGATGAAGCTGATAGGTTCAAAAGGCAATTCCGCTAGAACATCTCCTTCTAAACTTGAAGATTCGGAGTTTGTGAGCAACAGTTTGTTAGCTTCAAATTCTGGAACTTCTGATGAGGAAGGTATGTGATTTAATTTAAATATGTTGTTAACACATGCTAGTAATCTTCTACTTGTTGAATTTGGTTTGAAACCCTAAAATTTTGATTATCATTTCTGAGTGTTTGATGAAACTAATTATGATTTAAATTGGATAATCATGAGTAAGAAGATTGATTATCTCTCAGCTTTAAGCAACTGAATATCTTCTTCAATTTCAAAATTTATTGTGAAAGTGCATTCAAATAGCCCAAAACTATTTTGTCCTTTTTGGATTTGATGTCATCTTCAACTTTTGGTAAAGTAAGATTTTAATCCAAGGATGTCCTTTTTCTAGCATGCCAAAGATGTGCTTTTATGAGTGTAAATAAGTTAAATCAGTACTGTTTTTGGGTCAAATTATAAATTGAATTTTAAAAACATTGACATTGACATATTGTATAGTAAGTTTTTGGATAGTGATTGTGGATTTGTGGGCCTAAACCGCAGTTTCTAGCATGCCGATTTCATCATTGACAATGGATAACCAGCAAGTTGATCAGGTTATTGGGCAACCTAAAGGTCATACAAAAGAGGGTCGTGTGAAGCCCCACCAATTTCAAAAGACTGATTGCAGTAATTCGAGTTCAGTCCATCCTATAAGATCATTAGAAGACGATAATCTTGATTATGACAGTAATGCTAGTTCATCTAGTTTTGAGTTTCATAAAAACGAAAGATCGACTCACAATGCTATTTCAAGATCCCTGTTAAGACCTATGCCTTCAAAATGGAATGATGCTGAAAAGTGGATAATTAATAAGCAAAATACACAGAATCATAATTCAAAAAACACTATGCCAAACCGAGTGAATTCTGGAGGGATAGTAAGTGGGATTAGAGGTTATCCTGAGTCTATTTGTTCTGTTAGTCAACCCGCATTGCAAACAGGACCAGATAGGTTTTCATTTACACCCTCTGGCTCACAACACTACCCTGTTTCGGGTCAAACAAATGAAGGGAATGGGTCAAGCAATCAATGTCCTGGAAGTAAGGATCTAAAAGGAATTGACACCCAGGGGTCATTGTGTGGACAGAATTCAAATGAAGATAAAACAGGTAAATACAACTTTCTCCTTTACTCAAATTACAATCCTATATGATGAATCTTTCATATCATAGTCTGGTCATTAATTGTTTGATTGCAGCTGACAAATTTGATGTGTTGGTTAACTAGTCGAAATGTATGACTTTTGGTACAGGTCAAAAGAGGTCAGGTCGAGTTTGATTGACCTTAAATACCATCTGTTCAAATTTGATTATAAAGAATTAGCGCGTTACATATAATAATTGTAACTATATTGTTACCATGCTAATTTTAAGTTTTTGCATTAATCTTGGATCAGTATAGTTAATGTTTAATTATGAACTAGGTTGTCATGAAGTAAGGTCTGTCTCAATGAGAGACACGGGGACAGAGATGACTCCAACTCCGAGTCAAGGACCTTCAATGACTTCCACACCTATGGGGGCCACAACACCACTTCGTAGTCCAAATTCCTCAATTCCATCGACACCTAGAAGAGGTGAATCACCATCCACACTTACACAGCAAGCAGTTAACAACGACTGGCAGAACCCAAAAGAGTTGACCGAGCAAGAAGTAAAACTTAGAACCCGGAAGGAGATCTTACAGCTCGGAATGCAGCTTGGGAAGATGAACATTGCTGCATGGGCTAGCAAAGAAGAAAAGGAAAAGAGAGCATCTGGTGTTGAAAATAACAAGCTGGCAGAGGAGTCGTTGAGGATTGATTTTGAGAAACAGGCTGCTGCTTGGGAAGATGCTGAAAAATCGAAACATAATGCAAAGTATTGAATCTAACTCGCTTGATTGAATTTATTTATTTTTCTCCAATTGTTTATGCTTAGTTATTTTTTAATATTTAGATTCATGCGTGAAGAGATCAAAATTCAAGCTTGGGAGAGTCAGCAGAAGGTTAAACATGAGGCTGAAATGAAAAGAATAGAGGTAATATCATGTGTGCTTTTTCTTGTTCAAATGAAAAAAATCGACAAGTTGTGTAATGGGTCAAAACGGATAATCAGGGATTGATCCCATCATTAAAGGTTAATTAAAATTATATCATGATGTATGTATTAGTTAATGCTTATATATGTTCAGGCCAAGGTTGAAAGAAAGAGAGCCCATGCTCAGGCAAAGATGTTAAAAAAGATTTCAATGGCAAAGCAGAAGTCGGAAGCGAAACGGGCGGCAGCTGAAGCCCTGAAGAGCAGGCAAGCGGCACGCGCAGCAGCGCAGGCTGAATACATTCGACAAACGGGTCGTGTTTCACCAGCGTCCCCCATCAGCTGTTGTGGCTGGTTATGAAATAACCTGTAATTAGTCCAGTTTGGTGGTTTATGATGTTAACAATCTTCATAATTTCTTATTTGGATTTGATGATCCATCAACCACAGGTAAAAGGAGATTCAAATTCGAGTAATTGGTAGTTGATAGCTAGCAGGTAGTCCAATAATTTTTATTTGTTTTCTTTTTTTCATTATTGGTTAGGTACTTAGAATGGTCCTCTCAGGGTCGTGGTCAAAGTCAAAAGATTGGGAGGCATGTCACATGTGGGTTGTACTTTCGAAAAAATTCTTTTTTTGACCGTCTACATTACGCTTTGACTAGTACCTCATGATTTAGGAATATAATCTCTGAAACTGAAATCATTATTACAATAATATACTTCTCCAGTTCTCCTTTATGCATTCTTTTTATATTTTATCATTATTATTAGTGTTTTAATATTCATGGTTTTGGTATGTATTTCATGAAAAGGTGTAAGGGCTTTTGTGTTCACACTGATCGTTTAAATTAAATCAAGTCCGCTAGCTTAGTAGGTATGAGATTTATATGATATGGATAATTCATAATTCGGTTTTAACAGTTTAAACGTGATCGGAAACTTAGAACCGAAGCAATTATCCTCCTTGGGATTTTTTTTACTTGTCTCCCTTTTTGTTTTTTTGATGTTCTTTTACCTTTGTTTTGTTACTCATTTTTTTTTAAATTCTTTTAACTTTTGTTGCTTGGAGGTTGTTGGTCTGTCTTTTAAAGATTTTTATGGTTTTTTTATTTGCGTTAGAATAAAAGCCATTACAATTTAGTTTTATATCTACACTTTGAGATTTGGTCATGTTACGTATAGTTTAAACTTATTTACATTAACATTTATGTAAAAAAATTAATTAGAAGCATCATAACCAAATGAAATTTAAGAAATTAAACATGATCAATAATTAAATACGACCATACATTTTGCACATTTTGTATTGTAACTTTAATCGTAATAACATATTTAACTCATTTTTGCTAAAACCCCTTGCAGTTACATTTATCACCTATGATATTTTATCAAGGTAAACATTTTGTATAATTGTATTGTAACTTTAATCGTAATGTTAACCACTTAATTAGCATAGCAAAACTAAAAGATGTATTGAAGTTAGACCATTATATTCTTTTACCATAAGAACCCAATATAAATAACTCATTAGACCCACTAATATTCAGGTAACCGGTAGACTCGGATAAAATGTGAGGTATGGTCGGAGATCCGGCTAAAGGAAATAAGAAGCTTACCGCTACACTGTATCTAGGTTGTATGTTGATTTCTACAGTACACAAAATACTTCATAGATAAACATGCAATACATAACCCGAGACTCGCGTATACTCTGGATACATATATAAAGTGGTCGTATTAATTACAGATTCGGGTTTATAAGTACCTAAAGCTCAGAATCAAGCAAATCACCGTAGTCGGATGAAGTGCCACATTGCCTGTAACCGTAGATTGTAGCATGCTGTCGGTTCAGAAGTCAAGCGAACCGACTGATGCAAACCCATTGCTCAAGGTCACAGACTCTTGCCGCCTTGGAGCGTAGGTTTCATAGATGCTGTCTGAGGGTTTCTGTATCTGACCCAAGCTAAGACACTTGAGCCCTTGTTTCCCCACTTCCTGCACCTCCTGCGGCGACAGTATTCTAATGCATGATGCCCTGCTCACAAACTTCCTGTTCACAGGGGAAATATCAGACCGTAAAACATCATTTTCAATGTGTTTTTGTAGTTTAAAGTTGTAATAACACGGTTGGTGTTTGTAAATTAGTAGAAGGGGAGAACTTACGGCCAAGGGTCGTCGCCAAGGAGACAAACGTCATTCTCCCGGTTAACAAATACAAGCTGCCAGCCTGATCTTATAGGGTCCTCCAGTTGACCTTCAAGCCCAAACATTTGACCAAGTTCACTTCTCAGCTCATTATAGCTGCTGAATTTACCTATATCGAGTGACAACGCAGAACACCCCGACTTATAAACCTGTAAAAACAATACCAAAATCCGACATCAGTTAACCATAAACAAATCTTAAACACTGTTACGACGACATATGTGATAAGAAAGATTCACCTTAACAACGGTGCTGGTGGATGGGTTAGTTTGACCTGCATTTTCAGGAGGCTGCAGGAAACCCGACTCATCAAGACAACTTGAAGCTGTAATTGTTGGATTCACTGAAAACCCGTTTCCTGTGTTACTCATGTTATAGTTGGAAGAAGTCATCGGCATAGTCAATGAATCACTATCACCACCTTGCATAAAAAGATTCGAGTTATCTATGTTAACTCCATGTAAAAGATTACTCAAAGGATCATTGGTCGGTTCTTGACCTATTGAACACTCTCTTCCTGGAAAGGGTGGTAATGAAACTATGTTTTGTGAAAGATTAGTGTTCTGAGAAAGGTTTGCGTGTGATGGTGGGCCCATCTGTTCGACTTGGTGAAGAAGAGGCTGTGATGCACCAGACACAAGAAGTGGGTCAACCGCCACCCGTTTTGCAGGCCAGCCGGAGGAAGTTAACATAGAGGTGGACCGAGTCATGTTAAGAAGATGTGAAGGCTCATCATGAGAAAACGACCCTAAAAGACTCGCAGGATTCCTGTTTGAATCAGAAAGGTTTTGATTTTGGATTGAAGATGTCATGGGGAGTAGAGTTTGCTGTTGATTGTTGAACAGGTTCTGGTGGTTCAGTTGTTGTGAAAGAAGATGAGGCTCCTGATGTGAAGTGGGTAGGTTTTCAGGAACAAAAGTAGGTTGAGACTGAGATTGGTGCACCATTTGAGCTGAGATCGAACCAGTTGGAACCGTTTGTTGGTGTTGAAATTGTAGAAGTGATGGGTTTGATGGTTTAAAAGAATCCATTGTCCTCATCTCCTGTAATGCGGCCGCAGCCATAGCTTGGTAAATATTGGTTTGCATACCGAGCATGCCCGCATCGAGCCGCGGTTGCAGCCACGATGAACCACCTAGTCCCTGAAAGTTAAGAGATTGGATCCCACGGTCACATGGATCTCCACGGAGCCACATTATTGGCGAGTTCATTCCTAAATCCTCTTCTTTTATCCCTAAGTGCAACAAACAAACCATATTTACGATATTAAATTTTGAAAAATGACAAGAAAAGCCCGTTTTTAGTCAAAAAAAAGTACCACTAAATGACGGAAGCCCAGGTGGCCATGGACGCTTGAGTCTGAGAGGGAATTGAGAAGGGTACATAGGGAATGTGGTTAGGGGTTCAATCTCCCATAGTGAAACTCTTGGTTGTCTCTCCCCAGCAGTTGACTCATCCCACCCAACCTTGACAGACCGCCAGTGTGAGTTGGGCCATCGAGCTGGGTCGAGGTCACTAATGCCAGTGATGGTGCCCATATAGCTGGAATAAGTACAATTTTAGTAAAACACAAACCCAAAGTTAGAGGAGAATAAGGCTTCTTTAAACATACCGACGGACGCTTGATTCTTCAGTTTCAAACAACATTCGAAAACGCATGCCAACAGAAACGCGCGTATGATACACCGCTTTGACATACTTAGCAAGAGGTATGACAAATTCTGATGGACTTGCCCTGTAGAGAATCTAAGTTTTAGTGATGTAAGGTTTTAATGGATTGGATTCTATTACTTAAATAATTAAAAAAACACCTTGGATTATAAAAGATGGTGAAACGGCTATTAGTTGCTGCAGCATGTGCAGCTGCAGCAAGAAGCCCAAGATGCATGCTGTCACTAGATAAAACCGAAGAAGGCATAACAGTTTGAGGTCGATTTGCACGCCGGATTCCTAACAGCAACTGATTTTTCTCATTCCTGTGTAAAAATAATATTCACTTAACATAACCAATCAAGCAAACAATCTTCATTTTCATATCCAATCAATTAATGCTCCAATCTAAATTGTTAAGATTGAAATGCATTGAATGATATTTAGATGTATATAAGTTGCTTACCATATGAATAAGACCGAATCACCTGCAACAAGTCTTTTTGCACTTACAAAAACACTCCAACCAGTAGTGAGAAGATGCCTTTTTGGCTGTCCTGAAATAGTGTACAAAATAGATCAAAGATATTATATGTACAAAATAGATCAAAGACCTTTTTAATTTACACAAAATTTCAAATATTTAACAATTGGCTTCCCAGTGTGTCTTTAGCAGGTGCCATTTATTTACTCTTGCAAAAAAGTAGCCGTAAAAGAACAGTTAACATATATATAATACTAATCAAGTTGCAAGCCTACCACGAAATATGTGCCTAAATTTCCATTCATTATCATGTAAATCTCTCGCGATCAATTCTTGAGCCGGAGGTTGCTGTGAGAAGTCCTGTGAATCAAAACAAAAATAGTCACATTAGTAAAAATTAGAGGTTTATGGGTGAGGCCGTCCGGGTAACATGTCAAGACAGTTAGAGCAAACTGCCAAATTGGTAATTGTGGTGTGGGTCAGGTTCCTTTTGGCTGAACATATTTGATAAAAATATAACAAATGATTAGTGTCAAATATGATTACAAAAGTAGTATGATTACAAAAAGATTTAGGCTTGATGAAACACATCAAGATTTAAGCTCGATGAAACACATCACATCACACGGACTTTATTCTATTTTATTTTTTATATATTGTTTGGGAAGTATTCTGGCTTACCAACGGAGGAAATACTTTCTCAGCTGCACGACGAGGAACTGAAAATCCACCATGAGTGCTTGTGTCACTTGCAGTCAATGTTTTACAAAAATAATTTGTTGGTTGTTTGCTCGCAGCACCCAAATCTGCTGGAAGAAATGCCTCTTTTTGCTCTTCCTATGTAAATCACAAAAAAAGTTGAAAGATGACATCATAAGGAAAATTTAAATAAACCTCAACAGATTCGTAAAATGATTAAAAGGGAAGAACATACAGAGCTCAGTGGTTGCAACGTCATCTGAGCATAAACCTCATCAGTCTCCGCATCTGCCTGGTGACAATTTTTGAGACAGACAATGAAGATATAAAAGAAAAGAGACAAGCAAGAACTGGAAATAAAAACAAAGCAAAAATAGTCAAAAAAAAGTATTAAAGATTGTTTATGGATGCTCACATGCATAGTCACATTGTGAAAATGACAAATGAGTTGTGGAGGTAAGCTTGGATAATTAGGAGTATGAGCATCAACTTCTTTGTTTGTTGATGCAGCAACCTACATAAAATACAATCAGAAATAACCAAAGCGATATGGAATAAACTAGTTTGAGAAAAGTTAAATGAATGGTTGCAATTAGGAACTCCATTGTTTCACTTGGATTATATCTAGAGGTATTAAAACAGGCTTTGGGTCAAAACAGATAGAGATAAAAACATAACCAGAATCAACCCATTTATAAGTAAACTGATTGAAACAAAACCCGAAACGGATTAAATAAAGTCCGCTAAAATTAACCTGCTCACTGTGACCCTGTGGGAAGTAAACCACACGACTTCCAACCGTGGGAAGGGAAACAAGAGGACCAGCACAAGCATGCCAAAGTTCAGAATTCAAACATCTCTTTTCCCCTGCAAACAAATTCATTTATAAAAAAACAGCTTCTAACACAACTAGGAATCCTTAAATCTATATAATGATGTTCTACATCTTTGGTCTAACGCCATAAGCCAAAAGTAGCAAGTTGGCCTAATAACCTCAAGATAAACTGAAATTATTAAACAGTTATCACTAGTACCTACTATTTACAAGAGACTTCTAATTCTAATTCAGAACAAATGCGGGACGGGTTGCTGCTTTAATCAAATCTCACATCAGTAGATGCAGTTTAACCAATATGATCAAAAACCAACCTCACAAATACCTAAACTAACACTAATCACCATACATGATACAAATAACCAATATATACTGATTGCATATGTGATCAAAGTAAAAAAATAACAGACCTTCCGGCAGCTGCTGACCGAAACCAACAGCAGAGAGCTTCATTCTCACAGCTTCAAACAACAAAACTGCTATAAACAATCAAGAATCTCAACAGTTAACCACCCTCAGAAAAGGGACCACTTTTCCTTTCAAGATTAATGATTCTTGCTTCTTTTCAACAATCCATACAACAAACCCCACAATTCCACTAGATTTTCAACCGAAACCAGTGGTACTACAAAACAAAAATGATTTCCACTTCATTCGATCTTAATATTCCCAACCCAAACCCCCAAATAACACCAAAAGTTAACTGCAAACAGCTTCATCTAACAATAATCTTGTTTTCTTCTTTTCGTTACAAACCCACCACCGAATTTAGCCAAGAATCACATCAATTAGCTCAATTAGCTACAACAAGCACTTCAGATCTTAACCCCGGAAAAAAGCCCTAATCTTGGAGCTTTTTGTAATCTTGAAACTTACACAAACTGAAACCCTGTAGAACACCCAGATCTCTTTCATCAAGATTCACATGTTCAGCTCAAAAGTAAGCATCTTTACAGCCAAAACAGCTGAATAACAATGGGTTTCTTCAATTGAATACCAAGATTACTAGATAGAAGCACCTAGATGCTAAATCTGCATACTGTTTACTCTGTTTGTGTGTTTTTGTGGTAAAGATTGAATGAGATCAAAGCTGGAGATTTAGGGTTCTTCAACAGTATTCCAGTAATGGAAATGGCTCACAGTTCCATTGCTGCTATTTTGCTGCTGCTTTACTGGCTTACTGCTACTAGTACAAGTACTCTCTTGCTTGTTATTTTATATTTTCTTTTTTTCTTTTCTTTCTCTGCCCCTAATCAATCACCAAATATAGCCATTGAACTTTTTCTTGGCCCAACTCTTCACTAAAATATAGAGTTGGTATGTTAAAGACAAAATAAGAGGTTTTTAATCAACAACGATAACTCTGTATATTAATATACTTTTGTTCAGCTGACTTTTAGACATGAAATTGTTAACATTACACAAAACAATATGACGTTTAACAAGTTTAGGTTTGAGCTTAACATATTTCCTATGTTGAACAGATCGTTATGTTTACAACACGGTTAAATTTGTATCTAAACAGGTTAAACACTTGTTAACCTTTTAATGACATGTTAAAACATGTTTATATTTTTGTATTAAAGCTAAAATATGTGCCTTCGTAAACCTCCTATTTCATGGTCAGAATTTAAACTCGAGTTTTTTTCTAAAAAATTATGACTTTTACTATTGGGCTACTAACCAAATGAAAATTTAATGAAAAATTACCTTAATAAATAAGTAATAAGTTTATTACAAATGCTAACTTTCGGTTACGTGATAAATAAAAAAGAATTAACAAGTTTAGATACTAACTTTCAATTTTATAATGAGATTGGGTATTAAGACTAATTTTTCACTCTCGTTTAACTGAAAAATTAATAAAAAAATAACCATAATACATAGGCTTGTTACAAAACTAAAAGTCAATATCCAAACAAGTTAATTTGTTGTTTAGTAACCAAACCTATCATTTTGCCCAAACTACAATAACCATATATATATATATATATATATATATGTGTGTGTAATGAACTCTAAAATATACAAATATAACGCACTTAATTTTCAAAAAAAAAATCAAAAAATAATATTACTTCATATTATCATAGATTTGCTCTGAAATTTTATTCTATTTCACTTACAGCTAACTATGAACACATTTGAGAAATGTATCTTTCTTGTAAAAATGAAATCACATAATCTATGATGATCGAACAAGTAGGATGCTTTTGATTACGAAAGTCCGAGTTAGAACACTTGGTATTTTTTAAGTATAGATTACTATCAACTAATAGGTTATAATCTAGATCATTAAAATACAGTTAGCCTAAATACAAACAAAATTAAAAGAATTATTCGTGATTGCTTATGAAAATATATGATATAGAAAAGGCGTTGAATGAACAGCGTATAGTAAGTAAATACAACATGGGATGCGATATGCTTAGCCTAACCGTGTAATAATATAATAATTTGTTTGAGGGTGTATTATTTGAATAAAAAATATAAAATAATATTTTAAAATTGAAATAATTTTGTTGGTTATTGTGAGTATGCAAATTATGCTGTTCTATTAGGGAGTCGGATATTTTTCTTACCCAGAATCTAGGGGGTTGGATTGGACTCTATTATCATCTCTAGTCCCCAAAAACATTTAAAGTTTTTATCTTTTAATATAAAATAAAGACTTTTCTTATTGTAATTCATATTTAAGGCCGTTTAATTGATGAATAAAATCATTATCAGATTACGGAACTAAAGATATCTTGACCAACTTTAATCGATACTTTGTACGAAAATATTTTTTAATTTAAGACGACACTAAGCAAAAACTTATAAAAAACATATTTAACTTTGTGAAACAATATTTAAAAAAAAACCTGAAACTCCTACAATTGCTTCCTTTCTATCTTATACAACACTTTTTCATTTTACTAATATAAATTGTATATAATATTTCCTGCTTTATGAGTATTATAAGAATAGTTCTATAAGTAATTAAAATTAGCATTAATAGTTAACATTCTTGCAAAGCTATTAAAAAATTATTTTATTCATTATTTATTTTATTAATCTGTATGCATAAAGGACCAAGAAACGATGAAAATTTGATATTCAGTAGAAAATTATATTTATTAATCTGGAATTGCATCCAACGGTCACTTCATTTTATCTTTTTCTAGATCAAATTGTAATACGAGATTATCTAATTGGTAGTTTTTTTTAACGGCTAATTGGATTATTGACGGGTTACTGTCTCATCCGATCATCTTTGTTATTTCAGTGATTGACTTGAGATCACTTTCAGGAGAATACTAGCCTTCCCTGGAACCCTTTTTTTTTATTTTTATCATAGGTGGGATTCGAACCCAATACCTCCATATATTTTTATGAGATTTTAAGCTATCTCACCTTAACCACTTAAGCTAATGATCATTGGTATATAATTGGTAGTTAACAATCATTTTCGTATCTTTAAAATAACAAAAGAATCACGAAATTAGTTTTCATGTACATATAGTTAATTATTTTGAGGGGAAATTCTCAAAATATCCATTTCTCCACTTTCTTCCATCAATATTCCTCAAATTCCACATGTATCTTAAAGGCTTGTGTTCGCCTGTATTATAAAAGTTTTTGCTCGTATTTTAAGGCAACGGCTCATATTTCAAGGGCCTTCGCCTGTATTTTAAAGATTTTTGCTTGTGTTTGTGAGGTCGGATGCTCATGTTTGTGAGTTCAGACGCTGTGTCTGTGAGGTTGGGCGAACATGTTAGGGAGGTTGGACACCCATGTATTGGGTTTGGACGTCTGCGTTTAGGGTTGATGCCCGTGTTTTGTCGTCAAAGCCCGTGATGTGTTAGGGTTGGACGCCTTGTTTCTCAATGCAGGCGGTAACGTCAGTATTTTAAGGTTGGTTGTTCATGTTTAGGAGACATTTCTGTGAAATGAAAAGGACAAAACGATATTTAAAATAAAACACTTGTCAAACTGATATTTTAAGAATTTTTTATTGTTTTTATTGTCACGAGTACATTTCATGCTAAAATGTATCTACTTTCCCTCTTATTAGTATGCATGTTATTTTACATTTTATATAACATATGTAAATGCTAAAATGAAATTAAACATATAATGTATATTAGTAAGTATACAGTGGTTACAACAACTAAATTTAAATGTAGAAAACATCTGCAGTATGTATACATAGAAAAATATAATATGATAAAGTACATTGCGGTGTACATAAAATAAGTTTGTTATATAAATTATTTGTTGTTTAAACGAAAATTCTTAACCAGACATCACATAATAACTATTAGATACACACATACCCATGACTTGATTCCTACTGATCTCAACTTCTAAGGCAACATAAAAATCAATCATGTTTACAATTAAAGAACATAATTAACTAATATCAAATCTTCAAATGAATAAAAAAAAGTCCAAGCTTATTATCTGAAGTATATTAAATCAGGTGTGTTTTTTCAATATTAGGAATTCAAGATTGAGACAATACAAGTCGCATAAACTAACCGATACACAATACATAAAAGATCAAGTTAGCATCATGTGGTCCTAGCACAAACAAATAAATCATGATTCAAAATAATCATTTGATGGTCGATACAAACTTTAAATAATTTTTGGTGGGCCAAAATCTAAATTTATGTATATATACTCTTATCTGTTCATAAGCTAGCCACGCTACTCCACAACCTACACATGATACCATAATCCAAAATTTCTTAATGCGCAACCAAATTAATTGAAACCTACTTATTCATATCACATCTTAAATGCGAACTTCGTATATTTTATGAAACTATGACTTGTTACGATGTTTTATAAATAAATTGTTGTCGTTTATACACAAGGAAAATGTCTTTTAATTAGAAAAATGAGAGATGAAATAAAAACAATTAAGTACTTTTCTTCGGTTTCTGAGATTCTTACAATTCGGATCTAGGTCCCATAGAATGTTGACAACCCCACGAGGGAATAGGAACATAAATGCGTGTGTTTGAATACTATATTATCTCCTTCCTACTTCACCACATATATAATCAACTCACAACACACTTACCATATTAATATATGAATTATATTAAATTTTGTTGTATACACACACATTACAACAAAGTTTATGGATTTTATGCACTTTTTTAGAATTCATGCAAGTATACGGAGAACTTACCACATTTATACATGTGTAAACGAATCACAATTATAATACATAGATATAATAGGCTTTATTATTATATTATCTATGTATAAAAAAAACTAAATGTCTAAATAATAACAAAAGTTTAATCTATTTGTAACAATTTCAGTGTTGAAGGTTTTGAGATTTTTTTTTAAAGAAAATCAGCATTTACTTTAAAATTTTACATAGTTTTAAGTGTGAACACAATGATTTAAATCCATGAAACATGCTTAATGGCAAAATTATATTTTTTATTAAGTGTTTAGTAACGTTTTATTGTATAAAAATCAACAAAGAGTAACTTTATTTTCTCAAAAACCTTAAACTTTATGTTATTCATTTAGTCTATATTGTTGGATTTTATACAAATGAGATTATACATACATATATAAGTTAGATGATATATAAACTGATTTTAATAGCTAAAAATGATCCTAACAAAAAGAATTATACAATTAACTAACTTCCTTGTATCTCATGTCCAAAATAATCTTATGTGTTTAAGTATAGAGAAAGTCATTAAAATAAACATGTTAAATTTTAGCCCTTTTATTCACTACCAACAATTCATATTAGAACAGGTAATTCAAGTAGATGAGCTGTTTGATAGCCTGTTAAT
This sequence comes from Flaveria robusta, assembly GCA_025506415.1. Taxonomy (NCBI): domain Eukaryota; kingdom Viridiplantae; phylum Streptophyta; class Magnoliopsida; order Asterales; family Asteraceae; genus Flaveria; species Flaveria robusta. Next base: position 4,645,203 of record CM046470.1, read on the forward strand.
GATTTATTAAGAGATTACTTCTGAATGATCAAAGATAGTGTATTTATATCACTTAAAAAAACTTATTAATAGTTAATAGAACCTGTTAACGAACAAGTTTCAAAAACATGACGAATAATTTAGAGGTTATCTCTTATTTAGTTATATCTTTTGACAACTTAGCACAAGGTAGCTAAACAGCCTCTAAGTTAGGGGAGCTACCTTTGAGTCGGCCCAAAAAGTAAAAAATAAAAACCAAGTTGTCCAAGAAAACAACCATAAAATCGTTGCACATATAAAATACCAGCTAACTTATAGAAGACAACCAAAAGTACATGTTAAATCTTAACCTACAACTAAAAGAAGGAAAAATCTTTTGATAAATTTCCTTGTAAACATGTTAAACTGCAAAAGCTAATAATGTTATTTTTTTATAAAATAATAACTCACATATTCTTTTAACCTACTTTTAATTTCACACAATAATTAATTTACGACAACCCCCTATCGACGAGCCACCTCAAAAATACACTCCCCATTCAAACTTTAAATAATTTAGAAATTCAACCAATCTCACAGAAGTCACAAGTCAACTAACTTGTTTTTATAATTTTGTATAAGATTGCGCGGGAGTTAATATAAGTGTGAGAACGAAAGAGTCAAACAGTAAGAATCTGTACAATCTTGAATTCTGTGCTTCCAACTCTTGTACCATGCAACCAACCCACAATCATTATACATACAAATACATTCACATACACTTCACACACACACACACATCACCTACTTCTCATCAAATTCGTCACAAAATCCCACTACAGATCTCCACTCTATACCCCCTCAAATCAGCTGATCATATTGATCAATGGATTTCATTAGGGTTTTCACGAGCATCATCTTCTTCCTCATCTTCACACTCTCACTCGCCACCGCTTCCACCACCGCTGCACCACCGTCGCCGCCGGAAAACTTCGCCGGAATGATCAAGAACCAGAAAACGACGTCGTCTCTCTTCTTGAGTTACAGTAAAGACAGTGAAAGAAGACGACGGATTATCATCACTAACATGAAGAAAAGAACAACAATGAAGATGAAGAACATGATCAAGAATAATAATAATAATATTAAAGGTGAATTTGAATGGGATAATAGGGTTTTCTCTGCGATGCTTCCAAAGGGTAATGTGCCACCTTCTGGTTCATCTTCTTGCCATAATGATTACCCGAATTCGATCGCGAGTATCTGCGCTTTCTCGAGACATAAAGCTCAAACGATCGAAAATGAGCCATGAGCGATCGTTTAAGTGATCGTTTAAGTGTGTACGCAATCTGTTGATCAAATTTTTTGTTTAACAGATTGCGCACTTATATGATTTTTTTTTTCTTATTTGTTTTGGTTTAGTTCGGGTATTGAATGCAATTCTTGTTGCGAGTATATTGATTGATTAATGAGTTTTGTGTATTTTGAAGTGGAGCATTGTCTTTTTGGATCTAGTTTGACAAGATGATATTAAGAAGTTGAATATTTCATAAGTGTGAGAGTAACCACATGTTTATTGTTAAGGGTTGGGATGTTTTGTAGAAATGTAAGTTAGCAAAACTGATTTACGTTTTGGTTATCTTATGTTTAAGAGTAAAGATAATTAAATTTGGAAAAGAAAAGGTGTAAATTGTATACAACTAGATTGTGTTTTGACTGGCAGAGACGCCGATAGGGCTACCAATTGTGTCTGTATTTGTAGTTGTAATTTACGGTTGTACTTTTTAAAAATGGATGTAATATAAGAATAATAAAATTCCATTGACCCTAAACCCTAAACAAATTCAAATTTTTTGTAAAATAACAAAAAAAGTTATATGAAAATGACTAAAATCAAACATGAGGGATCAACAAAGAATACAAAATTTACAAAAAATATATATATCCAGAATAAAAGCAAGGGGTTGGAGTTTTGGTTTGGGGGGGGGGGGGGGGGTCACGGCTTCTTTTGTTTAATGTGCTCTCCGTATGTTTAAAACACTATAAAAATATGGTATAAAAAAATTAACAGTCTAATATAAGCATGCTATCACATATGACATAAACAACCATCAGTGAATTATTACTATTCACTTTATTTCTAAATATAATAGCTATAATATCAATGCACATTTTATTTGTTTATATTCCGTAAATATTAGGAGAATATCATTTAAGTTATCGAAATTAGTTATTTGATAAAAGAGAATATGAGACTAGTATATTTGGTAAATGTTTTGTTTTTAGAAAGAAGATTTCAAACACATGTATAATGTAATTATATGGTGTAAGTTAGTTTAGTTAAGTAGAGTAGGTTGTCTAGGGATGATCAAATAGGTATCAAGTTAGTTTATTTTAAAGAAAAGGTTTTAGGTTCAAATTTAAATATAATATAATTATACTGTGTAAATTAGTTTAATTTTAAATAGTTTAAGAGAGTGTAAATTTGTTAGAAAAGGTTTCTAAGTTATTTCTTTGTTCATGACCTAATCCGAACCAGAAGTAGAACCACTGAAACTCTAACCAAACGGGTACACGAATGGTTCGAATCACCCAAGCCTGTTACGAGCCAACGCGCACCAGCATCCACCACAATCAACCGAGGCTCGAGCAGTTATCACGTATCACAACCCCGTCTTCAAGTCTCCCCGTCGCCGTTGACTTTCGATCACCCAAAAGTCCACCATACGTCATCCCATTTCTCCCATCTCCACACTAGATTCCTGATTCCATCTTCCTGCTTCAACGGGTTATTCACGTTCATAAATGTAGTATCAGATCTGGAATCTCAAACCCTAGCTCATTTTCCTTTAAATTTTCGCCATCGGTTGACATTTGAATGTCTTCGAACACACTGCCGTACTCTGTCAAAGACCTGCAATACGATAACGCCAAGTTTCGTCGACGATCGTCGTTTCAGGTATGCTTGTTTGTTTGTTACTCGGATCTATGACTTTGTTAACAGCAGTTTTTGGCTGTTTTTTGGATCGCAATCAATAATTTCGATAGAATTGAATATATTGGTGTTTAAGCCTGTAAGTACTGTGAATAAGGACCTGTGATTGTGGATTTATGAATAGAATTCAGGATCCAAATATTATTATTATTATTATCAGGAATGATTAATATTTAATACAAATTGAATTGTAGTTATTCTTTCACTTACCTGGAACAGTTGGATAACACAAAAAATAAGGATTGTATATTGTAGTGATGCATAAACCAAAATAAAAAAATAAAAAAATAGTGATATTAGTCACAGGAACATTACCTTGTCTTATTAGTGGTTTTATAAGCTGGACATCTGGTAGCAGGTATCAGCTAAAAGATCCTTTTGTTAATGTGGATTTCAACATTTAGGAGATCAATTAATTATATGTATTCTGTGCTCATAAGCACTGATTGTAGCGGAGGCCCACTTGTGGAACTATATCAACTTCCTAGTTTGTATTTGTAATACCATATTTTTTTTGGTTAAACATATTCTTTTGACTATTAGGCATGGTAGATGACATACTGATGCCGTGTATTGCTGTTTTCTGCTAATTGAATGGGAAATTGTTCTTTGGAATTTGGCTGAGTTCATATAAAATGATGAGCGAAGCCTGCCTGGTACCCAAGGAAGGATTGAAGACTAATATGTAGGTTGCTCATATGTGAAGTAATGCAAAATTGCAAATAGGTTTTAAGAAAATAGTCCACCATCTTGGTTTGTGACATTGTGTATCATGTTGAGGGTGGTAAGAAGTTCTCATATCACTGAATTTGATAAATACAATAGGTTTGGGTCAAAACCAGTTTTACAAGACGGCATAAGAATGGTGAAATATATGGTTGAAATGATGCAATTGAAAAACTAAATGAACCAACTAATTGAAAGCACAGACCAAATGTAAAATAAATTAAAATGCAGTCTCTCACTTGTTTGGAAGAAACTAGCTGCAAAAGGCTGATGGGATTGATAATTAGGTACATATGTTGTAAGGATATAGTCGTGATATATGGATAATGGGATTCAGGGTTTCTTTAAAATATGTAGATACATAAGCTTCAAACTACAGTATGTGTTCGTACTCTTACTTTGTGAGTCTATATTACCTCAAACCGTCCAAAAATATAGCTCGCTCTGTCTTGTTTTATGAGTAGGACCCAACTACATTTTGAACAAAAACTCTAAATAATGAACAATATAGGTTTGATTGACTTTTGACAGGTTAATATGGCTCTCTGATGCTGAGATATTGAATTTTAATAAACTTCAACACATCTAATTCAGCATAAAAGAATAGTTCTATCAACCCCTATTTGTAGATTTTCCTAACACTGATTCACATCCTACTAAAACTAATCCTAATCTTTATAAAATTTATTACATTTCTAATGAAGAAAATGACATTACTACTTATCTAAATACTTTTCCCTTTTTACGGTTATAAACTTAGTTTTTTGTATTAACGATTTTTGTTTCTAATTTTGCATGTTATGAATTCTAATTTGCTTGTGAAAGAAAGATCCAACTTTCTAAATGAGTTTAATCTCTAGTCTCTACTCACTGCTTTGTCTCTTTATACTGATTTGTAGTCGCATCCAATTCATGATTATTGTTTATCCCTTGTTTGCTTAGGTTATTTCACATACTTTCTTCCCCAAGAAAGTAAAGTGTGAATTCATGGCATGTAGCACTGGAAAGTTTCTGTCCTTATTAATGATCTGTGGTTTGACATACCTTATGCTCACTCATGCAAGTCCCATTAATTCAATAACCCATCATGTATCTAGTATTGTTGGATCTGAGGAGGGTGATAAGTCCATCATAAACGGTGGCATTGGATTTAAAAGACTGTTGAGAAGGCCACCTAGGCTTCCACCTCGTTTGTTATCTGATGAAGTAAATAGTAGCAATAAATCCATGGCAAAACCAAAATCAAAATGGAGAGCTAGGCAAGCAAGTGTTCGGAAAGCATTTATCCATGCATGGTCTGGGTACAGAAACTATGCAATGGGTTATGATGAACTCATGCCACTTAGCAGAATGGGTGTGGATGGCTTAGGAGGTTTAGGGGCTACTGTTGTGGATGCTTTAGATACAGCCATGATAATGAAATTAGATGATGTTGTTTTTGAAGCAGGTTCTTGGATTGAAAAACATCTTCCAGAAAGAATTTCACATAAAGGTCAAGTTAATCTATTTGAAACAACCATACGTGTTGTTGGTGGGCTTTTAAGTGCTTATCATTTAAGTAATTCAAATCCTACATACAAGGGACCAAGACCATCTGTCTACTTAGAAAATGCTAAAAACTTGGCTGATCGTCTTTTAACAGCCTTCACTTCAAGCCCAACTGCTATTCCATTCAGTGATGTTGTTTTGCATGATAACAGAGCACATGCCGCACCTGATGGACTTAGCAGCACTTCAGAAGCTTCTACTTTACAACTTGAGTTTAATTATCTTAGTTTTCTTACTGGTGAGCCAAAGTACAGCTTTGAAGCAATGAAAGTTTTGGAACATATGAAGACTCTCCCAAAGGTTGAAGGACTTGTTCCTATCTACATCAGGTATGAACGTTATGTTGAGTATATATTTTTATTTAAGAGCCAGCTTTATTGCACCATGACTGAAATACTGGTTGCTTTTCCTTATATGCCAGCCCTTCATCTGGTGAATTTTCTGGAAATAATATTAGATTAGGCTCTCGTGGAGACAGTTATTATGAATACCTTTTCAAAGTGTGGCTTCAGCAGAGGGAAAGTAATTGGACATATTTGCATGACATGTATGTGGAGGCAATGAAGGGTGTTAAGCATCTTCTGGTTAAAAAATCAAAACCAAATGGGCTGGTTTTTGTTGGGGAGTTGCCTTATGGCATTGATGGTGGCTTTAGTCCTAAAATGGATCATCTGGTAAGTCACATCTCTTCTGGTGGTCATATTGTCCAAGAAATGCGATCTGTATGCAATCAATGGGGAGTTGTTTCTTCATTTTCATGTTGAAGGGTTCTTCACTATCTAGGTTTTTTGAAAATTGTCTAAACTCAAAACATTGGAAATTTGTGGCAAATAAAGTACACAAATAACACAACCAAGATTTACTTGAAGTAATGACTTTTTTTTTTCCTTTATTGTTCTTGATAGTTTACGTGTCTGTGTACTACAAGATTGGGCCTCTTGATTTTATATGAATGTACAATAATAACAATATACTTTCACATGTTCAGGTTTGCTTCTTGCCTGGCACACTTGCACTTGGAGCCACCAAAGGCATTACCAAGGCAAAGGCTATGGAAGAGAATTTGCTCACTTTTGAAGACCTTGAAAACCTAAAGCTGGCAGAAGATCTTGCTAAAACTTGTTTTGAGATGTATGCTGTCACATCTACCGGGCTGGCTCCTGAAATTGCTTATTTCAATTCGGATGTTAGTTGTTTTATAGATTTATATTTTATTTCTTACATATTTAAGTATTTCTTCAAATATTGTCTTTATCTTTTTTGCATCTACTTCTATCAGGGCTACTCCGAGGAAGGTCTTGATGGAGGAAACAAGACTTCAGATTATATACATGACATTGTTATCAAACATGCCGATCGACACAATCTCTTGCGTCCAGAAACTGTCGAATCATTGTTCATTCTGTACCGTATTACAGAAGATTCAAAGTACGTTTCAAGTTCCAACACTTTCATGTGATTACAATTTCTTTACCATATTTGGTAATATATTTTTTGTAAATCCTTATTACAGATATCGTGAATGGGGTTGGTCTATCTTTGAGGCGTTTGAGAAGTACACAAAGGTTAATTTGGGTGGTTATAGTTCGTTGGATGATGTCACCATGCTTCCTCCTAGACGAAGAGACAAAATGGAAACTTTTTTCTTGGGTGAAACACTGAAGTATTTATATTTGTTGTTTACTGACTGTAATGTTATCCCGTTGACAGAGTTTGTCTTTAACACAGAAGCTCACCCTATTCCTATTATTACAAAAAACAAAAAGGAATGATTCTTTTTCAACACTGCAAATTTATCTACATCATACAAAGACCCTGGATCACCAAGAGGATTTAAGCGAGTACATCATGAATTACTGATGTAGGTGTGCATGGTTCCAGTTTGCCATCTTGAAGTGAAAGATATGGTCATATTGATACTCAAATACACTAACAATTTGATCCGCTTAGTTTTTCACCTTCAAATATGTATTATCATTAAATCACATGTAGTACTTAGGGCTGTTTATCTGTCATATAAAGTACTGAGTGAAAAATTAGATGGATCTTCTTTTGTTGTAAGTGCTCTTGAAGGCAATGATGAGTTAAGATTATTGAGTCGGATGTAGCTACTGTTAAAAGGCAATTCATTGTATCAATGCATCCAACTTTGTTAGATTCTGATCAAATAGCAACTTGTTAAAGCCACAAACACTAATTTCTTTAATGACAATTATAGTGCTTCTCATACTTCCTAGGTCACATTGTAATCTCTACATTCACAATCACTTGGAAGGAAAAACAAGTGGTCCCCATCTCTGATAACACTCAAATCATCTACTTCTGCACTCTCTGAGTTCACAACTTTTGCAAAATATTGCCCTCCAAACTTTTCACCTGCAGTTGCATAAGGTTCATGGTGATGAAGAGATAAACATCTTGAAAGGTGACAATATCTCATGAAAAATAGAATTACACATCAAGGCTTGGCTGCATGTTTTCTTCTACTTAAAAGGTATTATTATTGATTTAAAGAGAGCTTACCTGCAATGATCAGTAGTTCTTCTAATGAATCTGGTAGGACTATGAATTTCGGAAGTTGTTTTTCTGGTGTGTTCTTGAAATTTGCATGAATGGTGACCCTTTTCATCTGTTTCTTAACTTTTCCATCTGGATGACAGCCGGCACTGCTTGAACTCATGCAAGCAGGCTCCGTGAATGAAGTGGAGCAACAAGGGTCCCTGTATGTTGTAGGTAAGTACTGATTTGTCTTACTGGTTGTGCTTTCCGGCTCGGTGAAATCTATTTTGTGTTCATTTTTTCTGTTTTCATGAATTAATAAAAGGTCATAAATGCTTTTGTTTTCTTGCTGTTTAGCTAGAGATATTGGTGTGCACCCTCTTGTATCAGGCTTATTTACATTTGCTCCTCCTTCTAGAAGAAGCCTTACCATTTCTAAATGACCTTTCTTTACAGCAACATGAAGAGCAGTTTGGCCTTCCTCTGCTGGTAGATTGACATTCATTTCATTCTTATTTGATTTGGAATTGTTTACCTGTTCTTGCTTCTTTGTATCTTCTGAATTCAAGTAGTTTGTATCACGTAGTTCCCATTTAACCTGATTTTCATTCAGATAGTTATGTGCATCAATAGAAGAATTCTCCGCAGTCAGCCCTCCATGTCCAAAGCTTTCCAGGCCTTTCAATTTCTGCGAATGAGTGAACTTAGAAATGGACATATTTATTAGATCCATATTAAACTAAATGCTACTAGACTTCAAATTAGAAGTGGCATTGTGATCATTAAACTTATAAATGTGTCAATTTGTTTTCTTAGTTTCAAGCGGGTCAAGTAAACAAATTTAGCTAAAATAAAAAGGGAACACATCTAATGTGCTGAAGTGGTTGAAAGTTGCCCGAGGTGTATTTTCAACATACAAATTCCTAAATAGCTTTATACCATGATATAGCTTATTGTTGTAATAACATTGTCTTCATAATCATATTTGACCTGTGGCCCAACCCACCCATCTTTCCACCTCGAAAATGCATACCATGTAAAAATTATTCATGATAACGAATCCATCTTGTGTATTTGTGTGAATTATCCGAAGTAGCGCAGAACCATCCATCCTCAGGATCTGAGAAATCTCGCTAGTCTGGAATGTGAATGGTTGAGGTGTATCGTATAAAACTCCAGTTTCTCCAAAAATTTCTCCTGACACAATCTTTCCTATGGTCTGCATGTTAACATTTTCACAAGTAAGATTCTTTTCTTATTTCCTGAAACTAGTCAATAGGAATACTATACCTGATCCTGCCCGTCTTTTTGTGATATTATATCCTGCCAATGGAATTTAAATTACTAAACCATTTATTTCATTTTTCTTAAGTTCATAGAGTATTTAAGGTGCTAAGCAATATGTATTAACGATTGAGTTTACTTACCACTGCTCCAGTAACGATTATGTACAGATTTGTTGGAATCTCATTTTGTAGAATCACAACCTCCTTTGGTGGAAAATACTCTGCTTCCATTTCAGAAACCTTTTCAACAATATAGTACACTACATTATTAAACCTGAGAAATGTGCATTGATACAATTAATAAAACATGATTTACATATTTATTTTGGAATCATCCTTTGCCCTTGGTGTAATAGGCTAGAGAAGTTAATTTACAATCAGGAAAAGAAGATTACCAGCTGGAAAAGGCACTCATGGGAAATGCCACGAAACAAATGGACGTTTTGCACAATTGGGTAAAAGAGATGGCGTGAAATGCTTGCACGAATGGCTTTTGGCAGACAATTTAAGGTATCTTGATGTTTTAATCCCTGGGTTTTGTAATCGAGACAGATGTGAGACAATATTTGATCTTTTATTTGTGGTGGAAGCTGATTTCGTTGTGCAAATTCTGAAGCAGCAGCGACTTTATCTCTCTACACCACCAAAAACTTTTTTCAGTAAGAACTCACTAGTTTGAGTAAAACATTATTTCTTTATATCAAGTATAGTAGCTATAATTATCAGTTTGATATCTATTGTCTATGCTGATGCCTTGTTTGATGTTAGCATAATGTAACGGTTACATTTCAACATAGTAGGTTGCTATCCCTGTAAAATGGTAAAAGAAAATGTATAATGTTTTTCTTTGCCAAGGGAACTTGGGATGCGGCCAGTTTAATTTGTGAAATTGTGAAACAGAGCTTACTGGTTTGGTGATATTTTGCAGTGTAAAGTTGTTAAACTAACCCAGCCACATGCATAAAATTTTGAACTTTTAGGACTAGACTTAATCAAGAATAAGACATTGTAACTCTAAAACCTCGAATGCATTTAGATTAAGCATATCAATAGTCCCCCATATGATTGGCCTGATTTAAATTTGCCTTTGTGAAATCACTATCCATGTTTTGATTTAGTTACTAAACAAAATCATGGCTACCTTCTGATTAACATATATGAAGCACTCATGCCTGAACATGAAATTTAGTTTTTTTTTTAACATCTTGAACAGAAGACAGGAGGATCAAAAAGCAAAGAAAATTATCAGTAAGATAGCTTACAAAATCTCTGGTATTTCCCGTCCAATGAACAACAAGATTTGTCATGTTCCCAATAAGGTAAGCTGTCAATGCTAAGTTGAATAGCATATAACAGATATCAAATATCATTTCTCTTGCATTCTCAGCATGAAAGTCTCCATAACCAGTAGTTGTTAGAGTCACAATTGACCAATACAGTGCTGTTACATATCTATTCCAGATGCTTTCGCTTTTGAAATCTGGATAAACTGCCCCTATCCAAGTTTTGTTTGGGTCTGGATATCTATCTGCTAACAAGTAGTTAAAGCATCCAGCACAGTGTACCGCAAACAGGGTGACCTATAATCGAGGTAAGTGAAAGATCATTTTAAGACTAAAATGCTCTTGTCCTTATAATGTGTTCCATGGGGGTATTTGTATGTGCTCATGCTATTTGTAGTTGCAACTACCAGATAATAATGTTTGATTGTTTTTCAAATATTATTAGAAAAGGAATTAAATAATATAATGTGAAAAGACAGATATTTGTTGTATGTGAATAAAAGTTTCTCATATTATCTTAAAAATAGGTAAATACATTATTTTATTTTATCCATAAATACTCAGTTTTAGATAAACAAATTGTTTTAGAACATTAAATTAAAACACCCCTCAAAAAAGGTTTGGTTGCTTACCGATACGAGCTTAGTACAACGGATCCAGAAATAGTTGAACCTGATGTCTTTCTCAAGCCTGAAGTGTACCACACAGATTTTGTCATTTAGTTTATTTTTGAGTATCCTTTATTACACTTTCATAATGCAAAATTTGGAAGATTATCATGTTAAAAAATTGTCAGAATATGGGATATGTACCTTGCAAATAGGGAGCTAACTCTTCTAAGGCGCCATAATCTAAGCATGCTGAGTATTTGGAATCCAATCTCACTTTTCTTATCTTTGCAGAGGAGGCTGAGAGATCTAAATGGCACGGTTGAGCTCACATCAAATATGAACCACGTTGACAGGTACCTGTTAAAATGCAACATTTGATCTTCATAACATCTGAAACTATACAAAAAACAACCAAAGCAAAAAAAATAATAAATAATAATAAAGAAAAAATTTCAGACCTCATTGCAATTTTCTTGTGATCATCAATAAGAACATAGGATTGAGTCTCAAGATATGCCACAAAGAAAGTGAGAATGATATCAATGGCAAAGAAGCCATTGACAATGTTGTCAAAGATTCGTAAAGCGCCTTCTTCATTATCAAGAAACGAAAGGTCAAATGGTGAGATCCATGCTGAGTAAATTACCAAAATAACCAGAAACATCTCCCATGCCCTGAACAAGGTAAAAGAGTTTAGAAAGTGGAAATACAAATACCCTTCTTTAGAACTGAATGATACATCATAAGTTTCACCTATATCTTCTATCAAAAGGGCTGATTATGTATTTCCTTAGTGCAACCGAACGGTTAGAATTGGCTCCTAGAGATGGAAGCAGATCACTGGAGAAGAAACCACTGTGTGTTGCATTTCCCACTTGACAATCCTCGATGCATAAGCATCTTAACACGTTCATGTTGTTGGAAAACAACATTTTGTAGTAACTAGTTACAGAGAGAAGGGTAGTGGCATGGTGGGTTAAACTTCAAAAATATGGTGAAGGTGTTTATATAGTCTACATATATGGTGGCTGGTGAAATGATCACAAGAATTTCATGGGCTTTTAGTTAATTACTTTGGTGGAAAAAGGAAGATGTGGTAGGGTGGGAGGGGGTGTGTCTATATCTTTAATTGAAGTGGTGAACATGATGCAGTTGAGAAAATGGTCCAGGATTGGTGAGTTGTGGGGTTGGGGGGTGGGTATATAGCATATAAGAAATGGGTGATTTCAAGTCAAATTCTAGATATAGACCAGACAAGAGGCTGTAAGTGTTTTGAGATAGAAGTTTGTGGGCCAATGGAATCTGTCTTTCTTCTAGCAAAGATGCCTCTCTAATCTTTAACTCTAAAAAGTTACGACTTTTAGTCGAATCCACACTCCTCGAATATGCACCCTTACACCCGTATCATCATGCGATTTGATCAACTCCCATGACCAACTTTTTACTATATTTTCTATTTTTTGGTTACATAGTGTTATGTGACCAGAGATCATAGGTTCAAGTCGTGAAAATAGTCTTTTGCAAAACATTAGCTATAAGATGCCTAACATTCGCCAGGACCCTCGTACGTGGAGCCTTGTTCACCGGATTTGTTGCATGTTGTCATGTCATATTTCAATTTGATGCGCTTTTATAACCATTATGTTTGTTTTAGCATACCCAAATCACAAAGAATGTCTTAAATATGGTTACATAATAGTTCTTTTGTGGGGTTTGATGTGGGTTAGATATTAAGACTGAGTCACAGGGGTTGGACCCTTCGTGTTGGGCGCATTAGTGGCCCTTTTGTGATGGTGCGTAATTACCAGTCGACTGGGGAATCCAACGGTATGAATACACCGACTTGCACATGCACGTGCTAGATACTTAAATCTTTAAAAATAGTTGGTTTTTTATATAAGGGTTTTTATGTATTATTTGAAACAAAAATAAAATAAAATAAAATAAAATAAAATAAAATATTTACTTATTAACTATTACAAAGTTTTTATTTGGTAATCTATGTGCTGCGAAATATTCTCGTGTAAACGACAAAAGTTACTTTTATTACTTAATGAAGATTCGTGGGTCTTCTAAAAACGAAATGTGAAATCTATTAGTGAGCCCAAATGTTGGAGATTGCTTTTAATATGCGAGTATTATGGGTTTCTTGAACCTACACGTACCGTATTCCCATTGGTAACTTTAAATCAGAATCCCTAACAAGATATGTTGACAAAGGATGTTGATTTCAACACACCAGACAAATAAAGCAGAAAAATTTGTTATAGTAGCCTTTTGTAATACGTAATGCATTTGTAGTCATGTAAGAATGCTTCTAGGTATCAGAGATATCGCGTATTATGCCCTTGTGCAGCTGTTTTATCGTATATAATTTCTTTTCTGAGTAGAATAAAGCGTAGATGATCATGATGTTGAATTGTCTAGTACCATAGTAAAACACGTGTGTGGTTCAAAATATTCTTTTGCGGTAAAAGGTTACTTATTAAAATAACCACAAGTAAGATTCGTGTTAGACTTGTACATGGTGCACATGTGAAAAACATGATACATGTGGGGTAGTGATACGAGATAATAGAGCAGTTTTTCAAATATGTTTTATGTAATAGAGGTTACTTCTTGTACACAACTTTCTATTTTGTAAAAGCATAGGACAACATGAGAAGATGATACATGTATTGATAAAAGGTAGTTGTGTGCATCAATGTATCACGTATGCATGTTTCTTGTATAAACAAACACATTATGTGATGTATCATGTATCGGGGAAACCCATCGTGGTCATGGATACACTTACGCACAATGTAAATGGAAGAGACACCTCCGTACTTATTTCACAGAAACATTTTTTCTTATATATAACAACAATGAAATTAAAATAAATAAGATCTTAGTTTGTTTGTTATATTTTTTCTTTTTAAACACAATGAAGTACGCAAACATTATATCAGTTTAAAAAAATAGATGAAAATAGATTTAGGGGTTATTTGTTTCGTGAGCAGATTTTTGAATGGTTAAGTTTTTTTTGCCTCTGAATGGTTAAACATTATGCTGAGTCTGAATGGTTAAGAGCTCTTATCTGAATTGATCAAACATTTGCCTTTGAATAGTTAAGCAATATACTAGCTCTTAATGATTCAGAGCTCTTACTGGGTCAGCACTTAATGGTTCAGAACTCTTAATGATTCAGCACTTACCTATTCAGAAGTTGCCAAACAGCCCATAAACAAAAAAGTCACGGGGCCAATTCCTTCTTTTATCATTACGATTCATTGAAAACTTTCGGTTAGTTGTGAAACTGTCATTATATCATTTAGACAATTAATATCCCGAATTGCTTAGGTCTTGTGTCCATCCCCCTCTTATCTAAATTTTATTCTAGCTTTGATCGATGTAATATTATCCGGAAGTGTATACTTCAGACAAAATAGTGGGTTTTTCCCGGCATTGTAACAACTTGATTTTAATATAATCAATATCAAAACTTAGGTGGAAATAAACACATCATAAATGTATATTTAAAAAGAAAACATTACGCTATAAAAATGTAAAAATATATTGTATTTGATATGTGGGTTTTGGCAGTCCGTTATAATTGATCGGTTATAAATGAAATTTACATCAAAATATATGTAGAAATAAACACATTGTAATTATATATTCAAATAAAAAAAAAAACATTACGTTGCTGTGAAGAAAAAGTTTATAGATATATCATAGATGGTCTGAGTCGGTTTCAAATAAAATCATATTGGAACATAAATAAAAATAAGTATGTTATAACGATTTTAAATTAATAGTGACTTCAAAAAGCCTACCTTATGCTCCAAGCACCTGTATTACAGTTGATGACAAGTCGATAAATGTGTGTCTATAATTTCAACCAAGCACATCTCGTGATTGTCTTAATAATTATATCGTTAATTATGTGAAGCAAACAACCAACAATCTCACGGTCACTAGATCTTTTATGATATTATATTACACTATAGCATAATACCCCATGTAATACACTGATTGAATAAATAAAATATTTACATAGTTTATAATAAAATTTTAAAAATTATAAAATAATATTTTTAGATAAAATATGATTGAATTAATTATAAATAAGTAATTCAAGTAAAACAACGATAATATTATTTTTAGATTTTTTTAAAAATTATTTAATTAGTTTATAAATAGACTTTATTTTTGCCTAGCTTATAGATGTGAATGGGGGACCATCATTTAGTGGTGGATCGAATTTGTATGGGCAGCAGTAATGTTCTATGTTTTTTCTTTTCTTTTTCTTTTTCACTTTTATATATGGTTTATGTTTTCATGAAAAAGAGTGTTTTCTATACCATTTAGATTTATGATTTTTTCCTTGTAAAGCACCTAACTTTTATACGTGCTTATTTATTCGCCAAACTCAAAAGTCATAAACAGTAAAAAGTCATTAATTATATCCTAGAAACTTTCTATTTATATTTCTTTTAATTAATTGATAAGCATGTATTGAATTAAAAGATTAAAAGGAATACATTCTTGAAAAATTGGGGTCTTTGGAATATAGGGGGTGTCAAAGGGAACTTGGCTCTGGAAGAAAAAGGAAGAGATGGTTGGGGTCATCAATGCATCCATCTTAGAATCAAAACAAAAATATGTAGAATGTAATTTGTTTAACATTTCTTTTATATTTTCTTTTCTAAATCTCTCTCTTAGACCAATATCTTTTAAATTTGGTTAAATCATTAACATTATAGTTAGTAATTTGTAAATAAGAAAATCTAAAAAATTACCCCAAAGTCGTTTTAAAACGGGAAATTAATAGAATACATGTATTATTTACACTTCTATATGCTTTTGACATATACGGGCATATTAGACAAAATTATGACAATATAACTAGGTGAACAGGGGATGTGGAGGTGCGCTAATGGAGTAAATAGGTTGCGCTAGGGTATATGGATTCATGGTTAGGTCAACGTGTTTTTGTTTGTATTTCTATGAACTTGTACATCGACTTTTAGATAATTAGTATAACAATAATCTATCTCATGATACATTGAACATCTGTCGGTCTAAGAGTGACTTGAAAGCATGCAATACTCAACCAAAAATAAATAAATTTAAAAGCACACATGTTATTTGCTCTAATAGGCCCATCTTTAATGTTAGTCACTCCAAATTCTTGGACAAGCTAGCCCTTGACCACACTTTGCTTCTTTCGGTCCAAAGACTTTTTCTCCCATATATAACCTTACAATAATGATGATAATCAAAGATCATACAACACCTTTATTTCGTCAAAGACTTTTGCAATCTCTAATAAATTGGCGACGCGTGGCACTTTTGAAGACACATGGGATCCTAGGCCATCGTAAAACAATAAACACTTGAACAAGGCTAAAACACAGTCTACATGAGTGCACATCACGAAGTAATAGCTACGGATGATTATATGACATTAACTCATAAATCAAAAAATAGGCATGCTAGAAAACAACATGAGATGCATATCACAAAGTAATAACTACCACATAGCTGATAACGACTTCTCAAGATTGGGGATACATTTTGGTGACACAAAATAAGTTTTGTGCTTATTTCTTGTGATTAAGAAGGCAAAAGGTAAAGCTAGGGTCGCAAAAGGTAAAACTAGGGTTGTTAATATGTGAAACATGTAGTGTATTGTTTAATGAAAAAAATTAAACTTAAAAACATAAGCAATAAATTTGTTAATTAAATAAAACAAACGAAGATAGACACATATCTCCCTAAATTGTTCATTTATGTCTGTAAACAGTTTTATGACTGATCATGAAAGTGTATTATATATATGTGTGTATACGTGTGTCTATTTAAAAACAGATGTATGTATGTGCGTAAATTTGTGTTCGATTCTGTTCAATTAGCATGAGAACAAACACCAATAAATGAACATGAATAACTTCGTTTTCTTAAGTTACGACACATCAATATAAGAATAGTTGAGGGGAAAAGGCTTAATGAGTCACCTTTTATTGAGAAATAATCCAACTTTCTAGCTGAAAGTAGATTGGGTTTAAAGTATAATTAAACATATAGATTATAGAGCATGTGATGGGAGATATGGTAGGACCTGGCTAAAACTGACTAGTGGTTGCCACAATCTTACTAGCTCCACATGGCAACTTAATAGCAACTAGTTTTCTCAATGTTTTAGTTGAATGGGAAAGATGAATAGAGGGGGGCATAATGAGCAAATGACCCTATGTCTACTTACACATTCATGCTTCAAATCTATACCAGCATTAGCAAATCATAAATCACATGGATAAGTGCAAACCTATGTAACTCCACTTACTTGCATTTCCCTTTGACCATCTACAATATTAATTGGCACACGCCACCACCAACAACCAATATCTCATCAAATGGCCATTACATTCATTCTCATAATCCATATCAAAAAGAGGGTCCATACATGCAATCATCCAACCTTGAACTCACTATGGCGACTATATTGGAAATAATTGTTGGTTTTCAGTTTCTAAATAATGGCTTACATTATAAATATAAAACATCAATCGTTGTGATATTTATCCTTAAAAACAATTTTTGGCACTGTCGTTTAATCAAACATTGTGCATGGGGTTTTATGGAATCCTTTCCAGAGATAAAATGAATCATTGTAGGCAGAATCCTTATGAATATTGCACTTCGTGGTGATAAGCCGATTGAATTACTGAGTTGTCAAAGATTTGAAGTGACTAAATAATCATGTACAGATACTAACATGATTGTTTAGTAATATGATATACAAGAAAAAGAAAAAGCTTTGACCAATGAATTACTCTTGACACTACAATAATCAAACAAAATACAAAATATACATTTTTGTTTGATAAAATGATTAGTGACATAATCAGCGACCACTTGAAGTGGCGGCAAATTTTGGCTTTGTCAGCAGTTAAATTGTTACTAATCTCATTGTGTCACCAACAGTTTGACTATGCGCACAAGAATAATCTTATTTTTTTTAATCAGTAACCTACTATCTAATGAAAGATTGTACAACAACCAAATTTGGTGTGTTTGGGATTTCTTGACTGTCAGGGATATCTTTTTAAATGATATATGGAATTCACTTTGTGCTATTTAGCTTAATTTATATTCGATTTCATTTATAGGTGAACCAATGTTCTGTCGGCGATTCTCTCTTATACATTCCATACTTGCATGCACATTGTGCACCATATACTTCTTGTAACACCCAATTTTAGATATAATTACTCATATGGTTTCTACTTATATGATTTTTCTTTTTTTGTTTTAACTAATGTAACTGTATAATTGTCAACAATTATAACCATCTATTAACCAACTCTTTCACGAAGAGTCATGATGCTTCAACCTGAATCATTTGATGGTTACATATATAATAAAAGTCTTTGGTCATTTTCTAGTAAGTGTGTACACTTAATATTATTTTACATACTCGTTCTTGTTTTCTTTTTATATTATCAGATTAAACTTTCGAGAGTACCATCAAAATATTTGAGTATGAAAACAATCTTGTAAAAGTTCACAAAGATTAACCAGACCTTTATGAATTCCGAAATCTAGAGTATTCTTTTAACATGCCAAAATTTCATATTTAAAAGAAAAACATTTTTTTTAGAAAATCACTTGTCATCTAACTAGACCCATGAGGGGATTTGCTCTATTAGTCAAATGAAAGGTTGCTTTATTTTCTAATTCTTGATGGTTTTCGAATGAAAACTTGATTATACAATAAGTAATCTTAAACGTGCGCCATACGAAATTATAACAAAAAATATTTATCGAATATGTAATTATAACGGAATTGTAAAAAGGACAAAAAGAAGAAATAGTGATTGATGGATTCCATTTGACCAATATAGTGCTTTTTGCAATAATAAACTATATATTCAAAAATATTTATTGAATATAATCTATCCGGCCGTAATATTTACAAGCATTTATAATATTATATGTGTTACTATAATAGTTACAGAGTGAGCATTTTATTGGTAAAGTAATATTTTTTTTAAACTAGAGTAGGTGTTGAATATAAAATGTGTGTTTGTCGATAAAAAAATTATTACTATAATATTATTTCTATTATTAAGACATTAAGGTTGTTAATTTATAATAAAAGGTCACTATAATTTGATTGATAAGATAGCCATGAGACTCCTTTAATTTCAAACATGACTAACATCAATGTAGATTATAGTTGTTTGTAAGATACAAACCCTTACGACTAAAATTGATAATTACAACCACAACGAAATCCACTTATCTTTGTCCCATTATCTATTCATACAATCATAATCTTGATATTATACGTACGTTCTTTATGATATCAAACATGATCAACCACTCTTATTATCATTAGAAGTTCTACACTTAAACTCTGATCCAAATTCAAGATAACGATGAACCCATTAATATGAGACGCCCACATCGAGCATCAAAAGAGACCCAAGAAGAATCCTGATTCTTTTCTTTATATGCAAAAGAAAAGTTAATAGAACCATAATTTCTTTCCAAAAATTTCTAATCGGAATAACAGAAGGCATATATAAGCAAACTTGATGCGTAAAACCAATGCATTAAACCACAAATTTGAAAAATAATATTCTTCCTTTTAAGTGCATTATGTGCATTGAATATGATGCTTGGTTGAGTCAATGGAAATAGCAATCATCATATCACATCATTTTTGTTGGTGCTTTTGTGATTATATCTAAACAAAAAGGAACATATACGTGTGATAAGTATGTATAAGTTTCATTTATTGGCTTATCATAAGTTTAACTATTTCCTTGTTAAAGGAACGTGTGACCTTTATGAATAATTCCAATGTAAAGCTGAATATAGTTATTTCCAATTTATAGTTCTGATTATATTGTGGACGAAACATAAAATGATATTACGTGCAAACACTACGTCTTATTAGAAAAGAATCATAAAGAACTTAGATTAAACACGCATTTTAGGTTACACGACACGTGTTTTAACTTTTTAGTTATGGTCATTTCTTGCTACTTCTATGGGTCTTTTGATAATGATGAATGTTTTTACGTGTCATCTGCTTGTAGTCTACAAAAAGATATGTTCGGATGGTTAACATGAGTAAGAAGGAACCAATAGATAGAAGCGTGACAATCTTGTAAACTTTCCACTAAACAACCTGGATCCAAAAACTGTTTCTAAGTTTGTCAAAAACAGACTGAGTGAAAGAAGGTTGTTTGGGTTGAAATAAAATGTTGAAACAATTACATTAAATCATTATCTATGAACTAAACTTTTTGAATGCTTTATAATAAAATTTGACGAACTTATAATGATTTATGTTACATAGTTGAAGTAACGTAATATGATGAGCACTACCAAAAAACTACAGCTTTTGCTATAAGCATATTTGTGATAATATTATAAAAAAATGAAGATAATGACCAATTTGCTACAAAATAGATATTGTAGGAAAAAACTCATGGCAAAACAATTTTCTACAAATCTACCACAAACCGTCACGAAATTATTTTGTCGCTAAATTTGCGACAACATTTTCACAAACAGTTTTCTAAACTTTTTGCTACAAAATTGCTATTACATTTCACAAAACTGTATTTAATTATTATCTTTTTTAATAAATAAAAATAAAAATAACATTAATATAATAATAATTAATAAAGTTTAATTTATTTTTATTTTTAAGTTTAACGACAACTTTGCTACAAAATTTAAAAAAATATGCGACAATTAGCTACAAAACTAAAACTTTTGCGACAAATTAGCTACAAAACTTAATATTTGTATTTTTATGTTTTGCTATAATTTTGCCACAATATTAATAAAACATTAAAACAATCTAATAAAACATCTACACGTATGCAGCAAAACTGTATAAATATTAAAAACTCCAGAATATTTCAAAAAGACCCACTTAGAAATTAGCATTAAATCACAACAATAAACTAAATAACAATGTTTTAGCAGTTACAAGTAACAACCAAATATTGATAACATGTGAAAATACAAAACAACTAAATAACAATGTTTTAGCGGTTACAAGTAATCGCAAAATTGTCGCGATGTGTCTAACATTTGCTACAATTTTGCTACAAGCATATATTTTAATTTGTTATTTAATCTTTTAAATAGGTGAAATTGCATGTCTGTTGCAAAATTGTCACAATGTGTATAAAGTTTTGATTCAATTTTGCCATTATTAATCTATAAATAAGTGAATATGCGTGGTTGTCGTAAAATTGTTACGAATTTGCGACAACTTTAGGTTTTGTAGCAAGTTTATAGATAAGTGATGTGAAATATTAAGAATATTATTGTTCTCTAATTGGTGTTGAAGAATAGTCGTAACTTAGTGGTAAATAGGTTGTTGTGGGAAAGTTGTAGCAATTATTTTTAGCAAAAATAACCATTTTCTAGTAGTGGAGAAAATGTAGATCATATTGAGAATGACCATTCCCCCGTCCCACCCCTTTCACTTAAACTTAGCCTAAGGTATGTTTTTTTGTTGGGAAAAATGGATCGAGAAACAAACATCAAAACACGATTATTTAAGGCCTAATCACAAGGCAGTAAACTCTATTATAATTATTATAAAAGACCGGCACTCCTTGTACTCAATACAAAACCTTTATATTATTTAAAACTTGATCACCAAGTCTTCCAATTCTACTCTAATTCTAGTCATCGGTTGATTGAATAAAATAAAAATAGGTTTATCATATCTTCTAGTCTATTATTTTCCTTTTCTTTATCTCAAATATTAGTTTTCATGTTTGATACTACATCTTTCACATGTGTACAAAACAAATATTCTTTTAGCCTTCATTTTCATCCATGTTAATAACTAGAAGTTATACCCGCGCTACGCGGTGGGATAACGTCTTTATTAACTTTAGAGAACACATTAACATGTTAGCTAAATGACATTTCGAAAACACGATTGAAAATAAGAATGTAATAATTAAATACTCGAACTTTAGAAACGTCGCATTGTTACGTTAAAAAACAAATATAACAAAAAAAGAAGTTAAATTTCATAATCAAGTAAATATTAAATCTATCCTTTTAAGTTTTTAGTTAGTTAATAAAAGAAACATATAAAATAAAAAAGAAACCTAAATTAAGACATTGACTTATTTTTCAGTTAAATAATAAAATAAAAACTATTTAAGAAAGAAAACAAAACATAAAAATTACAAAAATCATATTTTGCGGTGGCTAAGCTTTGAACCCGCACTGCATAGGTTGATGCAAAGCTAGGAGACCAGTAAGACAATATGCAAACGAACCTAGTGTTTGAAAAAAATATATATAATATATATAACTAGATATTTTTCCCGTCGTGTTGCGACGGAACAGTCACGATCTCAAATATAAACAATGGTCATTCGGTCATTCCAACGTAGACCCTAAAACATCAAGAAACTTAATTACAAACACATGTCACAATAATGCCTATACTCTTATAAAAAAACCCAAAACAATAGAAAAAACCAAAACAAAAAAGCACAAAAATGTGGGTTGGGCTTAACTTTGAACTCGAGCAGTCGATAGCGACACGATCCTAAGTATCAATACACAAATACACAAATAAAAAAACACTTCGCAACAGACTTCGCTATAGCATAAAACCGTAAAGTGTACCCAGTCGTAAAATTGAACGTCACTCGGTCGTAGAACCTGAAAAAAGTCGTAAAACCCGAAAGTGTAAATAAAAACCATTCTCCATCGTAAAATCGACTATAACTCTGCTGTAAAACCCGTAAAACGTACTCCGTTGTAAAAGAGTGTGTCGAAAAACCGACTATCACTCCACCGTAAAACCCGAAAGCGTACTCTGTTGTAAGTGAGCGTTGAAAAACCCGAATACAAACACAGATACAACGATGAAATTCAAAAAACAATAAAAACAAAAGTTAAAAGAAACTTTTCTAACCAAAATAAAAATAATTAAAGTTTTGTGGTTAATATAAAAGTAAACTTGTGGTCAAAATAAAAAAAAAACAAACTTTCTTATTCATGTCATTGCTTTTTATATAAATTAATAAAAAAACAAAGGGTCAAGATCTCCCAATTTACTATTCATCAGGTTATTTTTTTAATATATAGGATAACTATCGAGGAAACTAAAAGAAATATAAAAAGAAAAAGGGCCAAACACGTGGATCACTCAAGAACTGACACGTGAACCAACTAGAAGCAAGTACTCAATAACATCTCAACTAAATAGGCAGGCATAACAAAATAAGATATATCATATGATTATTCATTTGTTAGAGAGCGGTGGATGAATATCGTGTTAGGTATAGTGGTGGACCCAGAGAAGATTTTATGGGGGTTAGTATTTTGTGTTTGGTTTTCTATCACTAAATATAATATTTTTTTGGTATGATTAGTTTATGTCTAATAGGATCGGGTCACATAATAAAAAAGTAAATGCAAACTAAAACAAATAATTTGATAATTAATCTACCAACAAAATTTAATTTTCAAAATAACATTAAAACTTAACGCTAAAGGTGTAAACTAGTCAAGGCGTCTTGTAGGCGGCTCTTGAGCAACTCGAGATCTACTCGCTAAAAGCTAGAGTCAAGTTGAGATTGAACGAGCTCGAGCCGGAGCTTCATGTATGAAGCTCGAGCCAGCTCGCGAGCTATAAATAATTTCTATTATATACAAAATTATATAAAAATAATGAAACAATAAACAAATGAGTCTGAGCTCGAGCTCTCTTAACACAAAACGAGCATAGCACATGCCTAAACCAAAATAATTTAATATAGGAATCTACTAATCAATATAAATTTTAATAATTAATCTAGCAAATAATCAAGTTAAATAAGGTAATTTGAATGAAAAATTGGTTTTAATATTTTAATAGGTTTAAAATTTCGTATAAATGATTAACCGGTAAATATTTGCTAATTAGGTTTTATAATAGTTTTATATTCGCAAAATATTAAAATCTCAAATTGTTTTTATTGTGTGTCGGTTTCAAAATGTGGTGTTAAATTTTGTTGGGATCAGACTCAAAATTTCATGAAGATTGGTGTAAACTAACACAAAAAAATTTTCATGGGGTGCGGATGCCCCCATTTGAAGCACTTGGGTCCACCCATGGTTAGGTACTACTTCAACTTAAAATGAATAGTTACAACTTGTGTTGTGTGAAGTCAAAAACTTTTATATGGATTACGTTAGTGGTTTTAATGTCATCAAGTTATTTTAGTTAACTAGAATTTACTTAATTTCAAAGAATAAATTATAATAAACATCAATACAAGTAAAAATGTGTGAAATACATGCTTATTTTAAAATATTCTGATTTATGATACCTAGGAATCTCTCGAGAGCTAACGGTGAAGCCCCCTAGGCTAAAGAGGGGAAATGTCTCTTATGCGGATATAATTAGTAGTTGTAGTGAATTTACATGATTGATGTAAAGTTGTATGGAGAACGGTCGTTAGAGGGAACTAATTAATGATTGGTGAAACTATTAGTAGTAACTCCAGTCAATGGCAACTTAATCATTAGTAACCACTTGGTTCATCGGTAGTAGTAACTGGTTGCTTGTAATCGGGTTACTGCTGATAGAATTTCTGTTGAGGTTTTGCTCACCGATGTAACTATTTAATTGTCAGCGGTTATAACTACAAACTAAAACATTGTGATGGTCTATCCCTTGTATAAGGAAAGCCTTTGGTCTCGTTTTAGTATATTTTTTTCATAACAAGTTTCGTATATTCGTTGTTATTATTTCTCTTTGTATTATCTGATTCAAAAATTTAGGAGTACTAACGAAATGTTTCAATCTGAAAACGATTTTATTGTGATTCGGAGATATATACAGACCATTGCGATATATAAATTACAAATGACGATACTATGAAATGACAAGATGTAATTCCTAACCTAGTGGAAATAAAATTTCAGATATTTCTTGCCAATATAAGAACATCAAAATGAAACATAAGTAATGTAAACAAAAGTGTGAAATATTAATATTCTTCCATTATAATCATGTAACCAAACACTCCATTTAGATTATTCTAGGGAAGAACGTAATGCTCATAATGATTGGAAATAACAATCATCATGAAACTTTTTGGTGGTTCAATATCGTGTCCTTTTGTCATTCCATTCAACCAAGAATTTGTATGCTACACGATAACTACGTGCAATGATTTTCAACATTTTTTTTTGTTATGTTAAAAACTCAATGCATAAATAAAATAATAAATAAAATAAGAAAATATTTGATGTATGTCTTAGATCGGTTTGTGAATAGAACTTACTAAAACGAGGAATTCGACCTTGGGAGGGATGGCAAAGACAGCATATGAAGAGATCTTTCGATCGAAAGATTAGATCTTCAGATCCAAATTTGAAGTTGAAGATAGATAACACGTAACAATTTTTTCGTATGTTAATTGTTCACGTTTTTTTACTTTGTTGTCAAGAGAATATTTTTGTAATATCTTGTAGTACGTTAATTTCATATAAAAACTATACTTACTTTAAAGTGCGTTTGGCTTATCACAGGAATGAGAAAGTGAATTACTATTACAAATCAAGAATATATATCTATAAAAACAATATGTTTTTAATTAGAGTCCCATAAACAAATAGAAACTAGATATAGTTAAACACTAGACTGTAATTGTTTATTAATAGCAGTTAGACTGTATGTAATCATAAGCAAGTTAAAAGTTTAATACATTCTATTTTTGTTGTGATGTTACTTTCAGGTTAAAGTATTAAAGTAGTTTAGGTGGTGCTCTAAACTATTTAATCAGATATGATGTATCGTTTCAAGAACAAATATGTAAACTCCTATGAAATTTTTACAAAAAATCGTCTAAAACCAACGATCCTTTAAATGACCAAGTGAATCCTTCATATGTGAGTCAAAAACATTAGATTGATTAACTGAACAATCGTATTTGTTTAAACAATTGCTTATTATTCTACCACGGGAAAGGAAAAGAATAATAAAACTAAAGGGGCGTTTGGTTGGAAGGAATGAAATAGAATGGAATGAAATTGAGAAACTAGTATAATTTTTAAACAAAATTATGTTTAAGTGGGTAATGAAATGTAAAACCCAAGGGAATGTTTCACCTCAAATTCCCTTGGTTGTGGGATTTCAAATTCCCTCTCCAGGTGGAAGGATTTTGAAATCCCACAACCAAGGGAATTTAAGGTGAAACATTCCCTTGGATTTAGTTTTAATTGTTCACTCAAACACAAGTTTACTTGAAAATTATACTAGTTTCTTAATTCCATTCCATTCCATTCCTTCCAACCAAACGCCCCCTAAGAGTTATTCCCGTGATCAAAAGTATGGGCAAGAGAAAACTGGTACATGTTCGTGGTCCTTCTTCAGAATATATGTATTTTTGGTTTCCTTTTAAAAACTACACACTCCATGTTCTCACCTTATAGATTCTAAAAACCTTATCTAAATCAAGCATGGCCCTCAACAAGATTTCTTAAGATATTTTCTAATTTCTTCTTTTTTTATGTTTTCATACACGGAGTTTTGATAAAGAATCCACCTGTTACTGTTCATTTGTTGAATGTTTTCTGTTATTAGAAATAATAATTGTTTTGTTGTTTGTCTTGTGATCCAATGTCTTATTGCTTAATTATATCGGATATTAATGGGCTACAAGTTATTTTGATTGGCATACTAAGTATTAACAGTTGGTATTAAAGTTTATTTTTAAAACTTTAATTTATTAAAATAATAAAAACAACAAATATTATATGCAAAAGCTTGTCACTAGTGTCTCTTTCACAGCCATTATCACTATTCATAGAGATTAAAAAATGAAAAGTAAAATATAACAAATAAATCAATGAAAAATGAAAATTGGTGAACTTGGCTAGCTAGGTCAGTTTAATTTCCTAGACCGATCGATGAGGTCTTATTTTGGACCACGGGACAGGCTTTAGCAGGACCAAAATTTATGAGGATGGCTAGGGATGAAGTTGAACATAACTTATCATGATAAAAAAAGTAAACAAGTATACTTGTAGCAACTTGCATGGTCATGTTAACTACTCTTTGTTATTAGAACCATTGTTCATAAATAAACCCTTGCAAATAAGTTTAAGCAGGGTTAATCGTATCAAAATAAAGTTATGATTGGCTTACAAATGTTAGTTGATAAATAAAAGAAAATAATATACAAATAAAACATAAGCATATTGATATGAATTTGAGTTAATAAAGCTATAAAATTGGATGGTATGTAAAAAGTAAAACGCATTATTCTAAAAAATATATATTTATTATAAATAGTTTATTGATTTTTTATATACAACGAATATTTTATAAATAAAAGATATTTTACAAAAAAAAAAAAAACAACTATATCACAAAATAAATTATTTTTCATAAAAGATAAAATTATGGCTGATGATGTAGACTACTATATACACTAAGCAATAGACACAAGGTTGAGCTAGAGGGCGTACGTGGATTGCCACATAATCGAAACAAAAATTTGTTAAAACTAAACTTTCAAACCTATTTAGAAAATAAAAATAATTTATCAAATTTACATTTTAATATTTTATGTTCCATTTTAATGAAATTTAACCTTACTTCAAGTAATATTAAATTCATGTTATAAGCCTCATCAACGGAACTTAAAATCCATATAGTTGCTTTCGGTCAAATTCACATATATTTAACTTGATTACTTGTAATGCATACCCAAAAAAAATGTCAACTTAACACTATAATCAAGTAAAAAGTAAAATTATTGCTTATCATCAGAGTACGCAATTTAGATTTTCCTATCAATCAAATTCTCACTTTAAATCACTAGAAAAAAATCATCTTCTTTTCATACAAAGAAAAAGTTTCAAGTTAATGATTTCATATATTCATCATACAAAAATCATCTTCTTTTCAATGTGGTATTCCACAATCAAACATAACTCTAAATAAAAAATCAGTCGTCTTGTGAAGTACTAAAGACAGATTGTTTTATTGTATCTTCAAAAGTGATTCATCACTCACTCAAAACACAATTATTTTATAAAACAGTGAAGGCGTAGTTGCTTCAATGATAAATATCACTTGTCTCAAAGCAATAAGCAGTAGTTTAAATTGTTTTTTATATATTCTTTAGTAGTTAGAACCTTAACAACTAACAAAAAATCCAAATAGAAAATATAAATAACGAACTTTCATCGTTCATCTTCTTCATATCCACCATCATCTTTATATTTTTTTTTGTGTTCACCTTCATCATTGTTTTCATCTTCACTATCACGCGACAAGTTGCAGATAAGTTCTTGATGGTGTTCTTTAACAACAATGCCACTTTGTCGCTAAGAAGTAGGAGCCATAATCAAAACCAAAAACCCTTGATGGATAAGTTCATGTCATAATTGCGTTGAAGCAATTTCCATTCATCCAATTGTCAATTTCATTAACCAAATCTAACCCTGATTTTGAAAATCCACCATGAAAAAGTGATGAGGACATGAACAAATGATTAGGGAAAATGATTAAATAAAAATACGATAAAACCCCCAATAAATAAGGACGTGCGTTGCAATTACCAGCTTAACCCGTTAAGCTCAAACAACCATCTTTTATGCACCACTCTCTTATTTAAACTCGACCACATAACATCAATGTAATTAACACATATGTCTAATCATTTAGCATGTCACATCACCATGCTGTTGCCGCCATCGATCGCCATCTTCATATCTTAAAATTAGATTTGTTTTGTATAATTTTGATCATTGAAGATTACTAAATCCTCTTTTCAAACCGCAAACAAACCCCTTCACCTCACCATGTTGCCAAGAGAGAGCACATATGGGTGCTTATAAGGCAAATTTTAGTTAATGTTTTTGGGTAAAAGAAAATGTTGTTAATTAATTAACTATTTATGGTAAAATGTTCTTTATATCCCTACATCGTTATTTCAATGTTTTAGTTATAAAAAAAAAGTTTCAATCAGAATGTGACTTTGCTTTTTTCAAGACAAAATACGGTATGTGATGCCAAACTCCAAATTCATCAATGGGGATATTGAGGAATAAATGGTCCACACTTTTTTAAGTGGTAACCAATTCAACTCATCAAAGTTTTAAAAGGACACATTTGCCACAGTGACATGGCAAAAGGGAAATTAATATTAGATCAATTCACACTAAGAATATTCTTTTAGTGCCTATAAATCTATAATAATGGGTTTGTGGGTATAAACCTTCTTTTTGACTTCAAGCAAAATCATTTTAATTCAATCAATATTTTCTTTTTCTTGCAAAAAGTTGTTAATTTTTTAATGAAATAAATAGAAGACTCTGGTATGAAAGAATAAACAATTGTTAAATATAATTGGTAGAAATATGGTTCCACATGGTTTGTTTTAGAAACTTTGTTGCATTTTAAACAAAATGTTTATTTATTTGTAATGTTAAATTAAATATGAAGATTCATGAAGTTAATATTTTCTTATGAAACTAATGTTCCAAATGGATCAAGAGAAAGATTAACCACAGGTCTCATAACATACCGTTTTTAATTATTTTACCCTAATGTGATGGGAATCTAGAAATTCTTTTACTAGTGTCACCTTTAAAAATGTTCGAGGAATCAATCACTCGACTGTCAGATATGTAAATATATAACACATAGAAACAAGTTTCTAATACTATGTAACACTTCAAAAAATTCAATGACGGTAAAGGACATTTGGTCACAGACTTGACCTGAGATATAATGACAGCATAACTAACACCATGCCCAATGATCCATGATTGATGAAAAAGAGTATTGAGTAATCGCTCTTAAGCAAATATCAATCACAATAATGGATATTAGTTAACCAAATTATTCAAATTTCATAATATATTAAATGTGGGGTCAGTCAGGAAGTGTTTTTAGTCATGATTAATGTAAACATATTAACAAAGCACAAGTTATTGTCAACATAACCTTTTCCCCTCTAATTATGAAAAAGAATCTTACTCCAAATACAAAATAAATAATGGAGCTTTTATGATTTTCTGGACATAAATCTTCAAACTGGAAAACAATCTCCCAAGGGTCCCATATAGGACTATCACATATCAATAATGTTGATCTTCATATACATGTGAGGAGATATAAGGTGTGTTCTGTGACTTGTCATACATGAAAAGCAGAGCATTACAACATGATGCATAGAAACATAGTAGGCAAGAAGTAGTTGATTAAGATCTTGATATAACATCACATGTGTAACTAATTGGTGTCATGATGTCTAATCTTTCCCGCATGTGCACCAAACATTATGCATGTAAAATGATCCCCACCCGTTTCTAGCTTAGCATGTGCATGAATTCAAACTTATAATACAAAGCCCGGTTGAATTAGAAGCAAAATAGTGGCCTCTGATCTAACAGAAATCATATATAAGAAGACTCAAAGTGAAACAAAGCAGTGGGACCAAATGCCTGCATGAATTAAGCAAATTCATTTTTTACCATGTTTTCCTCCCCTTTATGGGTTCCATATACATTTATCATCACATTATGCAAATGTGACCCTGAAAACAATCATTTGAGTTACATACTTACATGAATATGAAAAACAAATTATTTTACCAAATGTAAAATGTAAATGTGAATGTAAGTAGTCTGATAAAAAAGGAACGCTTGTCTAGTCAAGAATGCACTTACATTGGTGGAAGGCAGTGTGCCTTTCAGCTTGGGAACCATGCTCACAACACCATAGTCAAGTTCATAATAATGGTAGTATCTCAGTGCAGAAGCTAATGAAACCAAAAAAGTATCACACCACCTTCTTTCATGTGTCAAATGAGTTGCTCTTTGACTTCATAACTGACACATTTATTTTGGAAACTAGTAGGCTTGGACTCTCTGCAATCAACAGATTTGTAACTACATGAAGCACTATATTAGAAGTAGCATAGGCCATCAATAAGACTTAAAGAAGTTATATTACATGACAAAAGAGTACCTATAGCTATACAAGTGGCACATATCTCTCATGTTATCTTTTTCTCCTAAAGGAGCACAGTTCGATATCAGCATACATAATGTAGTGGACAGTATGATATCCCATATATCCCTTAGCTTGAAAATAACATTATTTACCCATAGATCATAATCACTTGAAAGAGAATGCAAGGGTTTTCATAGCGATACACTAAAATGTCATAGTACATCATTTATCCATATACTAAGAATTCAATAATTCTTAGACATAAAATGATAATAACATTATACTTGGTTGCATGAGCTCAAACCCAAGCTCAAGCCTAAGATGGAGCTCATGCCCGCAAGCCTAAAGGAACCTATGTTTTATATACATAATGCAATATGTAATTAATACTGAATATAATATATATACATATATAACTAAGATAAAAAAAAATTAAATAATATATTGTTGCAATGTTGCATATATAACTGAGATTATATATAATAAATAAATAATAAACAAGTTGAGTTTAAGCTAAGGTCAAGCTTGTAAAATTGTTCACAAGCCGAGTTTGAGATGTAGATAGGGCTCAAAATGAGCCAAGCTAGAGCTTGAACTCCCACAACTTAAACGAGCCAAGCACCTTAAGCTCGTTTACATCCCTAGTTGGTTAATTGACATTATAAAACTAAAAGATATTCATTTCTTGGAAGGTCAACCATGGGGCCAGATTAAATATAGGACAAGCCATTAGCCACTTTGAGCAATTTTGTGATCATGGTACAAGTTAGCAGCATCAACCTCAATCATCTTTATCTTGTACTAATAATCGTATCAAACTCACCTTCCACTTACACTATGGAATGAGAAATCATGTTCTGATCTGTCCCAAACTGATATTTTCCAACAAAGATCACATATTGGACGGTGGAAAAACAGCAACCTTTGTGGGGTTTGAAGAGTTAAATCTTTTAAATCTAAATGTCTTCCTTAACACAAACCCTAAGGTAGTGAGGTCCACTTAGTGACTTAGAATGCTGTATCAAAAGTAAGTGTCAACATGATCTAAATATATCAACAAACAAGATGTTCCGAATGAAAAAGAAAAGACTTGTTGGTGATAACATGCCTATACTATATATATATATATATATATATATATATATATATATATATACACACACACACACACATATGTATATGTGTATATATATACACATATGTATATGTGTATATATATATATATACATATGTATATATATATATATATATATATACATATGTATATATATATATATATGGGCATTTTCAATTCAAACTAGCTTAGAATAAAGAATTGCAAGAAGCGTATAAGTACGCAAATGCATTGCAGATACGATGGGAGAGAGAAAGGGGGGTGGTTATGTGATTACATAATCGTCCTATCTATTATATTTAAAAAATAGGCACAAGTGTTTATGCGATTCTCGCAATTCTCTATTTAAAATTGGTACTGTGTTGAAGGCTTCTCTCTCTATATATATACACACACACACACACATATATCACACACATATGCATATTTAACGACCTTTCAGTTTACATAATTTTGTGAAAACATGTGCCAACCTGTCCAGTTTGAAAGAACAACTTCATATACACAACTTGATACATTCCTGGAAGAATATACAATTGATGAAGAATAAGAAAACCATACCTAATGTATGATTAGTAGAATGTTACATTTGAATATTAACAGGGCTAAATTTCTACAATTATTACTTTCTTGAAGTTCACAGATGGATATTGTGTGCGCCCATAATCAGGGTTTGGCAATTGCAGAAACACAACTTTAGAACACAAGAAAAAGGCACTAGTTCTAATAACTAGCTGGAAATTTGCACCTTTTGAAAAAAGATACAGACCTCCTTCCACCCTCCCAACACATACACAAAGGAGCACCTCAATACCTCACAAAAGAGGCTATTCCTACTATGAAACTAGAAAGCTCGTGATTTAAAAAGATATATTTAAGGGAAATCTGAAATCACTATTAAGTTTGTAAGAGTTGAGAGTTTATATGCGTTGTATCTCTTCCTATCGCATATACATACACATTTCCTCTCATTCTCTACAATATAAGCATGAATCCAAAATCATCAATTGCACAAGGATCTTGACTCATGATATATCTTGATCATGTGAAACAAGGATTGTAAGTCAAATCTATCACATTGACTGATAGGAGAATAAATAGATAAGCATATTATACATGGGTTTTTGGGCTGACTTGCAAAAAAAGTGAAGTGAGCCCTAATACTAACTCTATACCATATATATTCTGAAAAGGTAAACCCTTATACTAACAATGATAAGAAAGAAAATCCAGATACTAAGGAATAATAAGGCATCTTACATGAAGATCACAAAGGAGAAATCGTAAGACATTCTGAATCAACAACAGCTGCTGAGTGGTAGCAATCACATTGCAGAACTCAAGATTTCATCTCCTTAGATTGTGGTAAAATACATGAACTGGCATTACCAATAATCACAACAAGAACAAAATCCATCTTTAAAGTGATGAAAGCGGCTAGAATCTCTTACAATAATCTCACGCTCAACGACTTTCGCTATAAGTTTAATAACAGAATGACAATCTCCACATACACGAAGATTCTTCATCACTATTATAGTACTTCCTTCAACACTGCAAATTAATGCAAAACATATAGCAAGCCTCTCGCTATGATATAATAATGATGTTTCCTTTTGTTCATCTTCAACATCATGTAAAGCAAACGTTTGATCAGGAACATAACCAAGTTCCTTCACTTTTTCTCCTATCCACCCAAGTTTATCATATATTTCAGTTGTCATAGGGTGAGACTTATCCCCAGAAAGAAATTCATGCCTTAATCCCTTGAAATTGACCCAACTGAGCCCCGGTTCTTTCATAATCCCTTTGTTTTTCATCACCCCACGAATTCTTGAAACATCATTCCATCTACCAGCAAAAGCATATAGATTAGATAAGAGGGTATAAGCAGCACTACAATTTGGATCTATGTGGAAAATGGCTTCTGCAGCTGTTTCAGCCAATTTTAAATTTGAATGCATTTTACACGCACTTAGCAAAGCTAGCCAAACAGATGTATTTGGTTCCATTGGCATGTTTTTAACTAACTCTACAGCTTCATTTAACCTTCCATCACGCCCTAAGATATCCACCATACATGCATAGTGCTCAAGCTTCACTTTCACAGATTTATAATTTAATAAGAAATTAAAAATGCATCTTCCTTTGTTTAACATCCTGGAACGGCTACATGCAGACAGTAGCCCAGTAAAGGTTATATCATCAGGTGAGACCTCGTAGCGAGTCATTTGGTTAAAAAGGATTAATGCCCACTTACCATAACCATGTTGGGCACACCCAACAATCATTGAATTCCATGAAACAACGTTCTTTTTAGCTATTACTTTGAATATGGATAACCCATTGTTTATACTCCCACATTTGGTATACAATACAATAAGGGAATTACCTACGAAAACATCAGTTTCAAGTCCTAGTTTGACAGCTGCTCCATTAATTTCTTTCCCTCTATCCAAAGCCTCCAATTCACAACATGAATTTAAGGCACTGGTAAATGAAGATTGATTAGGAAGAACATCAGATCTAAACATGTCAGAAAATAGTTCTAATGCATTCTCATGTTTGCAATTTAAACCGTACCCAGTTAAAAGAGACGTCCACACTACCACAGAACTGTGTGCCTTCTCATAAAAAACTTTGCAACAACTATTAATATCCTTGCAATGTGCATAGAATGTAATTAAAGGAGCCACAATATATGTGTCTGAGAGATAGCCAAACTTCACTACATGACTGTGAATCTCGCGACCTAAATGTAAATCTTTCACATTTGCACAAGCTGATATCACAGACGAAAATGTCATCGAAGTAGGCAGAACACCACAAAGCAGCATCTGTTTGAAGAGAAGTAATGCTTCATCACTCTTTCCAGTCTGATCAAGTCCACTGATCATCGAGGTCCAAGAAATCACGCCCCTATTCGGCATCTTGTGAAATAATCTCACAGCTTCTTCTACTTTCCCATTAATAAAATACCCATAAATCATTGAATTGTAAGCAGCTTCATCCTTCAATGGCATCTCCATAAACAACTGTTCAGCAACTTCAGTCATCCCATGCATCAACAACCCACTTACCACTGTTGTCCAAGAAACCACATTTCTCTCTGGCATTTCATCAAACAGCTTAAAAGCCACCTCAAGATTCCCACAATCAAAACAGCCTTTAATCATTGAATTCCACACAACTGCATCTCTAACTGGCATTTCGTCGAACACCTTCAAGGCGTCATCAGGCCGGCTGTTCCTCATGTAACCTTGAATCATCTTAGTGCAAGAATACACATCTGGGTAGGCGAATTTGTTTGAATAAGCAAGAGCCCCATTAACTTTTTTGCTTTTGGGGTGATCCAATGTTGTCGATTTGTTCGCAAGAGTACTTTGGTTCACAGAATTTACAACCTTCTTGTGTAAGATGGGACAAGAGATATCAAATGATCTTTGTGATACTTTGAATTTCCTAATCATTGCACATTCAATTTGGAGTTTCCTATTTCTCAATGCATTTCATTTAGCTAATATCTTAAACTGTGAAAATTAGGGCACTCAATTCGGAAGAAGAAAGGGGATATAATTTACCCTTTGGGAACTGTATCGTTGTTAAGTGTTCTTCAACTCTTGTTCTTGTTCTCATACAATTGAACTAAAGTGAAATTTGATTGTGCAAACTTCACACAAAATTATAAGTTCGGTGTATACACATCACCAACATACTACTCACACATTAAAAGTCATATGGTTGTTTGAAAGTGAAATTCATAACTTAGATACTCTATTTAGCTTGTTTGTTCTATTTAGTTTGTCAGAATTTGTTTACACGATTATATGAGATTTTATGAGATTGTTCAATTAGAATCGTCAAAACAAAACGCCTTTTAAATGTTGAAATGACTAATAGGTACCAAAAGCGTTTCAATCCTTTTTAGAAAGAGAAGTTAAAAAAAGTTAGAGAGAATTATAAAACATAAATGTTTCAAAATATATTAATGAAAAGAATGAAAAAAAAAACTATTAGTAGTTTTTCCTCCTAAAGTTTCTTTCATACCGAAAGGATATGAAGAGAATAATCAAACACAATTAAAAACTTTATCATTTATCATTTTACTCTAACTAGGGTTGGCATAACAAATCAGACACGACACGATAAGACACGAACACGATAAGTTCTAACACGAACACGAAACGATAACTAATCGTGTCATTTTTTCTAGACACGAACACGAACCTGTTTAGAAACAGGTTACATGATAAGACCTGTTAAGAGACACGATAAAAATCACACGTTTAGTGAAACAAAAATGGACTGAAATCCATCAAAATTCTGAATATACCATAATCTTTAGCATGATAATTCTTGACATTTTTTAAACAAAATTCAATAAAAAAGTATATTTTAATTGATAATATAGTTTAATAAGGTAATATACGGAGTATGAAGAGGGCTCAGGCGGAAGCCGGAGACTCGGGTGGCGATACCGTGATAGTCGTATTCGATTGAAGCGGTTGTGCAATGGATAAAGTTTTTAAATTCAACATGAAAAATAATGACATATATCATAAACATATATATTAACTATTTTTAATAAGCTAAAAATATAAACAGGTCTTACACATGTGCGTTAACAGGTTAACAGGTGTTTGATCTGTTAAGACACGATTTTTATCGTGTCTTTAACGTGTCGACCTGTTAACGACACGAAACCTGTTAAGCTCAAACACGAAACCTGTTAACTTCGTGTCGTGTCGTTTTAACAGGTTCGTGTCAGAAATTGCCAGCCCTAACTCTAACAATCTATGATACACAATAATATAATCACAAATTTATAATTTTCTATTTTCTTTCTTTCAACTAGAAACATATAAAATCTTCAATTTTTCTTTGTTATTATCGAATACTAAAACACAAAATCTTACTACTATAATAAAAGGGTAACTAAAGGTGCCACATGTCAACACCACAATCAATCTCATTAAAATTTTCCCGCTTCTCTCTCCTATTAAATAACTACCTTAATTACTAATAATATTATTTATTTTTTTAGATCAATAATAATTTTTTTAATAAATTAAGAAATAAATCTTTTTTATTAATGTTATTTCTATAGAAACAAACTTTTACAAAAGAAAGTTTTCTAAAATATCAAACTTTTTTCAAAAATACAAAATACTTAAAAATTAGATTTTTAAATAGTAAAATTTCTATAAACAAAAAATAATTAGAGTTGAGAGTTATAGTAAGGATTTTTTTTTTTTAAAAATGGTTTGTTTTAAAACAAAATGTTTAATTTATTTATTTTTAAAAAAACAAAAAAAAAGTTTAAAAATTGATATTTTTGTTTTATTACTTATAATTATTACTCATACGTAATTTTAATCATATATTATCTTAAAATATTATTTTTAATTAATAAATTCGTAATATATTTATTATTTTGTTTATTCAACCCGTGTAATACACGGGTTTACTAAAGCTAGTTATATTATATATTTTCAATTCCCTCCTTTTATTTTCTCTCTTTAATTTTTTTTTTTCATTTCTTTACTTTTCTTATATTAAACTCGAAACATATGTTATATATATGGATTATATTTAGTTGTAACATATAATTTATAATTTATTATGCAATATTATTAATTTAATTTTATTGTTTTGACTCGTGAACTACGGGTCTATAGACTAGTACAATATATACATGTTGAAAAATAGAGCATACAAGCAATTATCAAGCATCTAAATTGACCCGAGGAGTCCACAAATTAGAAGACTAAATTAGAAATGTAAGAGAAAAGCAAACAATAACTAGTAATTATTATTCAGTTTTATTTTTTATATAGAACTTAAGTCCTTTAAAAATAGTTAATCTTTTTATATATTTATGTTTTAGTTAGCTAACCATCAACCATTTGGTTAAGTGGTAGCCTAATAACTTCCTTTAGAGAAGGTTGTGAGTTCGAGTCCTGCTAGCGGCAAAACTGTTGTTGGTGGGCCATGTTTTATCGCAGTAGGCCTTCGGGTGGCGGGTTTTTCCCGGAATTGGTGGTTGGTGGGTTTGGATTACCTAGCGCTGTCTGTGCTCGCGGGCGTTTGAGGTGCCTTTTTGCCATTGGGATACCCTGGGTAGCCGGACTTTAATTAGTTGGTCATTCAAAAAAAAAAAGTTAGCTATACAGTGTTTATAAGTTTTAAATAGAACTCTAGCTAGCTACTGAATCAGTAAAAACATGAACTGATTGTCCATTTAACACCGAGCAAAAAGAAAGATTCAAAATTTGCTTAAGCAACCACAAATACTTGCCAAGCTAAAAATAAGTTTATTTATTTGTTGCTGCCCAGGATCGAACGGCGACCTTTTGTGTAAGACTAACGTGATAACCACTACACCAAAGCATCTAGGTTTTGAAATTGTAGTCTAAACTATACTGAACACGTTAAATGATTTTCTTTTGTATGTTTTCTATTTATAAGTTCGAATACTTTATGCACTCATAATTATTTATATGTTTACATGGTTCATAAAGTTCTATATAATTATTGTACCCGTACAAAATACACCACTGACATTTTTGTTTATTTCACTAGCAAGTAAAACTAAAGTGTGTGTTAAGTTGTAAAATTAGAGGCCCAAAACTTCTTTTCTTCTTGTTGTTGTTTTTTAACTTTATCCAATCATTCTAGACAGAATTAATATAAAGAATGTCTGAGCAAAAGCCTTAACCAAAGAATATACCATCACCTTTACAACCAACAAACCCTTAGCCACAAGCATATATCTTTGACAAGCAAAGAACCAAAAACATTCTTAAATGAACAAATACCATCTATAAGAACACTCACCCTCAACCTTAACACAAATCACACCACCATTATACGATCTCGTTATCTTTTCGGTTCATCAAAACCAAATCAAAATGGCCAACACGCAAACGAAATCCGTAGCCTCACTCCTCATGCTCTTGAACTTCTGCATGTATGCCATTCTTCTAGGCATAGGTGGTTGGGCAATGAATCATGCCATTGACCATGGTTTCATCATAGGTATATATATACAGTTCTCTTTTATCATATCCCCCTTCATGTGCATACATCATATCATAATTCATACATATATGCATGGTATATAATTAATCACTAATGTTTTGTAATGTGTACATATATAACCAGGTCCAGGGTTCAATTTGCCGGCTCATTTTTCTCCAATTTACTTCCCGATGGGAAATGCAGCCACCGGGTTCTTTGTGACATTCACATTGATCGCGGGTGTTGTTGGTATCGCGTCTATTCTAG
Source organism: Flaveria robusta (assembly GCA_025506415.1). Taxonomy (NCBI): domain Eukaryota; kingdom Viridiplantae; phylum Streptophyta; class Magnoliopsida; order Asterales; family Asteraceae; genus Flaveria; species Flaveria robusta. Next base: position 4,684,521 of record CM046470.1, read on the forward strand.
CTGGAATCAACCATTATCGAGCTTGGGATGCCACTAGTAGGCCTGCAGCAGTATCATCTGCTCTAATTGCATGGGCTCTTACTGTCCTTGCCATGGGGTATAATAATATCTAATATATGAAATGATACTAGTTTTAATTTGTATAGATATAGTTTAATATATATAATTTGTTGTAGGTTTGCATGGAAGGAAATCGATATCGAAGGAAGAAATGCCCGTTTGGTGAGTTCATTAATAATATTTTGAGGCGGATTGATATGAGTAATTTTAAAATTCTAATCTATTTGAAAGATAATAATTCATACAGACAATTTTAGTTATGACACTTCTAACTTTCACTATGATACGATGATTATCTGAGTATTATCGTTAATTTCTTACAACAAAAGTGAAAATTAAGGATTTCATTCCTTAACTTATTAGTATTAATTAATTGTTGTTTATTTTTTGTAATTTAGAGAACCATGGAGGCATTCACAATTATTCTTTCGGTAACTCAACTTGCATACGTAGCTGCCCTTTACGGATGATCAATGTGATGGCTTCACCGATGATCGTGTCTATTGGCTGTGATTGTGCTTGGATTTATTTATTTAATTTCCTACTTTTCTTTTCTGTTTTTATATATTGTTTTAAAATTTTAATATATTTGTGAAATGTAATATGAAGATTGCAATGAGTGCGGTTAAAACTTTTTCTTATTCTTTTTTTTGTTTTGTTTCCGTATTATTACGATGCAATATAAATATATATATATATATATATATATACATGCTCTTCTTTCTCTGTGTTGTTAAATTATTGTTTTAATTTTTATGTGTATTTATATTGTACGCCCTTTTGGATAAGATAGATCTTGTAGGGAATCTATCGGTAAAACACCAAAACAATATGCATGAATTTTATAAATTTAGGGAGGATTTAAAGTTTATGTGATGGTTTTTAGTTTAGAAATTGTTTCATAGTAGTTTATGAAAAGTTTATTACCTCAACGAGATGACTTTAGCTTTTCTGACATTTCCTCTGCTTAATTGGCAAACAAACTCTAGACGTCACATGTTTCTTGGTGTAGAAAACTTGAAATCAAAACCTGGATAATTTGAGAGTCATGAAGAATACTTTCAAATCAAAATTATTTGATGATTAACCCGAATATCTCAATTGGATACCACTCAGATGTTGATCAATATCAAAGTATAATATTGTGTGTGTTTTTATGAACCATAAGAAGAAAATTAAAGAGTGACCAAAATGAGAAAGCAATTCGATTTCAAGGGAAGGGGATAAAATTGTCATTTGGACCCTTGCTTAGGGACTTCGCTCATAAGAATGTTTTCTTCTTATATACAAGGGACTTCGCTCATTGCTTAGGGACTTCGCTCACAAGAATATTTTAATATTGAAAATCACAATAAACTTAAACAATTGTGTACTCCGTGCCTTCTGCCTTATTTGATGGATATTATAATCATATTTGATTATTAATCAATCCAATTGCACTAAAATATCTAACAATTGAATCACCATTGTACAACAAGTATACTTAAAAAACAGTCAGATTTTGCTGCTTAAGATAGCAGACTTTTCATAAAACATTATAAAAACCAATTTCAAACTAGAATCATCACTGAAACTCTAAACAATCAATAAAATTAAGAACCTCAAAATTGGCTCAACGTTGAAATGGTGTTATTTTTTTATTTAATATCATTCATCCCTGTAATTAACTCAAACAAATTTATATGCACTTTGATGCAAGCATATTATAAAGAAATATTTTTACGTATGAATTTGTAAATATCAAATACATATGTTAATAAGTAATAACAATTATTTAAGTACATAATGCTATTTTCTCTTACCACAAGGCACAGGTTAGTTAAATCATTCTTTTTCTTTTTCGGTGGACAAATTTAACATCCAGATGAAATACATCAACCCAATCTATAACATCTAATAAAACAAGGTTTCTTTTGCCACTTGTCATTCTCTTAAGCCATTTTTTGCCACTTGTTATTTTTCTAAACCTACACACATCAATTTTCCCTCCAAAAGGGTATTATAGTATTTTAAATACTAATACAAGTTTCTCTCTCTTATTAAATTTTATTAATTGCTATATTTCAATCTTTTATCTAATTTTTTTTTTAAAATCAAACTATCTTTTCATCTTTTAATTAAAATCTAAATAACAAAAAACTAAAGATTTATATAATATGAAATTTACTAAAACAGTAAACATTTAAAAAAAAATATTTTAAATCTTTTTGTTTTGGAAAAAAGTTATAAACAGGTGAAATATTTTAAAACAATCTTATTAAAACAATCAGAATAATTACAAACCAAAGTTTTTAAAAAACAAGACTTTTATAAAAAAATATTTTTTTTTATAAAAAATCTTAAAACGAATGTTTAAAAATGAAACTAGTTAGATAAGAGAGTTAAAAAATGGTATAATCGTTTTATTTCTTGAACTATTACGTATATATAATCTTAATTATATTTTATATTAAAATATTATATTGTAACTATTAGTGTTTATTTTATATATATATTTTATGTTCAGGAAGGATTAGGTCTTTTCGAGAGCTTTAAAATTTAATTCGCTAATTATGAGTTGGGTGCTTTAACCATTCAGCCATGAATGCTTAGCGGGTCATTTCAAGTAATTGTAGTAAAATCTGACCTGTTGACCCATTTGTCTTTCCGGCGATACAAACGTATTTAATTAATTTTCGTTCTGTAAGACCATAACGAAAACACAATTTTTGTTTTTCTTCTAGGCGAATACGATAAACTAAAATAAGCGTGAAACAATTGTAAACCTCATTACACTTACTTTCTTATTTCTCTATATTATTAATAATAATATTGAATGCTAATAATATCTCATACCATTTTCAAATAAAAAATGCATAATTTAATAAATTAAAAACCTATTTTTTTTATTAAAAACACACTTTAAAAAAAGTTTATAAATTATAAAATACATAATACAACGAAATTTTAAAAAAAACATTTTTCTTAAAACAATATATTTAAAAATCACAATTTTTTTATAAAACAAAAGTTTAAGAAAAATACATTATTGTTTATTTACTTAGCTATTTATACGTAATTATAATCATATTTTATATTTAAGCATGAGTTTATAAAGCATAAATTTTTATTAATAATTATTTAATATTATATTTATTCAATCCGTGTATTACACGGGGACTAACCTAGTAAATAAATGTTCGTTCCATGAGAAAATAGTGTCACTAAAATGAATTGTTTGTTGTTATTATTATTTTCATCAACCATCGATAAATAAATAGTCTCATTAAACAAAGTATTTCTTTCCTACAGATATTATTTGTCGAAGTTTTACTAAGGCAATGGAAAAAATAGTATAGCGTAGCCAATTTACCTTAATATTAATACATGTATTAATGAACAGTTATAATTGTGTATTGTTGTTGATGTTCATTGTACTACATTCATTGTTTTTGTTGAGTAATAATGTGAATCATCTTATTTTCTTTTGTCACTAGTTCAAAGTTCAAGGGGGTTAATTGTTGTTAACCGTATTTCTTGTGGGCTTATGTTGTCTAGTTTTTAAATAGGTTGTTAAAGGTTGTTAGTATAAGAATGGTAGAGAGAGATCAGAATCATTCATTCCAAAAATACGAGTCAATCTCTTAAACAATTAGTGAATAAAATTGTTCTTCATGTTCTGTTAATTCGTTCTTGATCAATCGATTCTTCCTTGGTGTTGATTTTAATTACAACAAGTGGTATCAGAGCTAGGTTATCGGCTCTAATCGTGTGAAGGAAAGGTGCGTTCGATTGAAGGATCAAGATGGTATCAACCAAATTCGAATTGGAAAAGTTTGATGGAAAGAACGACTTTAGTCTCTGGAGGGTGAAAATGAAAGCCTTGCTGGTGCATCAGGGAGTTGATGATGCACTGTTAGGGAAGGCTTGGTTGCCTGCGACTCTAACGGAGAAGGAGAAAAGAGACGTGTTACAAAAGGCACACAACGCCATTATTCTCAGCTTGGGAGACAGAGTTCTTAGAGAAGTTTCAAAAGAAACCTCAGCCGCAGGGATTTGGTCAAAACTAAAGAGTCTCTACATGACGAAATCCCTGGCTAACAGGTTGTATCTGAAGAAGAGATTGTATTCTTTTCAAATGACTCCTGGAAAATCGCTAGAAGATCACATTGATGATTTCAACAAGATAATACTGGATCTTGAAAACATCGATGTGATTCTTGATGAAGAAGATCAGGCCGTTATCTTCTTAGCCTCATTGCCTCATTCATATGAGCATTTTGTAGACACATTAATGTTTGGGAGAGATACTCTCTCAATGGATGAAGTGTTGGCTGCTGTAAATTCAAAGGAATTACACAAGAAAAATGAGTCAAATGAGGAGGTGAACAAGGGTCTGTTTGTCAGAGGAAGGTCAGATCAAAGATCATCAAAACAGAAGCAACCCAGTCGATCAAGATCAAGATTTAAAAGAAGGTGCTACATATGTAACTCTGAAAAACATCTGAAAAGAGGATGCCCTGAGAGAAAGAAGAAGAAGGGTGAGCCCAGTGCTCATAAAAGTCCAGCGAACAACTCTCCAGAGGGATCTCTTGATGGATATGAGAGTGCCGATGTTCTTGTAGTATCAAGTGATTTGGTGAAGGGAGAGTGGATCATGGACTTAGGGTGCTCATTTCATATGACACCTACCAAGGAATTCTTCAGTGAATTGAAGATGGAAAGACTGGGACAAGTACAGCTAGGTGATGATAGACCATGTACCATCTCTGGAATTGGGACTGTCAAGCTGTCTCTTGAAGGTGGAGCTGAGTTTGAATTGGAAGAAGTAAGGTATATTCCTGACTTAACTAGAAGCCTAATATCACTAGGAACCTATGAAAAGGCTGGTTACCATGTTACATTGAAGAATGGTAAGGCCAGAGTAGTGCTAGGTTTTAGAATAATTCTGTCTGGTACACGTAGAAGTAACAACATATATGTACTAGATGGAAGGGCTATTCGAGGTGTTACATGTTCAGTGAGCAGCACACCTAAGAATACCACCATGTTATGGCACAACAGACTGGGACATATCAGTCATCAAGGCCTGATTGAATTGCATAAGCAACAAGTGCTTAAGGACCTTAAGTGTGCAGAGACTGAATTCTGTAAGCACTGTGTGATGGGTAAAGCTCACAGGGTAAAGTTTGGCAAGGGCATACATTCATCAAAGGGCATACTTGATTATGTGCACACTGACTTGTGGGGGCCTGCAAAAGTGGAGTCTATTGGAGGTTCTAAGTACTTCCTGTCAATAGTGGATGACTACTCCAGGAGGGTATGGGTTTATGTACTTAAATCCAAGGATGAGGCCTTAAACAAGTTCAAGGAATGGAAGATTCTGGTGGAGACACAGACAGGAAGAAGAGTCAAGAAACTCAGGTCAGATAATGGACTTGAGTTTTGCAGTGGATTATTCAACCAATATTGCAAGCTAAATGGGATAGCCAGACACCTCACTGTACCAGGCACACCCCAACAGAATGGGTTGGTTGAAAGAATGAATAGAACCTTGTTGGACAAGGTTAGATGCATGCTTTCAAGTGGAATAGAACCTTGTTGAGTAATAGTGTGAATCATCTTATTTTCTTTTGTAACTAGTTCAAAGTTCAAGGGGGTTAATTGTTGTTAACCGTATTTCTTGTGGGCTTATGTTGTCTAGTTTTTAAATAGGTTGTTAGTATAAGAATGGTAGAGAGAGATCAGAATCATTCATTCCAAAAATACAATTCAATCTCTTAAACAATTAGTGAATAAAATTGTTCTTCATGTTCTGTTAATTCGTTCTTGATCAATCGATTCTTCCTTGGTGTTGATTTTAATTACAACAGTTTTAACCCTCCTATTGCTCTACTTGCCCTCACTTTCTCACCGTGTGTCATCACCGCCGGTGAATGTTTTCGGCTGTTTTTCTCCGCCAGCGGTCACCGTGGTCGCTGATATTGTCGTTTATGGTACCTCCGGGTTCGTGGGGTGATATCGAACTAGATCTTTCTGTCGATGGTGCTAGTTACCATTTTTTTAGAGATAAAAAGCTAAGGGTGTCGATCTGCCCGGCTCCGTTGACGGCAGGTGTCACCGCCGATGTTCTCCGGATGCCTGCTTTAGGTTGATGGAGGCGGTGATGGAGGTGAGGCTTGTAGGTTAAATGGCTATGGTCGCCGTTCCTTGTTGATGTTGACTGTCGCCATCGATGTTCTCCAGAGGCCTGCTTTAGGTTGATGGAGGCGGTGGTGGAGGTGAGGCTTGTAGGTTTCCTGTCTGTGGTCGCCGTTCCTCACCGACATTGGCTATCGTCGTCGATCTTTGGCTATTTTGCAGGTCATAGATCTAGATCTGTTGCATTGTCTATGCATGTGTGTCTCCGGGTATGGCCTGTCCTTTGCCTTCTGTTTCCTTTCAATGTTGTCGTGCTCCGGTAGTTTATTTGGGCCTTTTGGTTTTGGTGGCGGCGTTTGTGCCTGTCTCCGCACCACCACATAACTCCTGTCACTTTGTCGGTTGGCACATGCCTTTGTTTGCTATCCATTTGTGATTAACTGTCTGATTTCCTGTGTTGATTACGATGGCGTTAGCTGTTCACTCGACTTCATTTTTAGAGTTGAGGTAGAGGCAAAAGGGTGGCGATGGTGGTGGTGCGACCACCACTGTTTCCCTTTTTCTGTTGTGTCTCTTCGTTACCGATTCTAATCTGAGGGATGCGAACACCATTGTCGCTGTCATTGACCAATCGATGATGATGAAGACCACATTTGAGGCTTGTTGCTGGTTCCATGTACATCACTACTTTCGTCGATGATGATGAGGAAATCCTCATGCTCATCACTATTTTTGTGGTTCTCTTTTTGGTGTCCGTTGGGTATATTGTTTCCTTATTGCTAAGAATGTCATTGATGACGAGCTATGTGGCCAAATGGTTTGGTTGAGTATGTTGTTGTGTTCGTGTTCCATGTTTAGATTAGCTAAAATCCGAGGGTGGTGAAGATATAACCAAAGTAGTATCGATTGCTTTGGCATGGCTAGCGATTACGATTAGCAGCCGCAACCGAAGACCATTTCTAAGCTCGAGTGTGACAGTTAACATGTGACACTCCGTTGGCGTAGATAGTTTATCAACAATAATCCATCGCTGACACTTTGTCAGTAATTACAGTGTGTAATTTGATCAATGACAGATTACTGATAAATGTTAGTTAGATATAACCGTCAATATGTTTACTGACGGATTACTAACAAGTCTTCCTATGTCGCACTCAAACGTTTTCCTGACAAATTACTGATGGGTTATTTACCGACGTTTTTCCTTGAAACGATCTACCAATGGTAATTTTTGACGGATCTCGTCCGCCAATAAAACGTCGTTAGTAGTACTCAATATTCTAATAGTGTTTGTTGTTATGGTTTATGGGATTTTATTTTCTTATAAACTAATTAATAGAACTTAAAGTCATTAAAGATTATTAGAAATGAACAATGGAGATATTACTTTAAACAAATAAAACGTAAAGATATTATAAAGACTCAAACATTGAGCAAAAGCCTTAACCAAAGCATATTCCATAACCTTTTGTTACAAAGTGCAAACCTAAAGGTATCATAAATACCATTACCTTTGAATCCCACAAAACCCTTGACACATGACAAACACTCAGAACAAGAAAAGAACCTAACAACTTAAAACACTATAAATAAAACATTTAAATAAATCCTTCTTGTTTTATCAAGTCTTCCAAATCATAGAAAAACCTAATAATGGCTAGCAGACAAAACGTGTCAACGGCGCTATGTTATGTGATATTGCTTATTGTTATGGTTTTGGCCATCATTTATTGGGATATGAACATAGACGACGACAAAGGTTTCATCATCTACATCAATTGTGTGTAACACATATGTTATATATGTGTCTAACATTTTAAAAGTGTGTTGTATTAACAGGTTTAGGATTTGATTTGTTGACTTCTTTTTCATCAATCTACTCAGTGATGAAAAAGGCAATCATCGGACTTGGTATGGCTATAGCATCAAGCATAATTGTTTTTGGTGTTGCATCTGATTTATCTCATTTTGGCTATAGACGTTGTCTGAGAATCGTCGCTCTGCCTACTGCAATATTATCTGCTATTATTATTTGTTGTCTTGCTTTGGAAGCTGTTAGGTATGTTCAATTTAAATTGCAATCACATTTTATAGCATGATCGCATTCTAAAAAAAATTAATTATTTTAAAAAACACATATATATATACACACACACAAAAAATTATATGTATGTACATATAATTTGAGGTGAGATAAAAGAAATTCTAAAATATCCGAGTCTAATATATTTCTTTTTGGGAAAATCACCCAAAAAGAAATAACCATTTGACCAATCAATTTTACTTAAATAGCCATAGACTTTTACTTTTACAAGTTTGTTCTACCAATCAGACGGTTACATATGGCAATATATATCTGGTCTGCGATACCAAGACATCTTGTATTGCCCGGTATCGCTGGCCAAAGATACACATGCATGTTGTATTGCTAAAAAGAAAAAAAAAGAAAGAAAGAAATTTAATATCACCATAAAAAGATACCACATGGTTGTGTATCACCGATATCGCTGGCCAGAGATATCCCATGAGTCCCATGTCACAGGTATCTCTGACGGAGATACACCATTTGTCCCGTAGCACCGGTGATATTTAACGTTAAATTTTAAAATTATTTACTTTTTTGTTTTTAAATTTTTTAGAATATTTTGTTATTATTTATTTTATTTAGAAATATAATAAATTAATAAAATATATTTTTAAATATATTTTTATTAGTTAAATAATAAAATTGTTTAATTACTTAATAAAATAAAAATAAAAATAAAAACACTTAAAATTGATGGAAAAACCAATTAAACTTGTATTGCGTTTTAAAAATTACACTTATTATGAACTAATGAAATATTTATTAAATTTAATATTTATAACTGAAGTTGAAATTAGTTAAAATCTTATAATATATTTATAAATGAAGTTAAATTAGTTAAAATCTAAAATATGCTTATATTAATTTTTTAAAAATTTAAAATTTGGTAAGTAAAGGAAAAATTTTAGAAGGTATAAAAAATAAAAAGTTTGAGATACAAAACACCCTAATCTAGGTAAAGATATGATATCACCTTGGTATCTCTAATAATAAAAACTAATTTCAATCTATAAGTACATTTAATTAATAAATTATTTTTTAATCAACAACTAAACTTTTTATGTGCTGTAGTTATATAGTGATTTGCTACAAACACTTATAAAATAAAAATAGTTTAGAATTTTGTTCTTTTAAACATTTAATAACTAACGTAAATTTATAATGTGAATTTTTCGATGAATAATATTGATGAATAATATTTATTATATTAATGATATTAGTAACATTTAAATTATTTTTTTAAAAAGAGTATTGCCGACGATACACATAAATCATTGTATCTCCGACGTTTCTCTAAAAAAATTATCACGTGGGTGATACCTTTATGCTTTGGTATAATCATGTGAAGATCGTTGGTTAAAATACTAAAATTAAAAACTTAAAAATTAAAGCCTATTGGATAAAATCAAATAGTCAAATGACTATTTAATTAGTTATCCATTTCTTTTTTTCTATTTTCAGAAAACAATGGAACAAATTACAAATGCAATCACCTTAGTCAGTTAGTTGTATACATAGCCGTTGATCGTGAAGAAGTTGAAAAGCTTGGTGCAAATTTCATGTCATTATTATTATTTTATTGTATTTTTCATATTTATTATTCTTACTTATATAGCAATAAGTCAATAACCATCATCTGTATGATAGCAAATTAACAAGTATGTGATTGTATTTGTGAAGTTCAAATAAAAATATTTAAACGACCCTCATTTTGTATCTTTTGGACCAGTGGCGGAGCTTGAACACTCCCGTAGGGGGGGCGGAGGCGAAATTGTTTCTTTTTAGGGGGGGCGAACTCGAGTTTTATATAAAAATTTACACTACCGGGCCAAAAATTTACACTACCGGGCAAAAAATTTACACTACTGGACTAAAGTTTAACACTACCGACGAAAAAATGAGGGGGGGGGGGGGGGGCGGCGCCCCCCCCGGTCTTAACCATGCTCCGCCCATGTTTTGGACACACATGCAAGAAGAATGGTAATGTTATTCCAAGGCAATGACTACGAATAATGCATCATCTAATGTGGTTGCAATTTCATATATTAAAAAATAAGAACTAGGTTACCAAGCTTATTTGGTAATGGTAGATGTCTCCATATTTGACGTATGACGTATGCGGATGGTTTCAACTTTCAAAGCGTTAAAGTATACAATAAACTGTTATACCTTCTGATAGACTTGTAGATTTAGATCTTGTGTTGTTGAGACAAACTCAGTCAAAAGCATTGTCATATATGGTTTGATTTTCATAATAGATGAAGCTCTACATACAAAAGCTTGAAACAACTTTTGAGAAGTAATTCTATTTATTTAATTATTTAAGATTAAAGATCCAAATCTTAAACATGATTTAGAAAATGAAGATCTAGTCGTATAGATCGGGTTTATGTAAGAAAGGTACATCTTTATTAGATATAGTTAAAGCTTAAAAATACAGAGGCTTCAGGTATGCCATATGCAATAGAAAATATCTTTTCAATGAATTGATTTTCATTTAGAAAAATTTAAGAATGAATGAGAGTTAGACTAAAAGATTATGACAAATAAAAAGTTTGATAAGTATTGGGAAGATCGAAAGCAAAGAAATATGTTGTCAATATGGTTTTAAGAGAATTTGTAACTTGAAAAAGAAGGATGTTTGAAACTCTTATAAAAATAGCGAAATGGATTATGCTTTCACTATAACCATTTCATCTTTATATGTTTCTATGATACTTATTTCTATGTGAATAGATTATATGTATTTCTTATAAATACCACCAAAAAACGAAGATAAAAAGATCAAAACTATAATTTAAACCCAACGTTCACAAAAGACTTGAATGCAAATGATCTATGACCATCCTCAATGGATCAGTCATAGATGTCTATGGCCAACATGTTGTGGACATATCATTTATTCACATAGAATAAGTATCATATAAACACATAGAAATTGTGGACATTTTAAGAACATATATGATAAAATCGAAAACAAGAAGGTTGAAAATGAAGCTATAACGACCGCATTGATTTGTATAATAAAGAACATACATTCATGTACTGAATGCACCAACATATTTCACACAAAATCAGCTCCATAACAACACACCCACAAAAATACAAAAATGAAAATACTATCAAGTATCACGAGAAAAAAATACAAAAAGAAAAAGTAAACCAAGAACGTTGAGCTACCCTGGACAAGATTCATGAAATGACTAACAATCTGATGGCTCGATATGATAATCAGTTCCTGAATTCGAAAAAAAAAAAGGAACAAAGATGTCAAGAGCAAAATCAGTAATTAACATAAGATCATTAATGACATTAACAATCAATTATAAGATCGATATTTTAACAATAAGAGTCAAGAAATTAAATCTTGTAAAAGAATAAAATGTTACAGTATCATAATTGGGTCTCTTGTTAGTTGGGTTTGGATATGAGATGATAACCTGATGTAAATGATGATGTTGATGTGAGGCTATGGATCATGATCAGATCTGATCCAAGATCCAACTTGTCAGATCCAGATCAGATCCATGGTTTCATCAATGTTAATATTAACACAATTTTATGATAAAAACACAAACTTTCAGTGAAGCAATTTATCCTACAATTTTTTTAATAAAGATCGAATCACACACATTCTAATCCCACTCCTACTAATACAAATGCACTTAACCGTACTCTATGGGTCACTAAATCTAACTTTTAATCATACAAGAAGTACCATAAATGCAACTTAAATGATGGTTTGGGCCAAACAAGTCCTTAAAGCATCACACTCTTTTAGGATTTTTTTAACAAGCACACAAGAAACAATTTCATGACACTTGAATTAACCAAACATATATAGCAACAAGTGTTAATGTATACTTGTTAACATGTTTCACATCAAGGGGGCAATTCAACCCATATATATATATATATATATATATATATATATATATATATATATATATGCAAATTTGGGTTATACTGTTAAAGATCCGAAAGGTAAAATAATAATTTTAGCTAAAAACTAACACGCGAAATGGGTTGAATATTTTGGAAGTCACCAAAAGTGTATCAAAGTGTTAACAAGCTCAATTTTATTCAAAGAAGTTTGAGCATTATTCTAATAATAGTTGTTTCATTATAACTAATATATAACAATTATGAAATGACAAAAGAGATGGAGTAACATAGCATCAACAGAACAATTCAACCCAATCTGCTTTGACTCGCCCTAAGTATTTACCCATCTAGAAACATGTTTCTCATTGGGTGCCCAACCCCACAACCAACTCATTTTAGCACCTATACTTTCACATTAAAACTAGTGATCCTACATTGGAAAAAGAATTATAACAAAATTTTAACATTTAACAACCAGATAAAAAGTTAAAAACTTAAAAAAGAAACCATTTTAAGATAATTGGAAGATAACCCACCTGATATTACCGCCCAGATCCTGAAAACAACTCGAATATTCCACAGCAACTCTTCCAGGATGTTGTGTTTTGCACTGCTACTGGAATTGGAGCTGCTGGAGCCTGCATACATTTAGCAAAATTTTATAAAGCATGCATACATTTTGAGTTAATATTACCCAAAACACATTCAACGATCACAAATAAAAAAGGATGATATCCTGAAACAGTAAAGAGTATACCTGTCTATCAGAGTGTTCCATTGTCTCAATTTCATTTGCACGATCTGCCCCACTAATGTCAGAAATCACGTCTTTTGGAGGTGTAGAAGATGATACATGATCCGTTGATTCTGAAGAAGCCTTTTCATCCAACGGCTGCGATTTTTCCTCATCATTTTCCTTTATAACTGATTCAGCAACTACACTAGTGTTTGTGAAATCATCCTTCACAGCAGTCTCACTATCAACAACTGTCAGTTCTTCTTCAACTACAGGTATTCCCTTCACAACAGTCTCACAATCAACAACTGTCTGTTGTTCTTCAACCACTGGTGTTTCCTCCACAACTAAATCTTTTTTCTCCTCATTCACGACTAAATCTTTCTTCTCCTCGTTCAAGACTAAACCTTTTTCCTCCTCATTCAAGACTAAACCTTTTTCCTCCTCATTCACGACTAAATCCTTTTTCTCCTCATTCTTTATTTCATCAAACACTTGTGAAACTTCTTCCAACAACGAATCAACAGGCTTAACTGGATCAACAATTGGGGAAATCTTTTCAGGTAAAGATTCAACAGCTGGAGCTGATTCAACTGGAGCAGATTCAAGAACCACTACTTTCTTCTCAACCACATGAGACTCATCATCCGAACTATCACTAGAACTCGAACTAGAATTCTTCGACTTTGACACTGATTCAATCTCAACATTACCCTCTTCCTCATTAGCATCTTTCAACACCTTTTCAGACGAACTATCTTCTCTCTTCACAACCTCCACCACTGGATCCTGAGGAGTTGGAGAACTAAGTTCCCCACCATCATTCTCTCCTGCAATCGTTTGATCCATCCAAAACAAGTAAGAATCAATCAATCAATCAATCAATCAATTAATCAATCAGTCACAAGATCTATGAGCAAACCCACAACGAAATGAACATCGAAAAGCCCTAAATAGCTCAAATTCGATGAGTGTAGTAGTTAAACAGCTCAAAAGTGTTACAAATTGAACTCAAACTGACGTACCCAATACAGATAAGCAAAACCCCACAGCCCACGAATCATATTATTCAAAATCCACTAGATGTAGATGTATGATTAAGCGACAGATGCGCGAACACTAAACCCTTAACTTTTTGCAATAATTTAATAACTTTTAAGCGAAATTGGGCCACACCCACGAATCGAAATGCATAAAAAAAGGTGGGAATCGTGTTATAAAAGCAAAAGATAAAGAATTAGAGGGTACCTTGATGAGGGTTAGTTGCAGAAGAGTCATGAACCTTCTTCTTCTTGGCAGCTTTTCGCTTCTTAGCACCTGATGGCATGATTGAATTGTGGATATGAGGTGAAATAGAGAATGGGGATTTAGGGGTGGTTTGTCTTCTCTCTTTGTCGCTCTGTAAATCGCTAGTAGGGCCCTGTGTAAACAACCACCAGATGAATGATGAATCTCGTGTAATAAAGATTCAAAGTTAAAAGAAATACCAAAATAGTGTCACTGGCACTTTTGGCAGGTTGCATATGCTCTGGGTATGGAGTGACGGAGGGTGTGGTGTTCAAAATAACTTGCAATTATTATTATTATTGTTTTTTTTAAAGTGATGGCTAGTCATATGGTTTTAGAGTAAAATTAAAAAAGATAAAATGTCTAACGTGATTAGGGTTTTCATAGATGACAAGCCAAGGACAGGACCATACAACTCTAGACCGAAACCAAATAAGGTGAAACGAGGCTAAGGACCGGATTTATGTTGTGTGTTTTCGATTGTCATCAGTCTAGTCCAAGTTAGTCTATTATTATTTTTGGGTCGACACACTAGAGACTTTCTTTTAGGTTGATCATGGGTCAAGTACCGAACCGGATTGGGACCGAGGACCACATCACTTTGTGTGTCATTGTTGATCCGGTTTGGTTCGGTTCAACAGCTTTTTTGGATCACGAGATGTTCACCTGTAAAATTATTAGGGGATTAAGTACATTCAAGTTTCAAGACAAACAAAATAAATTCAACTAGTTTTGTTTATGTGACTTGCAATGATTTTGTGAGAAAAATTGTATGACATAGGACGGAGTATTTGTTTTATGTGGGGTGATAAAAGCAGGCACCCCTTTATACATAGAATACAAATATACAATAGATACAAAAGTACTGATATATCTTTTAAACAGTTTCAGAAGCACACAAAAAATTAATGTACAAGAAAAAGAGTATTTTGATACAAACTATTAACAAATACATAAAAAGTAATTTTTAATACAAATCTTAGAAAAACAAAAAGAAAAAAATAATGTGATACGAGGACGAGATCCACCAAATAAAGTAGGGATAAACGGGTATGCTTTTAACAAAGCATAATTCAACACCATAGATGCATGAAATCCCAATTTGTCAAAAGATGTATTATTTATTTGTTTAGACTCTCCCACAAAGCCCACACATTTAAAGCACCAAAATTGTACTTTTGACCCAACCATAACTGAAATAGCCCCAAATTTTGACTAATTTCAAAAGACATCAATGCTCCACATTTAACTAATAATTGTTGATATTCTAGATCTAGTGACTAACATGCAACATGTAAGAGTTAGAAAGCATGTCTTTTTCAAACATTACTCTGTTTATTGACGATATCTCGCATGTATCTTGATTTATTTTGTGGGTCGGGTTATTAGATCTGTTACATGGGTTCAACTGCTTCATGGGTTTCATCCTAGGACTCCTTTACACACGCCAACATGGTTTTCAAAGCTTAGTACCATATCATAAACCAAAAAGGACGAAAACAAAACCAAATTTAATGTGTAAGTAAAGATGTTTAACTGCTTTTAAGTTTTGTTCTCTTTCTTGCTTGATAAAAGTCAAACAAATATAATCCCTATTGACTTGCTATTATTCTCACATTGGAAAAGATCAAATCACAAGTTAAATTTCACTTTTAAACCATTGATAAACACACACATTTTCAAAAGACAAGACAAAACATAAATAGTATGAAATCAAAGGACCTTTTCTGCACATTTAAAAAGATTAGGCTCGTTGTTCGTTTCATAGGTTGTCAAGATCTGTGATGAACATTCATCATTTTCAGCTTCATACGAAATTTGGGGAATAAATCTCGATTCTTGATCCTTAGTGAGCAAGCATCATCATGGACGCTCTAAGGAAGCAAGCAAGCAAGTTTCGAGATCAAGTTGCCAAACAACAACAGGTATTTCAATCACCCCAAATCATCCGATTCAGCTATCTTACTGACTTCAGTTTTGGAACTATCTATATGTATGGATTGTGATGTTAAGTGGAAGTTTAGATCTTAGTTCATGTTTCTGTGAAGTGGGATTGAAATTTACGTATAGGGTTTTGTTGCGATTGGATGATAATCTACTCACAGCGCTTGACTTCTTGACAAACCTCCCCCCGCCAAAATTCTCCATAGTTATGAGCTTATTGGTTTGATTTCGATATGGGTTTTAGAGAGTAGTGTAAATGAGTTTGAAAGCAGGAAGGTTTGTTACGAGGGGAATTGGGGATTTAGGTTTAAGGTTTGTGTGTATTTGGTTCAACTTCCAACATTATCAATTGTGTTCCTTTCTATTGTTACTATCTTTCTCTGTTCTCTAAACAGACTTTTGCTTTAGTTCTTGGTATCACTGCATTCTTTAGGCGCTAATCAAGTTTAAGTTTTTAATGAGCATATGACATCCATCCGTGTTTAGCTCGCTTTTAGGGACAAACAGGGGCTTACAGTAATGATGCTTCGACGGTTCATCTGGTGTTCAACATTGTTTTGATAGTTGAGAACCTGAATATACTTCTTAGTGTTTGTAATTTTGTGTAGTCTTGTCAGTGTTCTTAACTTCCTATTGCAGTACTAAGCATCGCTCACATTAATTATTCTATTTCTCTTAGAACCATACTAAAGGTTAAAGCATCCTTTTAGGTTGGATATGATGATTATCTGCAAATCCTTAAGGGAGATTGTTGTGCCTATGGATTTGTTCCATGATTTGGAGGGACCTGACCTTTTGATTTACTCTAATTCTCCCCATATGCCCTAGCATCACGAAACAGAAGACTGCGTGCCCTAACATTATTCTTTTGTAATAATCATTCTTATTCTCAAATGGAATAATACAAGCATGTTAGTGTTGCATCATCAACTTGACATTAATGGTGCGGCATAGAATCATCGCTGTCCGGATTTATTTACAAAGATGTATAGTGTATTTATAAGTAGGTGTATTCTGGACATGCCTATGTGTAATTTGACATTTTGGATATTGGTGGTTTCAGGCTGTGATAAAGCAGTTCAGCACGAGTGGGTATGAACATTCAGATGTAATGGTTATTGATGAGCTGGAATTGCAAAGACACCAGCAGTTGGAAAAGCTCTACCGATCAACTCGTTCAGGAAAGGTAACAATGCATATGCTAATCACTATATCTATTAATTTTCCTGCAACATATTTATTGTTTGCCTAATTATTCTTTGATTTTTTCCAGGATTTTCAAAGAGAATTGGTGAAAGCAGCAGAAGCTTTTACAGCCATAGGATATAAACATATAGAAGCAGGTGAAAAGTCCAAACTACTATATTGCATATTTTTTTAACATTAATTATGCTATATTTGTTTTATTGGTACCTTTCTATATTATCAAAATTAGGAACCAAGTTGTCTGCAGAATGCTGCAAATATGGAGTGGAGAACGCTAGTGATGAAATTTTGGGCAAGGCAGCATCTATATATGGTGATGCACGTAAACATGTGGAAAAGGAGCAAGAAGATTTCACAAGACTGTTATTTTCACAGGTTATTTCATCTATCCTAATTCATTTTGTGGAGTTTAAAAAATATGAAAATGTTGTAAATATAAAATGCTAGTTCTTAAGCTTTTTCCATTCATCAGATTCATTATTACCACTGTTGACTTTAAGGTTTCTCAAAATTACAGATTCTAGAACCTTTAAGGGCAATGATAAATGGTGCTCCTTTAGAAGATGCCCGGCATCTTGCTCAACGTTATAGTCGAATGAGGCAGGAAGCAGAGACCCAGGTAAGCCCTTGATATACAAAATGGGTCGATCCATACATAAGTAAATGGCCGAAATTGCCACTTCTATTATAATGCTCAAGTGATTCTGAACTTTTTATCACATTGATAATGGATTATAACCGAATGTGAAAGCAAACAGGCATCAGAAGTTTCTAGAAGGCAAGCACGAGTTAGAGAAGCTCCAATACCTGAGAATGTGACCAAGTTGCATGCAGCTGAAGCTAGAATGCAGGAACTTAAAGCAAACATGGCTGTACTAGGTAAAGAAGCATCTGCTGCACTGGCTGCTGTTGAATCACAGCAGCAAAGGCTAACTTTCCAGCGACTTGTTGCAATGGTTAGTGTGCATATGATCTTTATGGCTTTTATTATTTGAAAGAATAATTTTTTAATGTTCTAAGATAAATTTTTAACAAAATTGAAGGTTGAAGGAGAAAGAACATATCACGAGAGAGTAGCTGCTATTCTACACCAGATAGAAGCTGAGGTTGGTGCTCACAATCTGCTTGAGATGGCGATTTGACCCATTTATCTATAAATGGCTCTATTTGGGTTGTGCCTCGTCTCTAACAGATCAAATGGGTCAAGCTAAAGGGTTTAATAAAATAAGAAACATGTCGAACAGGTTTAAAGTAATCCAAAGTGTATGAGCCTCCTAAATTACTTTATTAAAGAAAGTTGGTACATTTTTGTAATAATATAGTTTCTCGCTTTGTGATTTGATATAATTCAAATGGTAGTATAATAAAGTTCAAAATAATGGACCAAAAGGTGTCCACGGGTCGCCTCAATCCAATCAAATATTTCAACTTGTTTTGACCCGAATTCATTTTGACAGTAAACCAACCCGCCCATTTGGCCGCTTCTACTGTTCGCCTTTGGCAGTTATTGCATGTTCTGTTTGTCTGATGTTGTGAACTTCTTGATAGATGGTCTCTGATAAACAAAGGAGAGAGTCTGCCCCACCTGCAGTACCATCTAATCTTGTGTCGGATAAAACTAAGTACTTTTTGGCTGAGGTAAGCTCTCATTTCTCTAATAGCACCATGCCATCATATCAACTATTTGTCAAATATCAAATACTCTTAAATGATGACTAATGAAAGAAACTTGTGGATCCAAATCAATACTACCAATTTAATTTTAATGATGATTAATGAAACAAATAGGTTTAACTTGTTGACGATAAATGAATGGTGCAAATTTCATGGGGGACATCACAAGATGGAAAGTGTTGCAGTTCTCATTGGATGGACCATTCTTGTGAATTCCCTTTCTGAAATGTCATGTGAGACCTAAATGTAGTGGGACCTGCGTAATTAATTGAATTGTGTTAATGTTATGCAGGCCATGCATGGGTTTGAAGCTTCATCTGATAAGGAACTAAGCTTGGCAATTGGTGACTATGTTGTAGTGCGAAAGGTTAATAAAAATTTCCACATCTAAAAATCGGCCAATTTGGGCTGTGTTTAACGCCAAACGGGTCAAATAATCTTTCTAGCTAAGAGGGGAATGGGTCAAACTGGTTGAAAGTCATCCCAAGTTTTAAATGAATATAATCTTCTAATCCATTTGTATTAATGTTTTTAGGAATAGAACTATATAAAAATAACTTAGTAAAAATATGGATACAATATTCATTCAATAACTAATATTAATAAGATGGGTAAATATGTAATACATATGTTTTAGAAAGGGGAAATATGTAATTAATTTTTTAGTTTGGGTAAATATGTAATTAATGAGTTTAAGAGGGGGAAATATGTAAATGCCCCTTAATAATCCATATATCTTTTTAAATGGACAAAAAGGTGTTTTAGGGTCAGCCCAACCAATTCTGCTCATTTTGTCCGGTACTAAATAAGCGACCTGCTTCAACCCGAACTGGTTTAACCCACTGCCCGACTGTCAGCTCTCTCATATTATTACATCTAGTTATTAGTTTTGTTGGCTTCTTAAAGCAAAAAGATATTCTCCTCAGGTGAGCCCTACAGGATGGTCTGAGGGAGAATGCAGAGGTAGAAATGGATGGTTTCCGTCAGCTTATGTGGAGAGACGTCAAAGGCTTCCTACCACCAATGGGACACCCGACTTTTACTAATTTACGATCTCCAGTTTACGGGTATATGTTTTTCTCATGTTAATTTCCATTCGTTGCATTTCATTTGTTGTTTCTATTTTATAGTCTTTGTATTTTGAGAAGATTATAGCTGATCAGTATGTAAGCTAATTGGGCATATGCCGGATTATGCAAATGAATTCTGTTGTGTTTTGTCCCAAGAACATTAATAAACCATGTAAAAATGTTTTCTTTATACACAAACCATCGCGTGCCTTCACACGACACCTAAGCCGATGCACCCTCATACCATTGTACCACATGGTGTGTCTTCTGTAAAATGTCCCGTTAAGCATAGTGGCTGCTCAAAGTTTTTAGAAGTGTAAAACTTGTTGATTGATTTTCTTGAATGTTGACGTTTAGTATGAAGGTTCATCGAATCTATTCAAAGACAAAACCTAGAGGTGCACAAAACTTTTTTTTTATTTAAATGATTGATTCTGGTTTCAAACCGGTTCCTATAGGTACTGTTTTCATGTCAAAACAGGTTCAGTTCAGGTTGAATGGTTTTTGATCAGTTTTTTGACATGTTTTTCTTCCTGTTTGAGCGGTTTGTGACTGATTCGGTTTTGGTTTCGAGGTGGTGTAACCACTGAGGAATATAAACCGGTTATGAACCTACGTTGTTATCAGTTCCATGCCGCCACGCCGGTTTGTATAGTTACCGGTTCCAAACCCATTTTCTCACACCTCTACCCAAGCCCAGTAAATTTTGGCTAGATATAATTTTACAAAATTGGATCAGACCACCAGACCGCCAGATCTTACACGAAATGGGCTTTAACTTTTGGGTTGGCTAAAGCCCGTTTCTTCTTTTCTAAAATTTTGGGCCGACCCAGAATAAGTGCAAGTAAACATGTGGTCTTACTTCTTACCTATGATTTATAAAATAGACGCTAACCAATATATGTATTTTTTATATGAATTCGTTTGTTCTTACCAAAATTTCTGTAAAGATAAATATAGAAGAAACTGAACTTCAGGTGCAACTCCAAACTATCATGATCCTAAAATAACTGAATAAGGCTATAATCTATCTATTGACTGCCAAAATAATTTATAGAGCTCAGAAACTTAAATGATATTGTAAAAATATTTTCTTTTCAGAAAGCTTGAAATAAAAATAAAGTTATGTAGATCTTAAAGTCAAACTGATCTACCTTAACATTAAATTTAAAATTTTAAAGTTAATTACACAAATCTTTCTATGGTAAGGTTGTTTTTCAACTTTAATCATTAAGTATCGTCTATTACAAGTTAGCCCATTAAATATGTCAAATTGTAATAAAATTATCCCTACATCAACTGACGTTAACTTTTTAGGTTAAGTTGATATAAAATGATCATATTACCTTTAATTTAAAAAAGATAAATTAAAGTCAAAATTCAATATAGGAAAAACTTCATATAACAGTTAGTTTTAACAGTGTTTTAATTAGGTCACTCATATTTTTAATTGTTTCAATCAGATCATTAAAGTTTTAAAAGTGTTTCAACTAGGTAATTAATATTTTTATTTGTTCAAATCTGGTTACTTTATTTTTAGAAATGTTTTAATTAAATCACTCATATTTTTACAAATTTTTAAATAATTCATAAATTTTTTAAAATAATTTAGTATTTTTATAAATATTGTTAATATTTTTAAACATTTCAAAAATTTTAAAACTTTTTGCAACTTATGAATGACTTAATTAGAAAAATTTTGAAACTTTAGTGATCTGATTGGGACAAAAAAATTTATGAGTGACTTGATTGATACAAAAAGTTTTATAAGTGACCTAATTAAAACAATTTTAAAACTTGATTATTATTTTACAAAGTTACCATTTAAATATATAAAATTCAAATTTAAGTCCATAAACTCATCATCATCATTTCCACCAAGTCGTACCCCCCACCTCCACCACCATAGAAATCATTAGCTTCCACCACCATCACAACACATTCCAGCTAGATGTAGGGATGATTTTATTACAACTTGACATACTTAGTAGGTTAACTTATAATAAACGATATTTAGAGACTAAATTTCAAAAACAACCTTACAATAGAGATCATTTGTGTAATTTACTCAAAATTTTACGAACATGTGAATAAAAGTGTCATCATTATGACCACCTAAATTAGCATGATTAAAATGGTGACCCATGTTACATTTTATAATATCTAATGACTAGATGTCAAATATCTTTCTTGATTTACCATATAAAGCTCACAACATTTTATTCATAAATATTCACTAATGGTACACAATGTGATTAATATGATAATATGGGTTAACCCAGTCATAAAATGCAAGCACAAAAATTATATTTTATTTAATTATATTAATAATAATAAGTAAAAGTCAAAAAACACACAATGGACACTTTCATGATTTAATCAAAAAAGCTACGTAATAAATACAATCCTTGTATGTGACTAAAGTAATTAAACAGATTTTGCATCTTCAAAGGCGTATAATTGTCTCAAAATCCTTATTGTAGAACAAACTGAACAATCGAACCTAGAAAAAGAGCGTATCCATTGGTTAACTTACCTCTTGCTTTGCATAGAGTCCGGGAAGCCTCTGGATTGCCTCACGATATGATGTACGCATGCCACAACCTTACTCTACACTTTATACAGAAGGTTATTTCTGAATGCTTGATCGAACTCATGACCTCAATGTCACAATGAAGCAACCTTCTCACAACTTGAACAATTAAACCCGAACAATAGCGGAAAATAAAACACACACACACGTTGAGGGTTATGGTCAAAGGTGGAGACCGGAGTTGGGATGGTTCTAATGGTTGCATGTACGGTTATGGTGGTTCACAGTCTAAATGGGTGGGAGCTAGGTAGTGGTTCACAGTTGGAGAGGACGGTTGACGGTTACTGTTAAGATTCTTAACCGAGAGGATGGGAATTATTAAATAGTAAGAAGTAAAAAAATGGAAAAGTTTGGCTTGTGACAAATTGACACGTCAAAAAACACAAAATGTTAATGACTCCTAATTTAAAAAAAATTGAGTGATCTTCTTTTGAAAATTGCATGGAAGGACGTAGTGTATCTTTAAGTTTTCAATGATGATGCATTTGGTTTCTTAAAATGATGTTTTTAATGGTTCAATTTACCTTTTAACAATTAAATGATTAAAACGTTTTGAATAAACATATACCAACTTTACCCTCCTTTGCCCTACATTACATTCTTCCTCAACACCCCCACCCCCACCAAATTGTCTGCCAACACCCCCACTTTGGCCACACTCTCCGCCGACAACCACCATCTCACCTCGGCCCGAAGATCACCACCTCTCTTTGCTCCCCCCCCCCCCTCCCGATCTTCGTCGATAACCATCACTTCAGGTATTTAAGTCATCCTCCTGCCCTCTCTCTTGCTCCACGAATTAGGGTTTTAATTTTGGATTGTTTTTTGTACAAAATAGTTAAGAGAAGTAAATTAATTATTCTATATAGTTATTTAGAAGTTCAACCAAAAATCACTTATTTGCTCAACACTTTGGCCTCACGAAGTGGAGACGTGAAAATATCGGGGAATGCTCGGAAAATATTGGGGCTAACAAGGAACAATGCTCCCCCGGTTCCGTGGAGCTACTAACTTGTGACTTTTCATCGTAATTCACCGGTACACAACCCAAAAAATTTTGAAAAAAATGGGGAAACAGGGAAAATTGGAATGATACCATGTAAAACGGGTCAAAACTTAAAAAATAGGAAATGCTGATGTGGTGTTGATGTCTCACACATGGAAAACGGGATGGTTGCCAGTAGCCTTACTGATCCCTTACCCAATCAAATCTCTTATTGGTTTAATACTTTCTAATTTAGAGATTGCCAAACAGATCTATAGTTATATATATGAATACTAGTGTTTATTATTTATTTGATTACATCATTATTATTACTACCACTATATATGTTAGAGTTAAGTCCATGATTTTCATTTTGTAATATGTATCGGTTCTAACATTAGTTTTCGTTAAAAGTTATGTCAAGTTTGTGTAGAATGATTACTTTATTTTTTTGATGTACCACATGAACTATTTATTATAGGATTATCTTTAGTGTCTGAGATAAGACGTTAATACTTGAAAACATCATCACTAGGGTTAACCACCCATTGATGCCATCTTTGAAAGAGAAGATTGTAAGCAATAGGTGAACAAATTGGATAAAATAACTAGTAAAACAAAAAGGATGACTTTGAGAGAGAAAAGGATTTATACAGTTCTTAGCTTGATGACATCTCGCTCTTTGCATATTCGACATCCAATAATATTTTCCTTCATGGATCACCTGACTTGGGGGGTGGTGTGTGTGCAGGGTGTGATTATTTGATTTCCCGTTGCAACAACGAAAAGGGCGGGACAATGTTTTACTTGTCCGGACATGTCACATCGATCAACCTCCATCCTAAGGCTTCCTCCTTTTTCTCTCATCTTCTTTGTTTCTTCTCCCCTCTGGCACCAACATATCGCTACACATCAACTCCGTTATCTCTCAGCTTTCACCTCAGTTCATCTTCTACCAACCAAAAGAATGATAAATTCCCCACCTATTTTCATACTAATATACATGTTTAACATCAATGTAAAACATTTTACATATGGAAGTCTAATACTATTGTAAACAAACATTTTTATTATATAATAGTTTTCACGTCACTTTGCGCTTGCTTAATGCTTTCACTTTTCTCTTTTATTTTCTTAATAAACATAATAACTTTCTTTAATTATGAACTTTTTATCAACTTTAATTAGTAACTTCTTTATTTATTTTTCAATCAATACTATAAATGTTTTGCTTACTTTTCTTTTCTTATTTTTTACATTAACTTTTATTTTAAAATCGCCTTCCATTACTGTCTTTTTCTAAAAGTTTAATTTCGTATCTTATTTTAGTTTATTATTTGTTTGAATTTTGTATGTATTGATATCGATGTTGTGTTGTTTTATCTTTTAGCTTTCTTAAAAGAGATACTATTTGATGTATATTATTACAATATATATAAGAGTAAACTAGTGGAAAAGCCCGCGCGTTGCGGCGGTACAGTTGTTGTGCGATTTTTTGGGAATTCGATTGTAGTCAGTATCGGCTCGGTGCATTATGATGTAAATTAAAAAATCAAAATATAATTATTAAAAAAATTGAATGAAAGAAAACAATTACGTATATTACAAAAGTCTTTAAGACAACTATATTATCCTAACAAGATTAGTGAAAGCATGGTGGTATTTGTGATCGGAAATCACTTATTACCTAGATTTTAGGAGGGTTTCGTTTTATGAATGTAGGTTAGAGTTTTATGATCATCGGAGACAGTTTTCGGTGGTGATTTGCATAGACTAGAGAAAGTTAATGGAGAAATTGTCATAATAAATTACCATCTTGATTGTTATTGAGTTTTTAACAACCGGCAAGGAAAAAGGGAAGAGGGATTAGTGCTCAATCACAGTGAATGAACGGAATTAAAAGTAAATGGCGGTTTTGTTTGGCCATGTGTATATGCTTCGGCATTTGTATTATAAGCACATATATTATACTTTATTATAAGAGTATAAATAAAATAAAATGTTTAATTTTTTTGCAATTTAAGCATGACTTTTTATATGGGTGTCTTAATCCATATGCAAAATTATTATTCAATCCTCCTTTTAATTTTTTTATAAAATATATAGATAAATATTAAAAATATTAAACTCATAATATGCCCCTAGAAAAATATTAGTATTATAGTTATTATAAACATGAAGATATATATATAAGTTATATACTTAAATATTTAAATAAAATAATACTTAATTTGAATAATATTTAGTAATGGAAATATAATTAGTAAATATAAATTTAAATGTCAATTTATAGTATCATAAATAAAAAAATTTAATGAAGTGAATTAAATAATATCATATTTTTAAATAATGTATTAATAATATTTATTAAATACATAAAAGAGACAATGGCAACATGCCAAGGTATATAAAATTTAATTGATAAATTTACCATATTACCCCTAAAGTGTGTTAAAATCTTAATTAATTCTCTATTCTACCTCTCTTAAATGCCTTGCGCTTCTTTGTAAATGTTGATTCAAAACTTGTATGTTTGGCAAAATTACATCTCTATCCAGAGATTTATTATAAAGTAGTATAGATATAAGTATTTAAATAAAATAATACTTAATTTAAATAGTATTTAGATAAAAAAATATGATTAGTAATTATAAATTTAAATATCAATTTATATTCTTTAATTTATTACAAAGATTTTTAGTCTATAAAACAATAAGAGTTAAATGTGTTTTGTATCCCTGAGGTTTCATATAAATTGTCATTTGAATCCAAAAGTTTAAATTATGCGATTTGCATCCAAAAGTTTCATAAAAATTGCCATTTGAATCCAATTAAGTACTCCTAATTAACACCGTTAAGGTTTTTCGTTAAGTTTTCTAAATTATAGGTATTTTAGTCAAAACAATTACAAAATAAAAAATCAGCTCTACGTGATAAGTCTTAGACGTTCAGTATCTTTTGTTAATCACCATTGCTATTTTAATTTACAAAGAATGATAGGTTAGCAATTTTTTTATTTTATTAAGAAAGGCATCTCTAGACGTACTAGTAGATAAAATAAAATATAAGTATAACTAACTAAAAGTGATTCATTTCTAATTTTATAAAACATACAAAACAATATATATATATATATATATATATATATATATATATATATATATAAACTCAAGTCGTATAACATAAATTATTTGAATCATAACCATAAAAGACAAACGATTATCATAAAAGTATAAGAACAATTAATAATATGACCTTAACTGCTCGTGAATAATAATCATAAAACATCAATCATCGTAATCATAATTAAACTTTAAACCAAGGAAATCTATGTTTTATAAAACGGACAAAAGTAACACGATTACTAAACCAAAATACATTAACAAGACAAAACAATCAAAGACTATTATAGAGTCAAATCATAATTGCAATAATCAAAAGAAGCTAAACATATAAAAACCTTCACATGAGTTGGTTCTTTATTTTGTATTTTTTTTTACTAAAATAACTCTCATGTTGGAAACTTAACGGAAAAAATTAACCGTGTTAGTTAGGTATAGCCAAATGGATTCAAATGACAATTTTAATGAAACCTTTGGATGCAAATGGCAACATTTTAAACGTATGGATTCAAAAGATAATTTCTATGAAACCTCAAGGACGTTGAACGCATTTAACTCAAACAATAAATAATATTATTAGTAATTATAGTAACTATTAATTAAGAAAGAGAGAGACGAAAAAATTTTGGTGAGAAGAAATGTGATGCTGCCACGTGTCCCTCTTATTTACCTTTTTATTAGAGTAGAGATTACAAGTTAGAACTTAGAATTTCGAATCTTTAATTGATCGAAGATCACATTCCATAAATTCTTAATTAAAAGACAGAAACACCATTTACTCTTAAACCCTTGCATCAACTTAGAAAATCATGAAACCGAACTTTACAATATACATCTTATCGGAGAACAGGAGAACCCCAAAGACCTTTTATGTTCTATGTGGAGTGAGAATAGAAATGAGAGCATTGACATAAAACAATAATTAATTTTGAATTAGACTAACTAATTTTTTTTTAACAGCGAATTAGAGTAACTAATTAAATTTATAAAATAGCTCATCATCATATTTTGGCTCAGATGCTTTGTTTTTTGTTTTTTTGTGTTTTTTTAATAGGTTAAGTTCAATTAGTAAGTTAGGCTCGTTAGTTATATGAAATATCATAATCTTATAAGGCTAGCTACTTAGCTAGCTAGTATTACTTAAACTATACCATTTTTTTGCGGATCAAACTGACCCATTATATATCTTGAACAACTAACTAGATCCATCATCTCCCATGAATCAAAGTTAAACCATAATAAAATGTAATATTATCAATATAATTTTTATATCAACTACCTTTACATTAATGAAGGAAGTTCTGGGAGGTTAGATATAAATGTTAAATTGAAACGTCATCCTTTTACAATGATATAAAATGATTGATATGCCGCACCCCATAATCCGTCATTCTTCTGCACTCCGGTTTAGGAGTTAATTCCAACTATTGATTCCTTTATAAATACAATTTAACTAGAAAAAATACGTAACGGGTTAAACTTCATAAGCGATTAGCCGATAACTGCAATAACCTTACTAGAAAAATTACATGCTTGATGAGCGTGTAAGCTCGGCTTGATTTAAGCTTTTAACGAGCCAATCTTTTGTAGTCCATGGGAGTTTCAACATGTTTACACCTCTACGTACACCTTGAAAATATGTGAACCTTGAACATGATTTAGCCCGGTCAAGAGCGTAATTTAATTCAAAAAAATAAGTTTAAAAATACAAATGACAATAAAATATTAAAATCGAAGGGGATGAACCTGACTTTTGACATCTCCATCAAGCATGCTTGCGTAAAACTATTAAGAATCTTTTGTTTAAAAAATTATATGAAGTGTGTAGTCGTATTATTATAAATACTAGGCCGTGATGTCTTAGTTTAAACTTGCAATTGACATTTTTTTCGGATTGGTTATATAAGAGTATTATGTCTAATCAGAGGTGAAAGAACTTTTATTTATTTATTTATTTATTTTTTATCTCATTTTATACTTTAAACACAAACAACCGTATCAATTTTTTGTTATAAGAGCATCTGCGATGGAACATCCGACCAAGTTTTTTTGATTTTTTAGGGTAATTAAGTTATATATTTTATAAAATTAGTTAGTCAATAGGTTACTTTTTTCATGGCCAATGTCAAAGATCACCACCACAGTTTACTAGTTTAGAGGTGAAAGAACATTTTCCTCAGTGCTTCAAGAAAGTTGTAAGAGTTTCTAAGAATATAGAACAAAAATGTGCCTACATGCACTGCTATAATAATACTAAAAGCGATTGAAATTTTTTACCAATAAAAACATTCGTAAAGTTAGCGACTGGAAACAAAGCAGTCGGAAAAATGGCCGGTAATGTAAATAAATTATAATAATAAAATAATATATATTAAAAATAATTTGGTCGAAACAATGGTAGCAAAAGCTAGAAAAAATTTAAAATAAGCCAGTTGCAAAAGCATTAATTAATATATTTAATTAAAAATTAAATAAATGATACAGTTGCAGAAACTGTCAACATATTTTTGAAAATAATTAAAATTAAAATAAAATAAGTTGGTCACAAAATCATTGATTATTATTTACAGAAATTATAAAATAAAAGAAGTAAGCCGCTTGAAAAAACGGTCACAAATGTATAAAGAAAATAAAATAAAATATAATTTAGTCATAATTTGATTATTGAGTTAATTTCAATTTTACTCCCTAAGGTTTGACAAAAATAACCATTTTCATCCAAAAGATTAAAAACATCAATTTACCTCCAAAAGTTTCATAAGTTGTTTTAGTTTTAGTCCAAAAGTTTTATTAGTTTGGATTTAAGTTGAAACAATGATAAAACTTTTGGACTAAAATTAAAACAAATTATGAAACATTTGAAGGTAAATTGATGTTTTCAATCTTTTGAAGGAAAATGATTATTTTTGTCAAACCTTAGGGAGTAAAATTGAATTTAACTCTTGATTATTTTTTCCCAGAGACAAGGTACAATCCCTTTAATGCACAACTTTCATTACTTTTTCTTGTAATCTCAAATGTTTACTTAGCGAAAACCAAATCTGATGAGAGTCCAAGTCACGAATTGCTAGACCACCTTGAGGTGGTTCTTTATCTTCATATAAGTTAAGTTTCAAAACAATTTATAAAAAATGAGTTTAGTGCAGAAGGTTGGAGCACGTGACTAACAGGGTACCCTATCTGGTTTTAATCCCTAGCCTAGTAACGGATCTAAGAATTTTTCTTATGGGTGTCATGAATTTTCAATATTCCGATGTTTATTAGGAGTGAATTTTGGTTTCTTAATTGTAGTGAATTTAAGGTTTTCTATTTGGATCTTGAATTCAGAAAGTATTTAATTTGGTATAAAATTTCATTTAATTTGGTATAAAATTTCATTTTGTTTATTATTTTTTCATATTGTATAAAGTTAACTAGTAACAAATTAACGTTTAACAATGAAGTAATAAACAACACTTAAAGTTAGGAAATTTAGAATGCAAATCAGAACACAACCTTTTCAAGTATCTTTTCTTTTAACCGGCAATCATATTCGTATTTTGATATGGGGTGGGCTTAAAAAATTTAGATAATTAGTTAAATTGGTAAATGAATAGATGGATAATGAGTAATGAGTAATAATGCAATGGATTTAATAATTATAAGATTTTTTTAATATAAATATGATTGGTGTTTTGTTTATTTATTTTTTATAACTGAAAACATATAAAAGGAAGGTTTATTGGTTTTAGAAAGGGGAAGGTCCGCCATTGCCCCATCCCGTTCCAACAGTTTTCTATTTCCCATTCCTTTTCTTTTAGTTTTATTTCCTTTGTTTTTGTAACTTTTCATGCCGATACGTCATGTATATATTTATGAATGTTTAGGCATTATTCTTTTATTGGTTTCGTCTAAACGTTAACTATTTCATGATTAACGACAAATGTTCTTGTAACGTTATTTTTGTTAAACTTCTTTTTTATTTTTAATTCTTTTATTTATTTTCTTTCTTTTCTTTACGAACTTTTTGTTACTTTTAAAGGTTTCATTGTTGTTGGTAGTTTTATGATCAGGATTTTGGACGTTATTTTTTAATTATTTCATTTCTTTATATAACCTTTAAATATTATCAACGCTATCCCAACACTTAAATGCTATTCAATTTAAAATAATGACGATATCTTAAAAATAAAAGTTTTTAGAATGTTAACGATTTTTTTTTAATTACATAAGGTGTATTTTTAACTAATTTTTTTATTTTGTTTACTTAATAAACTTCATTGTTTAGTAATGTTACCACTTAGCAATTATTAAGTGTTAATTAATCTGTAGTTTATCGCACATACGGAATTCCCATAACAATGCAATGCCGTCGCAACGTCCGTTGGTGTGACCAACAGATTCGGAGCCGGAGATTTAGGGTACCGTAGTGAAAGATGGACCACAATTCTGGCTTCATATTGGCCCTGTTGGGTTGCTGCCCCTTTAATTTTGAGCACACATGATTATTTAATTATATTTTTAAATTGTGTATCAAATGGACTAATTTAAAATGGATCAACTTAAAGTGGGTTAATTTAAAGTAGGCTAATTTTAATGGTTCTATATTGGATTTTCTTAAAAATATATTAAAAAACTTAAAATTTTAAGCCTCTCAGGAGACTGGACTCTGAGCGGTTGCGCCTCCCGTGCGCTAGCCCTGATAACCAACTAGTTTTCTTATATGAGGTGATTATTGTTCATAACAAGTCATTATGTATATATATATATATATAGGTACTAGGTTATTACATAGGTGAAATGAATCTAACTTTTTGAAATCATTAGTTTTTATGAAAATTTTGTATGTTAAATGTTATCATCCATTGATAAAATAAGAAATAAAAAGTTATAAATGACAAATAATGAATATTATAAATTAAAAAATTATATTAAAATATGATATAATTAAAATTTAATGATCTAGTAAATCTTAATGAATAATTAGCATAAGAAGAGTTATATTTTAGATATATAGTTGTTTAGTTTATTTATTTAAAATTCATATCATATAATATCTTAAAAGAACTTACCAGTAAGTTAAATAATTACCTACCTGTAGAGGTGTACAAAACGTTTTTTTTTCTCAAGCCGGTTCGAGTATTAAACTAAATACAAGGCTAAGTATTTAGCTTTGTAAAGGGTGACTTGAGGATATAATAGTTAAATAAATAGTTTTAAGTCTATTATTTCGGCCTTATCGATCTCTTTCAATCACTTTTCACATATACATTCACTTGCCTAAAGACCCGTGTATTACACGGATTAAAAAATTATACATAAAACATATTAATTAGTTATTAATAATATATAATATAAATATGTTTGAAATTATTGTTTTTATATTCACATACTTTTTGCATGTGAAGTATGAAAATTTTTAAAAATGACATTTTTAAGCGATTTGTTTTAGAACAAAATGTTTATTTTCTTTTTGGATATAAATTTTAAAAATAAAAATTTTAAAAATTGATATTATTGTTTTATTACTAATAGTCATTATTCATATGTAATTTCTATCATATATCTTAGAATATTATATTAAATAAATAAAATTTTATTACACTAATATTTAATTTATTCAAACCATGTAATACACGTGTTTATTAAAATTAGTATATTATATTGGCAGACTGTATTTCACTAACAAAAATAAAAATTACTCTTAAAAACCGTATTATTGCGAGGAACATTGTAATAGTTTTATATTGACAGCTAATTAGGCTAATTGGATAGTAATCACCGATCAATCAGATGTTCATTCACTTCTGTTATTAATAGATATTACAATCCATAAGAATGTTGGTGACTGAGTGACTCTCTCAAAATAAACGGGTCAATCTTTTCACGGACCTAAAACAAAATTTAAAATTGAATCTTTTTATAGTAAAAGTAAATATTTTTATTGAATTTAACATAGCGTAAACCACAAACATTTAGCAGCTGATGTTGATGTTTATAAATATAATAGGTTAATATCCTGTGTATTATACGTATTAAATAAATAAAATATTAAATAGTTGGTAATAAAAATTTATGAATTATTAAAATGATATTTTGATAAGTTATGATTGAAATTACGTACGAGTAAGAACTTTAACTAATAAAATAATGATATCATTTTTTAAACTTTGCTTTTAATTTTTTGAAACATTTTTTTACAAAATAAACCGCTTTTCTAAAAAAACATCATTTTTAAAAATTTTATTATTATAATTTTAAATTTTAATTATTTTAGTTTCATAAAAGTTTTATCTTCTAAAAACATATGTTTTAAAATATTTGATATTTTTTAAAAGATGTGATGTTTTAGATAAATTTATTATTCGCTAAATGTTTCTTTAGAGATAGATTTTATAGAACAAAAATCTCTTTCTTACTTTATTGAAAAATATTTTTAATGTGAAAAAAATTTAAATAATGTTATTAATAGTTAATGTAATTATTTAATAAAAAAAGAAAGCAATAAATTTAGATTTAAAAGGTCTAGAATTGTATCATATTTTTTTATTAGTATAGATAAATATCTATGTAAGATTTAATTTTAACATTCAATATGTGTTTGTTGTTTATCAATTTTAATTAGTCCATTGGCCTATGACGCTCCAAATACACAAACATGAAGCCAAATATCAATGTCACCCACAACAACCCTAATCCATATAATTTGTTTGGCTCCTAAATTTTGAGTGCCTAAAGAAGGTTTTTTGTCTTCATAAAACAATAGAGATGTCTGTGAGTATGAGATTACGTTGAAAAAAAATGATATTTCATGACTCTATGATTATCTAATCCCATAGGTGTGTTTAAAGGACTATTTTAACATTCATACATCAGGTTTTCTAAAACTCTTAAGGGTATTGTGATAGTATTGCTGATAACCTGACAAAGTGTCCTGAGATAACAAGGTAAAGGTACGAACCTCTAGTGACGATAGTGGCAACATACGGGAATCTAAACTTAGATTCTCGACTAATGAGGCGGATGTACTCATATGGAGGACTAGTGTTGTCTTGATATGATGTTTTCTTCTAGCTTAAATCGAGGTGTTCAATTTGTGTTTGGGTTTGTGTGTGAATTTTTTTTTCATATATTTTCTAAATACTTGTTAGTTTTTTAATAAATTATATTTTCTGTTCAAAGATATAATAAACTAATAAAAAAATAGTGTAATATTAGGAAAAATCTATGAGAAGCACGTTTTAAAACTGTTTTACAAATATTTTAAGTGCACCTCTAGAAACACTTTAAAAAATGGAGACATCTATCATCACAAGCATCTTTGTTGATATAAAATATAATTCGTGGTATCATTTGTTTAAAGGACTATGAGAATCATGATATCACACACCTGCTTTTTAGTGTTTGAAAACTTTTGTTTAACCTAATGTTTAATTTCTTGAAGTAAAGCCTAACTTATAGTTCATCAGATGGGGTCCTCCTTTAAGATATTGGGAAATGAATATCATAAAACCATCGTAGACTGACTCCATCATTAAATACCTTAGATTATGATCGAAATTGACTTGGTTTTTTATAAGTTATCTTTAAAGTACCTTATTTACGGGGTGATAGATAGAGATGATCGATTATAAAAAATCCAAATAAATCTTAATATGGTTAGAGGCAATTATTACACATATTCTATTTATAGTATTCTATAAAGTTTTTAACAAAAGTGAAAATGATAATTTACAGAGGCTTAAGACTCATGATACAAATTTTACTATGCGCGGGGTTTAGGTGTTATATGAATAGTTCTTAATTTGTTATCATCAGGGGCGGGCCTTGAAAATTTTTTCTCTGTGATTGGATTAATTTTTTCAGTTCTCGCTTAGCTATGTGAATCTCAACTTGATATTAGAAGTTTTGGTTCGGGTCAAATCATGTCGCACAAACAAAATACAATAATATTACAAGACAATTAACAAAAATATTATTACATTAGAAAATAAAAAAATGTACATGTTATATTTTTTACAAGTGTTCATCTCTTGAAAAGTTATTCATTATATCTCAATCAAAACCTTCTTAAATTTTTTTTTCTCAATATAACAAATGTAAGTATCATTTTCAGGTATTGTTTTAATAGAAGTTTTAGACATAATTATAGAATGTTAATAGATTAATAAAAAATATGAGCTGGGTTTTAGTTAAAAAACAAGCTTAAAGATTGTATACTAACAAATAAGAGTAAGGGTGTCAACCCAATGATACTATCAATAGCTGTTGGTCAGCTTTAATATCAGAGTTATATAGTTGTGAATAAAGAATCAAACAGATTATTCATGTATGTACCGGATATATACTTATAAAACAATAACACAATATTTTCAAAAGAGTAATTGAATTCATAACAAGAAAAGGGCTGAACATGATTACAGAACCGTGAAACTCACCTTGATATGATGCGAGTACAATGAAATAAAATAATAAGCTTCTACTAACACGAGCGAACCAAAAGACCAAGCACCTATAATATAAATAATTGAATTATAAACACATCTAATAAATGTTATAATACTTCTGATTTATCTAGATTTGGTTTGAGTTTATTGCGCGACTCGCTAAAAAATTTATTAATATAAATAAAATTTGATTGCTCGTATAATTAGACCCGTGTATAAATATATTTTAATATAATTAGATCACTAGACATCATTTACATTTAATATATTTCTATCATGCCTCTACATATACACACACACACTATTATTTTACCTATATATATATATATATATATATATATATATATATATATATATACTTTTATAACCACATGCATCACACTCACTTTACATCATGATAATGTATTCATAAACAACCCATCCCATCTATATATATATATATATATATATATATATATAGAGAGAGAGAGAGAGAGAGAAAGATAAGGGATCCTAAGAAAACCACAAAGTTATGAGAAAACTAAAGAAAACCAATGAAAACGGTCACATAATATATAATTTTTTTATCACCACCCTCTATATATATATTTGAGTATATATAAATAAAATATCGATCAAATGAAAACCGTAGCCTTGGTTTTTCATATACGTCACACATAGGTTACGTATACGAAACCATTTTTCATTCGACATAATGTTAACGTATACGTGAGACTCTTCATTCTCGTATGTATGCTCAAAATATTTGTATCAAATACTTAGATAAAATCTTAACAATTAAAATAACAAAAAAATTATGAATTATATTATTGGTTTCTGTGGTTTTCTTTGGTTTTCACATAACTATTGGTTTTCTCAGGAACCCTTCCCTATATATATATATATATATATATATATATATAGATAGATAGGAGAGGGATCAAATGGAAAACAATGCTTATGATTGAAAATCATGAAAACCATCACTATCCAATCACATAATTGATAATTGATTTAACATTTTAATTGTTTAAAGTATATTTAATTAAACTTCAATCATATTTTTTGAGATCATTATATATATTTTAGTTTAAACTCCAAGAAACGATAATGATGACGAAACGACTTACGTATACATAACTTGTATGAGTTACATGTACGCAACTTATAGTTGTACACTTAGTAATACGTATTTACATATACATAACCCCTACATATATGTAACTTTTAGTTGTGCACTTTGTAATACGTACTTACATATATGTAACCCATAATTTTCATGGTTTTCTGTTATAACATGGTTTTCAAAGGATCCCTCCCCTATATATATTATAGGGGGATATATATATATATATATATTATCGTAAGAACACACTCAATCATGCATACTCATACTCACATACAATATACATAAATATTTATATAATCGTAACATTATATACATGCAACTATATATATATATATTCATATATCTATACTCATCAATACACACACCTTATATGGACACACACACACACACCGACCATCACATACATCACATGCACACACCTATTACACATTTTATACGCACATACTAAACACCTAAACACAAACACGCACATCACCCATACCTCACATTTACGTATGTTCATGTACATTAAAAGCCATTAAAGTAACATAAAAATCATGAAATAATGTTTTTTTATGTTTTTAAATACATATATGTAGATATTGTAACTTACATATGACTTACATGTGCATAAACTAGCATTTCGTTTATTATTTTGTCTTTAAATTTTAAGAGAGACGATTAAATTTTATATTTTAATCATTTTATGTATAAAACAAAAAAAAAATTGTGTGTTGATAGGAGTACTAGTAGTTTTGAAAATATTTTTGAGTTACTAAATAATTTTAACCATATCAGAAACAAAGAAAATAATAAAATTATATATATATATATATATATATATATCTATTTATTTATTTATTTATGTAATTATTTATTTATTTATGTGTGCGAGAGATACATAAGATCTTGGATAAAACTCCGAATTCAAAAATTCGGATATATGAATTTTAAATATTTGACTATTATAGGATATCCGAATTTACTGATAATTTGAGTATTTCTTTAGGATATGTTTGCACAATTCTAGTATCAACATCAAGTATGCATAAATAATTAAATAGCAACTCACAGCTAGCCTTCCACATCTCAATATATCAGTTCGTTGGATAAATGATTTGGTTTTTATTTTATAAAAGGTCTTCCTTGCATGATTTAATCACTAATAGATATAGAGGTGTTAAGAAATTTATAGGTGTGACTTATTTCTAAAATACAGGTAATTATTTTCTAAACATAGCATGATTATTTTTACGATTCTTTTTTTGTGTTTTTCTTAAAATGTTTTATGTTACGCAATATCATTTTTTTCTAAACATAGTGGGAAACCTCCCGATTGAAATGGCAATTCCTGGCCTCTTCGTTTGGTCTCACTTTTTTCAATCTCTAGTAAACAACCTCATAAGTATGTATATTTCTGTCTCTAATGGACGGTTCTTAAAACGCATGGCTGGAAAGCGCAGGAAACGCATGGCCAAGAGACGCAAAAAGGAAGGGACAACACAATAACATGCGGGAGCAACAAACAAAATGTGTCGATCAATCAGCTTAAACAATTATTCATGAATGTTTCTAATTCATATAGAGAGTAAAGAGTGCTTACCGTTTGGATGTTGATATTGCATAGATATTAATATTTAATTATACAATGAAATAAGTTATCTGAATTTGAACGAAAGTGCTTCCGATTTAGATGTTGATATTTGATTTGTTAGTATCAAATAATTATCTTCAGGTTGCAAAGTCAAAAACCATATGCTATAAACTAATTATTTAATAATTTTCTACATGCAATAAAAAATGTCAATTTGGTTCCATAAAATATAAATTTAGTTTATTTAACCATTGAGACCAAAGAAGCATGTTCCAGCAAATATACAATATATACTTCAACTGGTCTTCAACGAACCCCAGTTCTCTTGATGAAATAATCGCGACAAAGTAGGGATCAATTGATTAAAAAAAGATGGTCTTGAAATACTGAAAAAAATAAAATAAAATAAAATTGGATCAACGTGGGGATATAATGCATTAAGATAATGTTTTGAAACCATTATAATAAAAATAAACATATTAGTTTTAAAATATTACTTAATAGTACTATACGATATTAAATAATCTTACACGTAATAATTTAGTAACAAGATACATGCAACACACTTATTATACATCTATATGTGTTGTGACATAAAAACACAAATGTTCCTCATGTTGAAAACCATTAATTTATTCGGCACCTTAAATAAAAAAAAGAGTAAAATATAATTTTCGTCCCTTACGTTTTGTTAAATTTATCATTTCAATCCGAAAACTTTTTTTTAATTATTTCAGTCATTGTAGTTTACTAAATGTTGTCACTTTCATTCAATCCACTAACACCGTTAAAACTCCGTTAAATAAGAGGCTATCTTAGTCTTTTTTAACACCCTAATTATCCAATTAGAACAAATTAATCAATCAATATTCAATTAAAACAAAAAAAACACATGAAACGACAAATATAGTTGTGTTCATGCTTCACTACGGTCTACGGTTTATTTAGCATATACATTAGCTAGGGTTATACAACAACAAATATATACAATATTATTCTTTTGTTCATTAATCACATTTTTTTGAACTACACTTCATTAATCACATATACTTGTTAACATTTAACTTTTAAAAAGTTTTAATCTATACTTTTATATTTCTTAAGACATACCAAGAATAACAGAAAGTATCACTCATGTGATTTATTTTTAATTAGGTGTTTTTTTGTATGCTGAAGTAGTTTTTTAAGTTGCTTTTAACATGTTTTTAGGTCTTTCACTAGTTAAGATAGCGGAAGTGGGTGTGATGTAGTGACAAAAGGTTGCAGGTTTGGTGTTGATGGGGCGATGACATGGCTAAGGAGATGGTGTGTTCCGCTAGTTGAGATAATGAAAGTCACTACATCCCAAGTTGAGATAGCGAAAGTTCAAAAAAAAGCTACATCAATTCGTTGCGGCAAAACTATATATTTTTTTTACTAACATCACACATACATATGCATTAAATTTGAAATTCGGTATTTTTTTTTCTAAACTCATAATATTACGTTTACTATTTCAAAATAACTAAGTTGTAATTTTTTGTTATATAAAAAAAAGAGTAAATAACGCGAATGGTTTCTCTATGAAATTTTAAGTGTTTTGTTTGAGTATTAAAAATGAGTTCCTCTAGATGATGTAATTATTAATAAATTGAGTGAAGGGCATATCCCAAAATTGTTTTTTTTCTATAATTTATTGGTCTACGCACGATTAACATATATAGAAAAAATAAATTTATTTATAACTAAGTACATGTTCTTGAGTTCTTGAGTGGCCTCAATAAATAAATAATAATAATTTTTGGGTGTTCCTCACTCCATCTATTAGGTGATTACATTATCTAGAGGAGACTCGTTTTTAATACTTGAACAAGACACTCAAAATCTTAGATACAAACCATCCGTGTAATTTATGAATAATTACAACATCTTTGTTATTTTGAAATAGTAAACGATAATCTTATAAATTTAGAAAAATTATCTGAATTTTAATTTTTTGACTTCCGCTATCTCGACTAGCAAATATAATGTTTTTTAGACTTTCCTTATCACAACATGCGGAACCTTTTGCCGCGTCACCATTTTCACTATCTTAACTAGCGGAAGACGTAAAAGCATAAAACAAGTTAAAAGCAACCTAAAAACCACTTCAAAATCCTAAATTCATCAAATTAAAAAAAAAGAAGTTTTCTTTTTTCGGCTTTATGGATTCACAATTTATTATTTGGGCGGTGAGTTCAGTTGAATCTTTTGTCCTATCTATAAGAAAATAAAGAAAAATAATTAAAATTGTTATAGAGGAAATCCAATTTATCTAAAGATTACAAGTAGATAGCCCTAAAAGATAAATAGTTATTTGTTTAATAATTGTTGATTGTCAAAGCAAAGAAAGAGGCTCGAGATGCTAAGGTGCAGACACGAGAGGTGGCATGGGACGTGAAGGTGGAGACATTATGGAGGCAGATAGAGGCTGGCAGGTCGATAATGCACCTATTCCAAGTGATCACAGAGGAACTTTGCATTGACAACAATGATAGCTAATGTATATAAGATAGCAGGAACTTTGCATTGAAAACTATATTTCAAAATAACAAATGAAAATCATATTATAAATGAAAACTATCATATTGAATAAAGAGGAACTTTGCATTGAAAATCATATTATAAATGAAAACCATGAAAATCAAGGATTACATATATGTAAGTACGTTTTACAAAGTATACAGGTAAGAGTTACGTACATGTATGGGTTATGTATATGTAAATACGTGCTACCAAGTGTACAACTAAAATTAACGTATATGTAGCTTCTACAAGTTACGTATATGTAAGTCGTTTCGTCATCATCGACATTCTTTAGAGTTTATATTAAAAAATATATAATGACATTGAAACATATTGTTGAAGTTTACTCAAATATACTTTAAACAATATAAAAGTTAAATCAATTATAAATTATGTAATTGGGTAGTTGTGGTTTTCACGATTTTTAATTATAAACATGGTTTTCATTTGATCCCTCCCCTATATAGGGGTGCTAACCGGATCAGATAGCACTTTATTTGGATCTAATTTTTCGAATATGAAAACTTTATGACCCTGATCCGAATTCATGGTATTCCCATCTAATTATAATATATTTGAATTCCATTCGTATCGGGTAAGTCCGAATTAAACTAAATTATTTTTTTTTATAGTTTTTGGTTTGTGCTTATTTTTGTTCTTACTTTTGGTTTCTAAAATAACTAAAGCTCTTCGAGACTTTCACTCTCACCTTTCTTCTCTCTCTGATATAGGCTTACAATCATTCGAATACGACTGGATCAAAGAATCAATTTTCGAATAGCATTTTGATTTACTAGATCACGTGATCAACTAAGCAAAGGATTGGGCTTTTAAGTTTTGGCTGGATTAAAATGTATACACACAGCATAACCATTGAAAACCCCTATTTATATATTATTTAGTAAAGTATTATTCGAAAAAAATGGATATCTGAATAACCTGAATTCAAAAGAAATTAAATCCCAAAACTAAATAAGAAATTCGGATTCAGATGTGGCTGGATTCGAATATTTGAATAAGTGTTCGTATCCATTTTTTCAATTTTAGATATGATTCGGGTTATAATTTATTTTGGTTTTAGCTTTTTTAAACACCCTTCTGTTTTCAGTGAAGGCTGTCTATTTTGTAGTGCTTCTACTCGTAAATAGAAACCTACACTCTTCCTTGCCCCTCTCCTTCACCTTTCTTAGGTCATTGCTCATCTCAAGCCACTCTCATTTCCTCGCATGTAGCAAGTTAACAACACTCCATCACAATCTCTTCATTGCACTCCCAATACCACTATCCTTTTCAAAGTCCTCATAATTCATTCGCGAGTGAATAACAACATGGTCCTATTCCTTGATGTTGCCAATAGAAGCAACCAAAACTTTTCTCTAAAAATTAGGTCATGTATTTTGTGGTTAACAATGAATTCGCCTTAGCAAAAGCACAAGAGAATGGTTACACTAATTTTTCACATCTTCTATTCTACAAACTTTAATGCATTTCTCTCTACAACTCAATAAATAATAATGGAATTTTTCTCCCCTCATCATTGTTATCCTCTTCTTCTGATCGACTTATTTGAGGGCGAGGAACATTTTAGGATAGAATGAGGCATGATACCTTTAAAGTGGATTTGATTGACCATGTTAATCGACACCGTTACGATTGAATTGCGTATTTTTTCTTTAATTAATATAATTATTTTTAATGTTTTTTTCCTATATAAATATGTACAAATAATAATTTTGTAAAAAGTAATAATAATTAATTAATGTTAGTCATCATGTAAATATTAGAGTAAATTACACGGATAGTCCCTGGGGTATGCACGTATTGTAACTTTAGTTCTACTTTCAATAAACTACAGATAAAGGTCTGAACTATGCATGATATGCACACTAGCAGTTCCCGACGCTAACTGATGTTAAGTTTCTCTGTTAAGTCAATGTAAAATTACCAAT
The DNA here is from genome assembly GCA_025506415.1 of Flaveria robusta. Taxonomy (NCBI): domain Eukaryota; kingdom Viridiplantae; phylum Streptophyta; class Magnoliopsida; order Asterales; family Asteraceae; genus Flaveria; species Flaveria robusta. The sequence continues at coordinate 4,726,889 of CM046470.1, forward strand.
GTGCCCTTAAATTTAAAAAATAATAATTTTTAAATATAACCAAACTTACCCTCACCTACCACATCTCACCCCAACCCTCCATCTTCTTCCATCTTCATCTTCTTCATACATCTTCATCTTCATCTTCATCGCCATCACCACCACCTCTCCACCACCATATGAGAAATCAACTATTAGTCTAAGTCTCTCTCTCTCTTTCTCTTCCCCCTTCTCTCTCTCTCTCCCTTCCCTCTCTCTCTTTCTCTCTTTCTCTCTCTCTCTCTCTCTATCTCTCTTTCTCTCTTCTAAGACCACCGGGCATAACACCACCTCTCTTTCTCTGTTCAGATTTGATGGTGCAAGCAATGACGGTGTGCTGGGTTGAGGGTGTTGGCGGCGACGGTGGTGGTGGTTGAGGGTGTAGGCGGCGACATTGGTGGCGGGTTCAAGGTAGAGGTGATTGTCGAGGTGGGTTGAGGGTGCAGGCGACGACGTTGGTGGTGGGTTGAGGGTGCAGGCGGCGACGTTGGTGGTGGGTTGAGGGTGCAGGCGGCGACATTGGTGGTGGGTTGAGGGTGCAGGCGACGATGTTGGTGGTGGGTTGAGGGTAAAGGTAACGATGGCGGTGGGTTGAGGGTAGAGCAGCGACGGTGATGGTGGGTTAAGGGTGCTGCAGCAACGTTGGTGGTTGGTTGAGGGTGCAGGCGACGACGGTGGTGGTGAGTTGAGGGTAGTGGCGGCGGCGGCGGCGGTGGGTGTTGAACGTGGAGAAGATGATAAAAAGAAGGGTTATTTTGGTCTTTTAAAAAAACTATCAGAGAAACTTAACTTTTGTTAGTGTCAGTGACTATCAGCGTGCACTTATTACATAGTTCAGGCCATAATCTGTAATTTATTGAAAGTAATAACTAAAGTTATAATACGTGCATACCATAAAGACTATCCATGTAATTTACTCTAAATATTACTTTACTGGTCATACTTACTATATTATTACGCCACTTAATAAATGTGAGTGACCACAAGCCATGACTAAATGAGGCTTAGTAACAATAATTTTTCCTCTAACTTAAACTATTATAGATGGGGCATGTTCGACTATTGTTAGCAATATAAAATTACTATTTAATTGCACCACATACTATTTAATTTTTTAATAATATGATATCAATCAGAATAAATCACGCATGGGAGATTCTTTCGTTTTTTATTATATATAACCTCAAATTATTATACGTATTGAATTTCTGTAACTTTGAACTTATGAATTAAATAATTATCAATGGAAAATTTGACTCGTCACATACATACTTCAAGGAAGCACTAAAAAATTCAGAAAAAAACACGTTCTAACCTTTGAAAACCTAATATGTTTTTTTTTTTTTTTTTTTTTTTTCATTTTTTCAAACGGATCTAAACTAATCTTATTGTACTTAAAACTAAATTTACCACATTTCAAGTGAGTCCTGAACAACACTAATTAGGTGAATGGCATCTTTAATTACCACTAGGCAACTACTGGTAGTTGTATTAATATATCATCACATTTTCTTTTATGCGTGCTCACCTTTTTATTTCTGGATGTATTACACACTTAGGGGACATTTGGTTCACAGAATTCTTAAGAATTGGAATTGGAATTAGAAATTTTCCATCTAAAATCATGTTTGGTTGGTCAACGGATGGAATTGAAATTGGAAAATTTTCTCATTCATTAGAATTCACATTCCTTCCACTTACCTATAGAATGTTTAACAATTCAATGGAATATTCAAAACTAAAATTCCAATTTCACTCAAAATTTACCAACCAAAAACGTTGTCAACTTCAACAACATTCCAATTCAAATTCCATTTCCATTTCCAATTCCAATTCTTTTGCAAAACATTTTGTGAACCAAACGGCCCCTTACTGTTTAACAAGAATTAAAGGCAACCCTTGATGATTTTAATGTTCATATAAATCTTATTGTTATCAGAATAAAATAAACTAACAAATCAAGTTTGTAATCCGTTGATTGATTCTTTTTTCACCATTAACTTACGTTAGTGTGACTTTCAGATTAATGCATTATTTCCCTAGAATTTTACAGTAACACATAATGGTATCATCGTAGTATTAATATACCTTTTAGAAATGAGAAAATGTGACGTAAATCCAAATGATTTCTTCTCTCTCCTAGATTTTGAAATCTCTCCTTTCTAAAGCATTTGTGCATATAACATATCATGAAAATCTAATGGGAAGATCTGAGAGAGAAAGAGAACAAAACTTTTTATATAAAATAATTATAAAGATGCAACACCCGGCCTATGATCTTACATATGATTTTACGTTTGCATGCAGGATACTCATACTCCGTAAGAGCATCTTTAAATTAAGTCGTTTTAATTTGAAGTTTTATGTGAGCTCGCATGAGGAAAGACGTAGAACTGCAAAGGACGTAGTGACCAATGACCGATGTGAATTGAAGGAGAATGTGGACATAAATTTTAACTGTTTTCTAGAATTTCAAAAATTAAAAAAATATTATTTCTTTGAGAATTCAATATTACATTTGTGAACTTTAATTAATAATCATCAATATTGTGTTTATAAGCTTTTTAGTGTCACGGATCAATTCAGATCTCAATGTGGTCCCGACTATTATCTTTCTAATAAACAAGGTTAGGATTTTAAACATTAATCTATAATTGATAGCTTTTGAACCCATCCAAAATGTAGGAAGACTTTCGAAGGATATCTTGTAATATAATATAAAGTTCAAATATGTTAGTATCTATATGTATACTTATCAATAAAACAATATCTTTAGTATTACATATTCACATGTCATGTTTTTAGGTCTTTATATCTTTAATTTTCCACCTAAAAATATGTCACCTCATTATTGGTTATAGTTCATTTCATTAAAGTCAATTTTTTGCTACATTTCATATTTAGAGAGGTTTAAACAAGGAATGTCAAAAATCAAAATTAAATGCAATTATGTCATTGATTACAAACAGGATATCAATTTTGAATAATTGATTTATAAGACACAACTTGTATTATAATTTATGTTTAGTACTATTTGCCAAATGCTTTTTTTGTGTATGAAAACTATGCTATGAAAAAGAAAATTTTTCCTGAAAATTATATTAACAAATCTTTTGTGAAAATTATGGCATGAAACTTTTAACTCTATATTGTATATCATAAACACTTTATTGTGAGAAACTTTTAAGTATATATATCTTTGAGACCTTCGACAACTTGATTTATTATTATCATATTTTTATGTCAAAATTTCATGTACAAAAATTGGTGTTTCAATTCCTTTATTTTAAGTGTTAAAATACACAAAAGACGAGAAAAAAAATCAATGGCATTAGTTTTAAGAGATGGTGCTATGTTCATCATAACTTAAGTTAGTCTGATTTTGGCTCAATTATTTTATAAGTAAGCTTCAATTGTACGTTGGGTTATACATAATCAAAACTAGAGATGAGTTAAAATTGTAATTTTTAGATAAGATAATAACTTACGAATGTTACATCAAATATTGTATACAAACACATATTTAGAAATTTGTAAACTATAAATCTAACTTTTCTTTATTTCACTTTCATATGTAATAATTTACTTTAGTAATATAAAATATACATAGATTTATGATTTGTATCAGCGATATGTTTTGCAATGATAATAAACAGAAACTAAAGACAATCACTATCCAAAGTTAGTTTGTTTTTTAAACAAACATTGTTCATACGTAGTTAATTTATATTGCATTATCTTGATAATTAAAAATAGAGAACGATTAAAATTATTAATATTAGATTAAAATAGTATAGTTACCAACATAATATCAAATATTATATAGAAAGAAGTATTCGGATGTTTATGAATTTTAAATATTTGTTTGCATGTTCAGTTGTATTTGTTTATTACTTAAAATTATTATATAAGTTCATTTCATTTCACATAATACATTATTTAGAGTAATAAGCATTGACAGAAAAATACTACTAATATTAGATGTAGATAATGTTACAAATAGAAAGTAAAAATCAACATGTAAAATATTATCAATAATATTATAACTTACAAACTTTTTTACTCAACATAATTTTTATTGATTCAACCTATGTAGTACACAGGTGTTATTAACCTAGTTATTATATATGGAAATCTATTTTTAAACGTGATTAAGCTAATTAAATATATATATATATTCTAAGGGTGGGCCAAGTACAAAACATCAACACCAGATAATTTTTTAACGCAATGTACCAGCAAATATTTGTTTATATCCTTAGCCGATAATTACTAGTGGACCACATAATAATTACTAATAATGGAGCACATATATAAATACCAACGGTAAATAACTACAGTAGATGTAACGAAAATATAAATTATGTGAAATGTGAAATAGTTTTTATTGTAGAGTGCGGTTTATGATGACAAAGAAAGGAGAAAGGTTCATGTTTCTCAACTTCTTCATACTTCATGACGATCAATAGTTAGTAACTCTATAAGATAAATTTAATAGTCACTTTATTCGTAAACATTTGAAAAGTTTATAATACATATTGCAATTTGATCAGATATTTCAATGTAATGAAGTGAAAATGGATTTATGCATTTAAACAGCATAAAACACAAAAAAAGTAATAAATTTACAACCTCAAAAACATTTAGAAAAAGCTTTTAAAATTAAATAAAACAGTTTTCAAATTTAATACTACCAAATACACCCAACAATATTATAGATTATTTTATAAGATTTACCTTCTTAAGAACAGAATTAATTTAATTCCTTAACATAATCAAGCTTTGATGCAACATGAAGATCCTTTGCTCCTATTGACCAAGCGCCTTGATCGTGCAATCCCATTTTGTAACCTTTCGTAGAATCCAGATTTATTTTTAAACTTTCATTGCAAAATAATGAATATTAAATACCATAAACACTCAAAAATAAATAGATAAAAAAAACCTTATTAACAGCTGATTTTAATATTTTCATACATTATAGTTGAAAGTAATAAAGTTCTTACATATAGAGCAACATCAGCATCATATATCCCAAATGCCAACATTTGGTGTTGTCATTTGATATAGAAAGTGGGTAAACGTTGGATTAATTTACAACACAGATTCCAAATAGAAGCAATCACAATGATAACGCAAATTAACCATGGTATAAATTCAACCCTTGAATATACATCTAGTTGCATACATGAGTCTTACTGCGTCATTGGTTGGAAACTAGCACGTTTCTTGATGCTTAGATGCCCTCTAATGTTAGCATCATTTCAGCAAAGACCTTTAACACCACGAATTTAACCAGTTTGATGCCATAATTCCTGAGATTTGAAGCCCTACAGGCTTCTGATCTTATTGACAAATATCAAGGGGGGGGGGGGGGGGGGGGGGGGGGGGGGGGGGGGGGGGGGGAATTTGTGTAACGGCTCAATTTGAATGGCCAAGCTAGATTGATAGTTGCCTTGATCCACTAATATGAAACAGACCAAATTATAATGACACTGGCATTGATATAAGATATATGCAGTTTTGTTATCAATTGGGTTGGACTTGATAGAATTGTCATGATTATATATGCATAAATCCCAACTTTCTAAAACTTGCTCGGATGAGTTAATTACCTTAGTGAAATGTTATTAGCGCCTCACTTGGGTTCAAAAGGTACATATATATGTTGGGCGTTAAAATTTGTAATATTTCTTCGTATTAAATATCTAACCTTGCATGTCATCACAATACTTTTAATGGGTAACTTTTTAAAATAGTAACTAACTTTTAAAAGTGTTTCAATTAGTTCACTCGGTTTTCATGTTTTATTTTAATTATAAGTTTTAACATGTTTTTATTTTTGTTTCAATTAGGAAATATTTTTTTCTTTGTTTTGATGCTGATGTGGAATGGTGGCGTGTTTTAGGTATTTTTTTAATTTTTTAATATAATTAACATGTTTTTTTTTAATTTTTAATATAATTTCATATATTGAAAATTCCGACCTTCACGTTAATTTACACTAAATAGAGAACTAAATGCAGCACTTGGACATGGACACTTATCATGTATTCCTTTTGGGAAGACTATGAAACAAGTAAGGTCGTTAAGATGAACAATCATTTATAGGTTTTGAATGATCATGTTCTATATTCTCATGTTAGGACTGTAAACGAAATAATTCCCACCTGCTAGAAGGGTCTCGATTTTAAACTCGCTTTAGACCTCAAAAGAGTTGAGTCGCCTCTATCGGGGTCTCTCGAATATTTTGTATCGGCCGTATGGACATTATATTTATCTTCTTTTGGGGGGCTATTCCTTTTTTCGTGCTTTTAGTTTTTTGCTTTTACTTTTCATTTCTCTTAACCTGTTGTCACCTCCTACATGTCTTCTTGTAATCTTGTTATATTTGAGTTGACTTCCTTTTAAGGAAAAAAAAAACAAGTACCTAGAGGTAGAGTGGGCGGCTTACAATTTAAGGCATCAAGAGGCAATTGCAAAGGAGCATTCTAGTTGTTAAATGATGTGGCCCACATATAATGAAAGATTTACTAGTTTAAATCATAGAAGATGAAGATGGAGCATTTGAAAGAAGGTTTCATGGAACTCAAAACTAGGAGCAAATGTTTTTGTAATGATGATTTCTATATTTCTCTACATAATAATTGATACTTATTGTCATTATTCTTAACACTTTTATCACATATCCTTTCTTTTCAAGGGAGTTTCTGACACTTGAAATTTCTACCATGACATGACTCAAGAAAAAAATATCTGATTTACGTACGTACAGAAAGCGATCACAACCAGAAAAGTGTCACTATATTTGAGATTTAATTGACAAATTTTAACCTATTATACAATAGCTTATAATCTAGTATAATATACGTGGTAAATAAATTTACTGTTATATGGTTAATAATATAAAAAGTTATATCGTAAATATTGTGTATTATATGGTCGAATAAACCCATGTATTACACATCTGAAAATTTAAAGTTAACATATTTAAAATTTTAATTATGTATAGTTATTAATTAATTAATAGCTATTATATCATTTATAATTAAGAGCAGATAGAATCGAGAAAACCAATTATTATATGTTCTAGAATTTTGACAAGTGTTCGGATTTATTTTTATTTATTAGTATAAAGATTTATTTAAGAGATTATTAAAATAGTTTCCTTTTAAGATATAATTTAGTGTGAATCTCTAATAAATTGTACTATTTGATATTTAATATAAAACTTATTTTACTACTTTAATAAAAATATAAATAAATAGTAAACATGTTATCACCACATTTATCATCACCAAATTTTTTCTGGTTCTCTCTTCTAATAAATAATCATATTAATTACTAACATTATTTAATTCTTTTTTATATAAAAATAATTTGTAATAAATTAAGAAAAATATATTTTTATTGATATTAATTCTAAAGAAACAAATTTTTATAAAATAAGAATTTAAAAAAAAAATCAGTTTTTTTTTTAAAATATAAAATATTTAAAATTGGTGTTTTTAAAAGTAAAATTTTTATAAAATAATTAAAATTAGGAGTTATAATAAGAAAGTTTTTATAAATAATATTTTTTAAATGTTCTTTTCAAAACAAAATATTGTATTCTATTTATAATAAGGAAATTTTAATCATATTTAATATTAAAATATCATTTTATTATTAATAAATTTAATTCTATTTAATATTTTATTGATTCAATCTGTGTAATACACAGGTTCCGTGTACGTAATACACGGGCTTACTAAAACTAGTATATATATATATATTGTTGTCTTACAATCTTATATAGTTATTCTAATTGGATTTATTTAAAATAAAGTATTTTTTTTCTTAAAATATAATTTTCTATATTGTTAAGAGATAGATTCGGTGACAAATGTTATAAATTAAATTTAATAAAGAAAGAGTTTAGAAGTTTTAATTACATATTAAATCGAGTTTTCGTAAATGATATCCTTTGTGACGTTCTTAAGCATTTAGTGACACTATTTCTTGTAGTAAATAACATCCTTATCAAAACAACAGTGCACAAGTCACTAACCGAAATTATCATGAAATTATTTATTTTGATTAAATTCAAATTAAAATTTTAAAATTAAACCCTTCACTAATTTTTTAGTACATTTTCCTAAAATAAAAATAAAACTACCATATTAAAAGACTACTGCTCTATATGACGAACATACCTTTAAGCGATGTGCTTCACTAGATTTTTTTTTTGAAGGATGTCATGAGTGTCTCAGAATCGTAGCTCTAAAATAACATCTTCATTCACTTCTTCCTCGTTTGAAGGATCCTCCGCATGCTTGGTGATATCTCCCCCTCCCCCCTTCCCCTCACACTAATTTCATTCTTCAAAATCATATTGTGGAATATGATATAAGCGTATATAAGGCTTCTAATTCTAGTCGATTGCGTTTGTGTAGAAGGGTATTGAAGCATCCGACATTTATTTTTAAGGATCTCAAAGGCACGTTTAACGTCTTTTCGTGCCGCTTGTTGTGTCTTGTTAAACCGCTTTCATTTATCATCGTTTGAAAACTAATATGAATTCACCATATTTCACAATTTGGATATGCCATATACAAGGTGATAATCATATTATATTTGATTCCATTAATCACAACCGGAGACTTTGAGTCCATTCTAGCTAAAATATTTTTGAACAAGGGCACCGGTTGAAAACATTTATGTTGTTGTTGCTACTTGCAATTTTAAAAAGTGCATGTGAAATCCATAAATCCTTGAAAACACAACTTCAGGGATTATTGACGGACGCCCGTGATCACACCTCGTGTGTTTCCCTTCGCCAATATGTTGACATTCCTTCGATCTATATGAGTGTAACAACGCCCCATAGCATCCCACGAAACCATCTGCATGGTATAAAAGTTGGGTGTCATTGTACAAGGGTATACGTAGAAATTCTTTGTTGTACAATTTAATGGCGTGACAAAAGAGTTGCAAATATTCATGCGAGTCCTCTTGGACATATTCAAATACTCATCAAGTGTGTTGGCGTCATGGTAATCTGTCACTATGTGAGCAGAGAAATGTTTAGCTTGTCTAGATAACCATCCATCGGTAACATGTCTTTTAGAAATTAGTCACAAATGTGCTGATGCTATTTTGTTAGAAAATTAACAAATTTCCTATGAGTATTTTCCCGATGGAACTTCACTCGGCGGATGCCCCGGTAACTCCTAACACCGATGGATTTCTTTCTCCGTAAAAGTCCAGTTATCTTTTAGTCCTGGCTTGGGTTATATGAACACCCAAAACTTGTTATATGAACACCCACATCTCTCTATCTCTCTCTATGTATATATATGTATGTATAGAAAGAGATAAAGAGAATGTAAATGTATGTGTGTACCTATAACATACCCCTTTAGTCCTTCCACACAAATAAACATACAAGTTGTTTAATTGCAATAAATAAAAATGATTATTTTGGAAATTAAATTTGTTAACTAAAACTTTTAAATCGTTGTGTTAATGTTTAGTGACAAAAAACCCAGTGACATTGATAATTATATTTATTTGCCGTGGGAATACGCATAATATATTTTTCTTCTGAAATCCGGCAAGAAATTATATTTAAATTAGAATTATCCTAGAAAAATGATTTTCCCATAACTTGCTGTATTGAGCAAGTCTCATGCAACTATTTTCACATGTGTGCTATGTTGTAAATTTGTAATATATGTCACATTCTTTCAAGAAATTATATTTCTATATAAAGCAGCATTAGAAGACACTTCCTTATAGGTTGTCTGCGAAATCAACCATCAAATTATTTGTCTTTTCACAAGACTTCTCATTTATAGCATAAACATATGCTTAAATGGATGCTTCACAACTACTGCCACGAACCCATGGGAGTGTGCAAGAGCTCGCAAAAGAACTCAAACGCGATGTCCCTCGACGCTACATTCAGGACCACCGCGAACCCACCATTGTTTTTAACCACTCGTCAACTTTGCCCTCGATCCCAGTCATTGACATGAACGACTTCAGCAACATACTAGAATCCGACAAGGATCCACTGATAAACCTGCGGTCGGTATGCAAAGAATGGGGAATCTTTCAGGTTAAGTATCTTTGTCATGTAAATAAGACTTATGCTTTGTGTCCATTATCCATGATATATATTGAATAACATGTAGTTGGTGAATCATGGAGTTGACAAAGTGTTGATAAAGAAAATGAAAGAAGAGGTGGTAAAGTTTTTCAACATGCCAGTGGAAGAGAAGCTGAGGTACAAGTTAGAGGCAGGTGATTATCAAGGGTATGGTCAAACCATACTCCATACTCAAGATCAGAAAATTGACTGGGCCGATCGATTCTATATGATCACCAATCCTCTTCATAGAAGAAAATCCAACTTACTTCCGGAGTTCCCTCCAATATTAAGGTCTTTCTATCGTTCTTTTCAAGTACTGGACTGGATGTTCTGATGATAGTCTGTAGTTAGATAAACCATCATTAGAACATCTGGTCTAATATACTTGTGTATCTTAAATTTTGCTAGAAAACCACATGATTACTTATTATAATGCAATTGGGCTCATGATAGTTGGCCAAGAACAATACTTTTTTGTATAAAAAGACTATGATATGATGTTAGGACTTAATTATTGATCAAATATCAAAATACATAAAGTTTGTTAATCTCAATGAAAGTAAATTGATCTTCAATTCTTTCAACAGAGATACAATGGAGAACTACTTGCGCGAATTGCAAAAACTAGCTATGTATTTGTTTGGTTTAACGGGGCAAGCGGTAGGAATTGACAAGCAAGAGATGATAGATGTTTTTGAGGATGGTATGCAGTCGGTGAGGATGACTTACTATCCTCCTTGTCCCCAACCCGACCTGGTTATCGGTCTAACCCCTCACTCGGACGCCGCTGGAATCACCATTCTTCTTCAAGTCAACGAGGTCGAAGGTTTGGAAGTTAAGAAAGATGGCCTTTGGATCCCCGTGAAGTTTCTTCCGGATGCTTTCGTTGTTAATGTTGGGGACATACTTGAGGTTAATCCTCTTCTTCTCTGGCTATCTTAAGTTCAAGAAAAGTATTTGCTTGAAAGGTCCTGAAAATGAATTTAAAAACAACAAGAATACAAAACAAATGAATTCATCAATTATTATTTTTAATATGCTAAACTAAAACGTGGCTATATATACATTTGATTCCGTTTGTTATAGATGAGTTTACCTACTATTTTATGGATATAAGTCCTTCTCAAACGTGTTAAATAATATCCATTTGTATGTACTCTAGAGTGTTCTTGTCTTCCGTGTTTGACCAATGGGAAACGGTTTTAAAATGTACAACAACTGGGACCGGTTCAAATAGAAACAGTTCAAAAAGACATAACCGGACGGATCCTGTGACAGTTGTCGGTACAACCACCAGTCCGGATCAGTCATGTAAACACTAACCGAAACCTATCAAAATGTTTATTACGAAATTTTGTTGTGAATTTGAAAGTTGAGATAACAAGTGGTCTGATCAAATTAACTACTCTGAATTTATACACATGTGCTCCTACACACCTTGATACTACTAGACAACAGACTTTGCAAACTTCTTATACGAAGAAAAAAAATGTTACCGACAAAACAAGAAACCCTAACCAAAAAACTAGTTTAACGGGTGAAGGAGTCCATTTAATCTATAAAGCCTTAACTTATGATGATTTAGTCCTTAACAAGATCCATTATATATCTTGGTTGCTACTTGCTAATGTGCTTGTAGATAATGAGCAATGGTGCATATAACAGCATCGAGCATAGGGCGACCGTCAATGCAACGAAAGAGAGGATATCATTCGCCATGTTCTTCAACCCAAAGCTTGAAGCTGATGTTGGTCCAGCAAAGAGCCTCACAACAAACACAGGAGACCTGCCCTTGTATAAAACACTTGTAATGGAACAGTACCTCAAGGACTTCTTCTCGCGAAAGCTCAACGGGAAGACGTTTCTCGAGAAAATGAAGATCAAATACGATGAAACCGGTGAAACTTGATCAAATATCCTAGTCTTTTCATGATCATATACAATACTCGTGCAAAATAAATAGATGCACGTACATATAATTTGTATAGTAGTTAATTAGCATCTTTGTGTTTACCACGATGATGATACTGAGCAAAATCTCAAACCCTATCATAAAATAGATCACTTTACTTTGTTTTTACTATTGATAGACTTTATTGTTTTATATGTTAATAAACTCAATGTATTAATGTTATGATAAATTGTATAAGTATTATTGTTTCTTAGTTTCTTATAAGCTAAATGAAGTGGTGCACAGAAAAACCAACCAATTGTTACAGTGGGTGCAGTGACGAACCCATAAATTTTTTTTATAGGGGGCGGAAACTTTTTTAGAAGTCGTATGAGTATCGCCATATAATAAAATTTTTCGGTCTAGATAGGCCGGATCAAGTCGGGCATAATCAAAATTCAAAATTTTTATTCTAAAGTTAATAAATCATAAATTATAAATTTATAATAGAAGATTTTAAGTTTGTCATCTTTTAAATCCTAATCCATATTCCTTAATCTCTACTCAAATAATCATTTAAACAATAAAAGTAACTCTATAAAACATTAAAACTATCAAATACTCGATAATTCTACCTTAGTGTGGCAGCTGGAAGTGGTGATCGAAAAAACGACGGCCAGAAGTGGCCGCACAGTGATTAGAATTGAAAACTTTTAATTGGTTATATGTCAAATATTGGGTTTAATTATAACTTAATTAGGCATGTGTCTAATATTGGTTTTAAAACTTAAAATATTTTTACAGGGGGCAGTCAAAATTCCACATATATATAACACTACAAAAAAATTTATTAGGGTGGACGGTTGCCACCCCCCCCCCCCCCCTTTCCCTAACTCTTGTGTACGCCCCTGAGTGGGTGTATTGGTGCTTCTTCAAGTGAACCAACACTCAAAAACGCTCTTCAATTTTATACACATGAGAGATACGAATGACGACTTGACGATGATCGTTATTATTAAATATATAAAGGTATCTCCAATCATTGTTGACCGAGAAAATTTTTTATGGAGGGCGGAAATTTTTAGGGGTCGTTTGGTATCATTATATAATAAATTTTTTTTTTTTTTGGCCCGGTTTGGTTCGAATCAAGTTAAGTGATAATCAAAGATTGAATATTTTTATGCTAAAATACATAAATCATATGCTATAGTTAAAGCTTTGAAGATTTGTAATTTTTCAAATGCTAGTCCATATTCCCTAATCTCTAACCAAATAATCATCTAAACAACAAAAGTAACTATATAAAATACTAAAACTCTCAATACTCAACTATCTTACCTCATTGCGGTGGTTGAAAGTGGTGATTGGAAATGTGACATCTAGAACTATCGGCGTGGTGATCGGAATTGTGTTTAAAAATTAATTGTGCTCATGTCAAATATTTGGTTAAAACATAATTGGGTCTATGTATGATATTGGATTTAAACTTAAAGTATTAACATTTATTAATTATGTGGCAATTGGGGGACGGTTGCAAAATTTTACGAGAGGCGGTCGGATTTTCACGTATTAACCAAAAACCGTTTATTTTAAAAACCAGTTCAATTTATCCTCAAAATAACTAGTTCGGTTATTTACCGAAACCCGTTATTTTACTTTAACCGGTTCGTGCGTCAGATGCAAAAACGAAAACAATCAAATTGGTTAAGATAACCAAGGATTCAAAAGCTTCAAAAAGATATAAGTTTTGAAAGAACTCACGTTTAAAAAACTCAATAGTAATTCAACATCCCAAATTATATGATTAAACCCCCATGTTTGTCGTTCATGCCTTTTAATCACTAAATGTGAAAACAGTAACACAGTCAAATGGGTTGCATACTTGCATATACAAGAGCAAGTGGTGCTGTGGTGGTCTATATTTGTTTTGGTTAAATTTCAAGTGGGCTTGATTAAATTAGTTGCAGCCCAAGAAAAAAGGCAGCAGCCCAGAATCACATTAACGATGTCTGCAGGGTAATCATTTAAGATTTGTAATATAAATCATTGAAATGTAGTATTATATCGGAAAAAATAGATAATACTAGAATTAAAAAGATTTTACGCTCTTGTAACGACCACAAGCCATCACTATGAATAAAATTTAATTTAGTTAATGTTTTTTTTATAAACGTCGTCTCTAAAGGTAAATTTGAATTTAATTAAACTATTTCTTATCTAGTTGTGTCATCTTATTAACTGAAAAACTATTATTCCACTTGATTGCAACATTATAAAGAAATAGGTCCACCTTTAACTTTTTAAATCAATAAACTGTACGCTTAATTATAAAAGAAAATCAATAAAAATCTAAAGTTGGTAACTACACGGGTCCGGCATCATTACTCATGTGAGTCATCCAAATCGTTGAGAAGTTTTCTAAAATATAAAAGTAAAAGTATATAATATATGGTTTAAATGTGGCTTTCATTGAGCATTTATTATTTTTAAAGCACCATATTGTTAAACGTGATCAAATATATATATATATATATATTTCACAGGAGTAGATCAAGTCCAGACATCAATATCACGTCATAACTAGTTCCTGCAAATTCAACCTTTCTCCAAAATGAGAGTTTTCGGTCAACAAATTAATTATGAAAAAGTTTTTAATAGAGTCTTAATATACAGATATTCCACATTATAAATTGATATCCTCATATACGTTTTGTATAGCTCCATACGAGGTGTATAGGGTCAAAGGCACTGAAAACAAAAAAACTTCAAGGGGGTTGCCAGAGAGCTATACGCCTCATATAGCCCTATACGACACCATATACGACACATATAGGTCTATACGACGTGTATAGCAAATTTCGACACTGATTACGATGAAAAATTCAGGGGCTGTTAGAGAGGTTATACGTGTCGTATAGGGATACACCCCGTATAGGGCTATACGGCCTCCTCCCCCTATACGACGCGTTTGGTGCTATACGACCTGTATGGAAATCCGAGGTGTTGATTTATAATTAGGGGGTGTCCCAATAACCACACTTTTTTTTAATAAAATCATATTTCCTCTAAAGGTATGTTTTTAACAACATTTTTTTCTTTTAATTCCATCTAATGTAATTTAAACTCATATCATTTTTACGAGAACCAACACTAATGTTACTAGACCATAATATCATAGGCACATACAGTGAAATGTAATATATGTGTATATGAAAAAAAATTTGTTTCATCTTTATCTGTATATCATTTTTACCTTACTAATTAACCGAAGGTAGTATAAAGATTATTTTGATTGAACTAAAGTTTTGTATAAAGATAATTTAGGTTGGTATGCAAACTTTTATAATAGATGAAAAAAAAAAGTTTAAATAATATTTTTGAAAAGGGCTCAATGAGCTTAATTATCTAGTAGAGGCTTATTGGATAGGTTTTTTCTATCAAATAAAAGATGATAATGTAGGACCAATGAGTTAAAGAGTATAACATGTGGATGCCTTAAAGAATATGGAGTTGATCACTTGATTACTAAGTTAACCATTCAGGGATCAAATCTTGTGCATGCCCTAGAGATCATTCATGTTGGTGCAATTAGGGAACAAGATTACCACCTTCATGGCATGTGTCATTTTATCCTTTAGGATTTTGACTGTTGACTTTATGTTGGCTGAGAAAGCTTGCTTTTGCTTGTTTAATTATCAATATATAGCACAACTAAAAAACATGAGTTTACAATAACTTAATTTTATAAAACTAAATTAAAATATTATACCAGTAACAAACCAATGGGTTCCCACGGTCGTAAAAAAGGATGTGATCTAATATGTTCAAACTGACTTTTAACTAGACAAAAATGTAGTAGAATGTGATATCAGTAAAGTTAAAAGTAGTATTAACAAGGGAATGTTAATTAGAACACAATTTTAGTATAGTTAGAAGGAGATTATATGGATACAATATCTTAGTATAGTTAAGGAAAGGGTTTAATTTAACCAAAAAATTATCAAAAAGTTAAAAGTAGTATTAACAAAGAATACTACAGCACAATTTTAATCTAGTTAATTAAAGGGGTTTAGATATAATCTTAGTATAGTAGAGGTTCCAGAAAAAGAATGATTAGAATAAGATTTTATTAAAAGGGATAAATTTATATAATAACAAAGTTTTAGTATTGTTTCAATGAAATTACTTACACGGTTTCAAACAAAAAAAAAACCTCTCAATTAAGTTTCCGTATTGTTTCAATCTTTTGAAATTTTATTTTATATATTAAAAAAAAGTTATAAGTAAGTAACCAAAACGGATGATATATGCACTTATTAATTACTAGGTTAGTACCCCGTGTATTACACGTGTTGAGTAAATAAAATACTAAATAATTAGTAATAAAAATTTATGAATTATAAAACCATGTTTGAAGATAAAATATGATTATAATTGCATATGAAGATAAAATATTATTTAAGTAAAAAACAATAATGTATATTTCTTAAAATTTTATTTTATAAAAAATGTGGGTTTTAGATAATTTGTTTTAAGGAAATTTAGAAAAATTTATTTTTTAAAAAATTTATTGTATTCTGTATTTTATAAAATTTTTATTTTTAAAAAATGTTTTTTAATAAAAAAAATAGGTTTTAATTTATTAAATTATATAATTTTTAATTTGTTTTAAGATTTTTGTATTCAATATTATTAATAATAATAAAGATAAATGAGAAAGTTAGTATGATAAAAAATACAATTGTGTCAAGTTTTATTATAATTTTTTTTGTTATAGTTAGATAGATATACAGATAAATAGATATGCTAGAAACCCATTTATTAAACGGATTATAGTTAGTAGTAAACACGTAAAGTTACAGTACGATATTTTAATATAAGATATGATTAAAATTGTATATACGTAATAGTTCAATAAATAAAATAATTATACTATTTTTTTAACTCACTTATCTAAATAGTTTTATTTTTAAATATTTGTTTTGAGATTTTTTATAAAAAAATTATTGTTTATAAAAATCTTGTTTATTAAAAACTCGGGTTTTTAATTATTATGGTTGTTTTAATAAAATTGCTTTTAAAAAATTTCTTTTTTAATTTTTTTTAAAAAAGGACAGATTTAAAATATTTTGTTTTAAAAAGGTTTAATGTTTTAGAAAATTTCATATTATATAAAAATTTTGTTTTTTTATTAATTTTATTTTAATAAAGAAATGTGATTTTTAATTTCCTTAGTAAAATTTATTTTAAAAACATAGCTTGATTTTAAAAAATCTTGATAAAAGAGATAAATGTATCAATTAATAAAATTGATTTTTATTAAAAGAGAGAAATTAGTTTAAGTTTTTAAATTACTATAATACCTTTTAAAAAAATAAAATAATAATGTTTATAAGATTGACAAGTGTAAAAAAAATAAGTTAAAAAAATGACAAATGACAAAATAAATATTTTTTATTAGATTCTATAGATTAGTGTTCAATTCTTTTACAAGTTGACTCAATTGAGTAATTATAAAACTTGGTTATTACTACTGATTTTTTTTCCTTAGACTTATCTTTTATTTTAGGTCAACTTGAAAAAATAATCATTAAATGGTAAACAACTTTCATATTATTTCAATAAAATCATCTAAACTTAAAGAAGTTTTAATATATATTAAAAAAGATTCAAAAAATTAAAACAATATTGAAACTTGTTTGTTTTTTCTTTAGAGAAAACAATAATAATATTAGTGAAACACTAAACAAACATAGTTACAATCAATGTTATAAATTCGACTGATTACTTAGGGTGTACTCGTGACTCGATCATTTACTTAAGTGACTTTCTACAACTTGGTCATATCGCTCGGAATTGGTCAACCTCAATGAGCTAGTTGGTCCAACTTGGATCAAGGAGGTCCAACTTAGATTTTTGTTCTTTTTTATTGAATTTTCATTAATTTTCATCAATTCTTGTTGGATTTTTGTTGTTTTTCATGAAAATACATTTAAAGATAACTAGTAAATGATTACTATATTTATAATATTAAATAATGAATATCAATTTTTGAAATATTTTAAAAGTTAAATATATATTCATTTAATTTATATTGATATTCACATACATAGTATACTCGTGACTCGATCATTTACTTAGTGAACTTATGATATTTGACATATGTATTATTTCTCAAAAACATTTATTTATAATTTATCATGTCTTGAGTACTACCCACCTAGACCGGGCAATTATAACTACTAATCGCACGACCTGACAACTCCGAACTATTGAGTTTTGCGGGCATTGGTTACAATTAGAAGAAATATTATTATCTTACGAATTGCAAAAGGTTTTAGATAAATTAATCCCTTTTAAAAATGTCTAGCAACAATCTATCAACTCTACAAATCATATTCTACACTAATAGCCATCACTAGCCATTTTAAAGTTGATAAACAAGATAAGCATGAGGTGATAATATTGTCATAGATTGTCTCATTCAATTAGTAATTTGTTAATCAATCGTATATAGGTTATATGATCGTTACGTCTATGTTATTCAAACTTAACCGTTATGGGTACTCATAGAACAAAACCATAAAAAAAGAGTAAAAATATTTTATTTTTAATTACATCGAGACGAGTGTTGTAACCTCCAACGGACCACAACCTCATCGTTCTTCGCATCAACGCAACAATCAACCACAAGGGAGTATGAGCTCTAACAGCAAGCTGAAATCTGGCTCGTCAAGAGATCGCAGACTAATTGCGATATGAATAAAGATCTTGTTCTCGATCGCGAGCCTAGGAGTGTGTAGTCGTGTAGATACGGTAGGGGAGTTGGTCAGTTTGTAGGGTCAACTACTCAACTTCTATTGTGTTGTCAGTGGCTATGTATGGTTAGAAGAAGGGGAACAAAGATATATAAAAAATAAGTAAATGTTACAAAACTTAAGTAAATATAAAGGAATTTTATAACCTGGACGACGGTTCACACTTCACACCCACTGCCCGCAAATGTCTCTTTTAATCTCTTTAGTCATGTGGGTCAAATTCAAAGCCAGGTGGGGGAGAGGGGTTTTCTTATAACGCATTTGGTCCTTTGCATTAACTATCGTTAGAAATATTTTGTTTGACCAATTCATATTGCAATTAAAATTAAAAATCGACCTATCCATCCCCATCATCGTCTCCGTCCACTAAATTTTTTGAACAACAAGCAGAAAATAGATAAAAACAATTAACGAGAGGCAAGGATACATGAATTAGAATGCAAAGTTAGAACAAGAAACCCAGTCTAAATGATTAAATCTTCCTCTATATTTTAACCATAGATAGGAATCCAATTTTATGTCCTTTGAAACCTCTATAGCGATTTGGGTTATCATTTGAGAAAACTAATAGAATGGGTAACTTTGAGGTTAGTATGTACACCCTAGTTTTAATTTATAAATTCTCATTTTATTATTTTTGCTTAAATTTAGACCTCAATCTAAAACATAGAGAACAATAAAGTTAGTCAGTGTAATTCATATAATAGATTAGGGTGCAAATTTTATTATTTTTTCTTAAATTTGTTGGTGCTATAATGGTCTTTATGTATAGGTTGTCTTTTTGCAATTGAGGATTAATTTTACAATTACTATTCGTTTGTGTATCCATTTGTGCAGGTTGATTTTATCTTTGTGTTGTCGTTGCGTTACTGATGTACACATGTTCTTTTAAAGCGTAGTTGTAAAGGTACAAAATTAGTGGTTGTGTTGAAAATATATAGTGTAAATGCCATTACGTATTGTTGCAACCCAAAAACAAAAACAATTTTGTAGAACATCGGTTCTATATTTTGTATGAGCTAACACGAGCGAGTTACAAAAGAAACACGTGGTAACGCGCGGGTTCAAATTTTAGTTCATGTTTAAAAGTTTAAACTCCCTAAAGAAAATTTTGAGTAATTAAAATCAAACTTTCTATGAGAACCCCATTTGTGTTTATGTCAAATTAATATGAAAGAATGTGATAGTACCAACTATCACGTGTTAAAAGCTAAACCAATCTACTAGATCCCATATGTAAATGACACTACTATCACATTTATTTATACAAGGTTTATGGGAGTGAATTGTAGACATATTCTCATCAAGTATCACCGTCTCACCGATGTAAATTTCTGAAGTTAATCCCACGAAATACAAAAATAATATAAAATTTTAATTCGTTGGATAGTTTACTGACGAAATCAGAAAAATCAAAAAGTTAATACCTTTTAATATTCGTCGGAAAACTTTCCAAATGAATACCAACGGAATACAGAAAAACATATTAAAGAAATTTTTAATTATCGTCGGATATCGAACTGAAAACTGCAAGTGATTACTGGTCGCTTACCAGCTAAGCCCACGAAATCTTAAAAAAAGAATTAAATTTCTAATTTTCATCAACTAACTTAAACACATCATTGTAACTACTTTAGATGTACGGTTACAATCATTTTTCTTTTTAATAAAAACGTCACTTTTAATTAAAAAGTAAAGGTAAAGATAAAAATTTCTCTATTTTATGATACATATTTTTAAGAAAATAATAAGGTAATAGAAGTTAATTGAGTTTAAAAAGATTGATAGAACTAAATTTAAATAAAAAATTAACAATTGATAATTATGATTGATGATTAACTAGGGTTAGTATTGGTTAATTAATGATGGTCGCTCATAGTCTCATTAATCGTCAGCTAGGGTTAATTAATGTTGATCGTTTATAGAGATAAGGGATATATATTCACAGTAGGTTCCCCATTTTGATGTGAGTGTGTGCCCTATATTATGGGGGATGTTTGTTAGTGATTGTGAGTGAAGGGGAGAGAAAATATATGGGGATTATACTGTGATTTCTCATATTTTGGGAAACACGGTACAACCCCCATAATTTTTTTAATATATTTAGAAATGGTTGTGAGTAGAGGGGAGAGAAACTGTAATGATAAAAATATTAAAAAGTATCATTTAATTAAAAGATGGAGTAAAAAAATAATGTTTTTAGTGTAAATATGGGGATGGGGATGAGATTGCTAGTGTGAATGCTCTAAGTTTGTAGTAAACTTTTGTTTAGTTTGACATAATTTATGAATACAAAACTAGAAAAAAAAAAAAAAAAAAAAAAAAAAAAACAGCAATTTTTTTCAAATTTGTTAGAAAACTTATTGACGGATTTGTGGAAAAATCAATCGGCCAAATATATTTTTTATTTTTCTAATTAGTGAAATATATTTATATTAAATTCCATGGGTAATATATATATTTTAAACTTTGTCAATACATTTTCGCTAAATAGTTTGTCAAGAACCCGTCCAAAATCATATTAACTACGGGGTTTTCTTTTTCTACACGGTATTACCGACGGATCCAACGAATAGGGACCTCGGCAGTACTCATTGATTTTATAGTGTAAATATCTTTAAGAGAGTTACATTAAACTTGCCATTTTAACTCTAGAATGCATGCAAGTAAGCTTCTTTAAGTGTAAATGTATGCTAAACTGATTTCTATGTGTTCAAGTAAATTGCAATATGGCTGAAGTAATTATGTGCAGTGGGAGCTAGTTTATAAAGGAACTGCAGGGAGGGATGCGGACCGCAACGGTAGTGCGTTGTGCACGGTAGTGCGTTGTGCTCGTGCATGAATATTGAGTGGGAAACAGCCGTTAAACGACTAGTTTTTTTTAACTATCTTTTATGTTTTTTCAATATAAGTTTCTATTCTTCTCTTTCACTCTCAACCTACATATATTCAAACCTAAAAAAACTTAATTTTACTATTTTATTGTCATGAATTCATCATCCTCTGTCTTGATTTGATGAAATCTAATTATTGTATTCAACATGTTATTTTTGTAAATACTTTATTATTTTCATTATATTTTAACTTCTTTAATATTTTTTAAAATTTAATTAAAATATTGAATGGTAAATAAGCAAAGTCACTCGAATGAGAGCCATTTACACATGTAAATGAATGTTTTGTAAGAATTTAATTAGTGTGATGCGACGTTTGTACGAGGAGAAAAGTATTGAATGGTAAATAAGCAAAGTCACTCGAATGAGAGCCATTTACACATGTAAATGAATGTTTTGTAAGAATTTAATTAGTGTGATGCGACGTTTGTACGAGGAGAAAAGTGACCACTCCCTTAATTCCCAAGTGGGTGATACAACTTATGAAGTGCTCTTGTGTAAGTGTGGACACAACTAGGCCAACAAATAACATATTAAATGTTCCAACGTAGGGGGTGAACCAGGAGGCCGGGTGTGTAAGTGTGTTGTAGAAAACATGAAAGTGTTTTAATGTAGAAAACGATTTAATTTGTGATAGCTAGAGAGCATATAAAAGTGTTCAATTCCAATGAAATGAATGGGAATGCTAACGTGATCTAATGAATGAAAATACATTAAACAAAATTTAAATGGCATGCTTGTCTTCAAATGAATGGTTTATGTAAGTTGAACTTTAGAATCACAAGCATTAAATGCATCAACTTTCTATTTTGAATGGAAATTAACTAAGTTTATCTCATTTCTTTCTAGGCAAATTATTATTCAACTAGCTTTAGTAAACCCGTGTGTTACACGAGTTGAATAAATAAAATATTAATATAATAAAATTTATTAGTTATAAAATGATACTTTAAAATATGATATGACTGAAATTACGTATGAGAAATTACTATAAGTAATAAAACAATGATATCAAATTTTTAAAATTTTGTTTTTAATTTTTTTTTCAAAAATATAAATATTTTATTCTAAAACAAAACCGTATAAAAATGTCATTTTTAAAAATTTTCTTATTATAACTCCCAAATTTAATTATCTTTGGTTTTAAAAATTTGACTTATTAAAGATAACAATTTTCAAATATTCGTATTTTTTTTAAAAAAAATTATGCTTTAGAAAAATTTGTTATTTTATAAAAATTTATTTATTTAGAAATAACATTAATACATAGATATCTTTCTTAATTTATTAAATCTAAAATAATGTTAAATAATATTATTAATAATTAAAATAATAATTTAATAGAAGAGAGAGGTGGGAAAATTTTGGTGAGAATGATTATGGTGTTACCACGTGTCATCTCAAGATACTCTTTTATTAGAGTAGAAGGATTATTATAAATTTGAACTAATTATGTAATTAAGATTCACTTATAATGTAGTTTATAGTCATCCGTTGTATGTTGTTATGAATTTAATTTTTTTTTCCTATGTGAAAATTATGTACATGGTGTAAGGTATACCTGGTTTTACAAATTGATATCAAAAACCCATGAGTTTATAAGAATTATGTGTCGACACTTAGTTACCTAGATAAACAAAATGTAGACTACAAGTAGGAAGACAATAGTGTAAGTTAGATAGACTCAAAAAATTATGCATCACAACACCTTGTCATCTTAAAACAAGTTATAAAAAAGTTGTAATAAACCGGGTTTAACATGTGATCATAAACAAGCCACTAATAATGAATTCACCATCTTGAACTTAAAAATGATATATTTTTTTATGTTCTTTTAATTTTAACTTTAGACCGATTAACAAGAAGGCACGTTAAATTATAACCAGACCCATCACCCATTTATTAAATGAGTTGGACTAGTCAACCAATTAAATTTAGACTCAACCAAAAATCTTATTATCATGTATAACTTGTGTAAGAAATTATCAATTTATCACCCAACTTCTTGTAATGTAGAGGTGATAGTCTTGTAGCGGCTTCACTTTATTTATTTATTTCATCTTCTCATTTAAAAGGGAAAAAAAATCCGTCCCAAGCAACTGTTGACACATATGTGGTATTTTGTTAGCTGTCACATCAAATACTTTAATATTAGAAACACTTTTTTCCTATTTAAAGCCAAATTAGGGTTGTGTTTTGTACCCCAATTAAACACCATTACAAATATTTATCCTCGAAGAGTACCTGCCTCTATAGCATATCAAAATCATTTCAAACATACACAAAAAAAATGTCTTCTTTGCAACATGAGACACATCAGAGTCTACAAGAACTTGCAAAAGAGCTCAAGCTCGTGGTTCCTGATTGTTACCTTCAAGAACTAGAAGAATCGACGTTTGTCTCTAACAGCTCGTCGCCTTTGCCCTCTATCCCAGTCATCGACATGAAAGATTTGATCAAGATCGTAGAATCCGATATCGAGCAACGCGAAAATTTGCGCGCCATATGCCGTGAATGGGGAATTTTTCAGGTTAATTAAGTGACTTTAGGTTGTTCTTTTTACGTTCAATCGCATTGAAAATTCGCGTATGAATGAAAATTTAATGTGTTTTGCAGTTGGTGAATCATGGAGTTGATAAGAATGTAGTGGAGAAGATGAAGAAGGAGATAATAGAATTTTTCAACTTGCCTGCTGAAGAGAAGCTGAGGTACAAATTAAAGGCTGGTGGATATGAAGGTTATGGTCAAACCATACTCCATACTCAAGATCAGAAGGTTGACTGGGCTGATAGGTTTTATATGATCACCAATCCTCTTCATAGAAGAAAATCCCACTTACTCCCGCAATTCCCTCCGATATTAAGGTCTCTCTCTAACTTTGTTTGATTTTTTTTATACTACAAAACAGATGACTTTCACTTACGCACAGTTCCATGAAGAATCCATAGGCGAGAAGGTTATTCAATAGTGGTCATGAATATAAGAATTGAAGAAGATGTATTTTTTGGTTAAGTGGTAAACAAGTTATGTTCTTGTTATATTGCATAGATTTTCATAGGTGGTTAAAAACAATATTTTTATATATCTATAGTTTGTGATACCGGTGTAAAATAAGTTATGCATTTAGGTAATAGGTTGTTAGGAAATACACTGAAAATTAAATCTTAAAAGAAGCACGAGAACACATGCAACAATACATGATTCAAGATGGATAACTTTGTTTGAGTTCATTCATGGAACCCTATTTTACCATAAAAACTAGCAAGCTAGAAATTTTTGAATTTACGTTAGCTTTTAGAGTTTCTGTAATAGTTTTTGGTTTGAAAATGCTTTTGTAGTGTTTGTGAAGAGTTTGTTACCTTAACTTGCGCCCAACAGACTCTGATTTTTCTAACATGGTCTGTGCTTAAGTGACTAGCTAGCAGACTCTAGCGTGTGTGCTATGTTTTCTAGCTCATTATACTACAACAAATACAATTAACAAAGTTAGTATCCGATAGTTGAGATAGCAGATTTATCATAAACTACTCTAAAACCATTTAAAAACAACCACACAAACCAAGTCTCTAAACATTTAGAAAATTCAACGCATCTACAATTAGCTAGACAAAAGTGAAAAATAAAGCCCAATTCACAGACTGCAAAAACCTTTGTATATTCAAAATTCTAGTTGAGTCATGCTGAGAATATTTGAATTGCATCAGGTA
Source organism: Flaveria robusta (assembly GCA_025506415.1). Classification (NCBI taxonomy): domain Eukaryota; kingdom Viridiplantae; phylum Streptophyta; class Magnoliopsida; order Asterales; family Asteraceae; genus Flaveria; species Flaveria robusta. Next base: position 4,752,352 of record CM046470.1, read on the forward strand.
ATTATGGTCAGATCAGAATCCATCTAGAATACAAGCATGTTCAAGGCACACTTAACATATGCTAATAAACATATTTAATTATTATTATTATTAATAATATTCTTTTTGACATAACAAAATAAAGAAAGCTTGTATATATATACTCATGAAACATCATAGTCAAATCCCAAATAAGTAAAAAGAAAATGTTGGGTTTATAAAAAAATGTTTTACCTTATATATATATATGTATATATATATCACTAAGAAGTTTAGTTATCATACAATATATATACATATTAACTAGAGAAAAACTATATGCATAAACATGTGTTGGGTGAGAGTAATAATATTAGAATAAGTGACATCCTACAAAAACCAAATCCTTAAACTTTTTGTCAGAAAAAGAAAATATTGACTCGTATGAGATAGACCGATACTACTCTTTTAATACAAAAATGATAGCATCGTTTAAGGAAACCAAATTAAATTGGAAGGGTGTAGGTTTACATGGAGACAACCCTTTTTTTAGATGTTCACAAGTGGTCCTACATATATATACCTTCATTAATTGTTTCTTTATTAAAAATTAACAGGAATATATCCTTTAGGTTTATTATAACACTATATTTACCATAGCTAGAATATATGCCTAGTTAGGTTTTTCTAAATTTATTCAAAATCTATCCGATACATAGTTGATTATTAATACATAATACTTTTCACGTTTTTTTATTATACTATATAACAGCATATTGTAATTATATTTACAACAAAATTAACTAATATATTCGATCTGTTAACACTTTCCACAGAGATACCATGGAGAACTACTTGCAAGAAGTGCAAAAACTCGCCATGACGCTGTTTAGTCTTATCGGCGAAGCAGTAGACATCAACAAGAAAGAGATGGTAGAGGTGTTTGAAGACGGAATGCAATCAGTGAGGATGACTTACTACCCGCCTTGCCCCCAACCCGACCGGGTGGTCGGCCTTACCCCTCACTCGGACGCTACGGGACTTACAATTCTTCTTCAAGTCAACGGCGTAGAAGGTTTGCAAGTTAAAAAAGATGGTGTATGGATACCCGTGAGCTTCCTTCCAGATGCTTTCGTAGTAAATATCGGGGACGTTCTTGAGGTGAGGCCGACAATAATGAATTAATTGAATTCTCATTAATTATATATATATATATATATATATATATATTATATATATATATATATATATATATATATATATATATATACACGTATCTATTTAAACGTGTGTTGATTCCAATTAAGTGGGATCGATATCAATAAAGTCACCGACTTTAATATATAGAAACATGCTAAATGCTTCGTATTTGACCAATGCACATGGCAGATATTTTATAGCGGTCATATGTAGACGTGGTCCAATTTATATTTTTATTTGCTAGAGACTTGTTCAAAGGAAACAATTGGCACCACCAGAGGGTACATGCAATATTTTTTGTTATTTTACCTATATTAGGTTTGACCCCTACTCGGTCAAAATGACAATGTCATGCCATTAGTTAGGTTTTTTAGTTGAAGGTCATATCTTAAAGTTCTCACGTCTATAATCAACTATGACTGAAGGATTCAATTGATCATGTTTTTATTAAAAGTTTTACTTTTATATAAAAAGAACCGATAAATTTGGGTGATCAGATGACGACATCCCATCAAAGCTCGTTAAATATTCTTTTTTTTTTGGCTATTTTTCTTGCAATGAATGATGGACCACATAAGAAAACTATTGAGAGAACTAAAAGAGTAATCTAAACTCTTTATGCATGACAAAAAACACAAAGCTACAGAAATATAGAATATCTTCTTTGAAGTTTTTGCCAAGTTCAATATAACTAAAGTGGACAAATTTTGTAATTTTATAAGTTTTACATTAATTAGGTCTCCATGGTTAGATATGTAAGTGTTGATGTATATGTATATTTAAGCATCAAATTAACAACATTTTATATATTGATCATTATGTTAAGCCCATAAACCCCAAGTATATATATGACTCACAAGCAACTCTTGAACTAAATGGATTTGATCACAGATTATGAGCAATGGTGTATGCAACAGCATCGAGCATAGGGCGATGGTCAATGCAATGAAGGAGAGGATTTCATTAGCAATGTTCTTCAACCCAAAGCTTGAAGCAGATGTTGGTCCTGCAAAGAGCCTCCTAATGAACACCGGAGACCAACCGCGGTATACATCACTGGTAATGGAGCAGTACCTCAAGGACTTCTTCTCGTGCAAGCTCAATGGAAAGGCATTTCTTGAGAAAATGAGGATTGGAGATGAAGCCCGTGAGACTTGATCTAATATCCAAGTCTTCAGTCTATTGATCATATGTATTACGTATTACTCAATTGAAATAAGTCGTGCAATTGTCCTATTATGCAATATGTAATTAACTTGTGTAATAGTTGTAAACTCATCGTTTGTTTTGTAAAGCCGGGGCTTTATTGTTGTACTCCATTTGTATAAGTATTTATCTCCCTTAATTTTTTTCTAATTCTTTTTAAGTTTTTTATATATAGAGTTTATACTAAAAAGCCATGTAAATACACTGATTAAACATTAAGAAAAATATTAACTTAAATAATTAGTAATGAAAAGAGTAGTGTTATAACATTTTAAATTTTTAAAACCCTAATAATAATAATAATAATAATAATAATAATAATAATAATAATGATAATAATAATAATAATAATAATAATAATAATAATAATCACATTTTAAATTTAATTGATGTTTGATAATTATAAAAAGTTAATGATTTTGACGGAAAAAAAACAATGACTTCTAGAATTATAACAAGCTAGGGCCACAATAATGTAATTATTTATTAGGTATAGTGTGTGAGCCCACGTTTTATCACGTTTTGTTAAAAATTTATAGAACTTGATTTTAAATACTTGTATGTTAGTATTCAACTTGTAGTTTTGGATCAAATTTATATTGACAACTCAATTTTAGGAAAAAAAATCATGTTGAAATATTGATAAAATTTAGCACATCGATAAATTTAGATTTTAAAAACTATTATATTTTAAAAATTAAAAGGAAAACGCTATAAAATTCAGGAACATTAAAGCATTTTTGATAGCTTGAATATTTTTAGTTTGATAACTTGTAAATTATTACTTTTCAATTATTATTACAATCATTTTTATTTTTATAAATAGCAAGTATTATTACTATAAATATTATTATTATTATTATTATTATTATTATTATGTAAATATTTTTTAATTATATATTTAAGCATTTAAATAAGATAATACTTCATTTAAATAGTATTTGATTATAAAAATATAAATACTAAATATAAATATAAATGTTAATTTAAAATATTATAAATAAAATAATATTTAATATAGTAAATTAAATAATATAATCTATATTAGTTATTGTATTAATTAGAATAAGTTTATTAAATAAAAGCAATTTAAGAACTATTGCATAAAATGTTTGTCCCATATACTTTAAAACTTGTTTTAGGTGTCCTAAAGTTTAAGTAAAATTACTATTACGTCCATCTTAAATGCTTTATATAGTATATAGATATAGATACATATGTAAGTTGTAGGTGTTGATGGTCTCTTGGTCTACTCGTGGTGTTTATTCCCAACAAATTGGTGTAGTTAGTATGAGTCCTACAAAATGGATAATAGTTGGATTTCAATATTAGATTTAGGGGATATGCATTCATGTTAAAAAAATTGTAAGTTGTAGGCACAAGAAAAACCATTTTGAATCTGTAAATATATCAGTTACAACTTTTATTTATAATATATCAAGGTTAGCATTAATAAAACATTGGGGTGTTAGTAACTTGAGAAATAGCCTTAGTCGGCAGACTAATACTTTTTTTCAAAACTAGTGTTTTTTTTAAATTTATTTTCCAAAATGGGTGATTTGAAAACTTTTTTTCTTTCACCTCAAATTTTATTGGTTAAAAATAAATTATATAAAAATTTATTAAGAAAAACTTAAGGAAAATGTTTTAGTATATTACCAAAACAAAAACGTCTTCGATTAAGAAATCTAACAAAGGCTTTTTATAATTATATTACAACTCTTTTTTTAAACATATTTCAGAAAATGTGTTTAATATTTAAGAAAAATGTTCTATTCCATTTTAATATATATATATATATATATTATAACATTTTAATTAATTCAAAATTGTAATAAGAAAAAGGTTTTTAGTTAAAAATATGAATTCAATTTCTAAAAACGTTTTATAACATATTACGATAACACAACAAATTTTGTATCTTAAAATTCTTTTTAATCTTTTTAAAAACATTTTCTGTAATAAAAAAAAACATTGTTTAATCAAATAAACATTACAAAGACTTCCGCAAACAAATATATATCATGATTAATATTTTTTATCCTTTCTAGAAACTTTTTCCATAATTTTTATTATCTTTTATCCAATTACATGGGGAGTGATAAAAAAATTGTTTTAAAAAATACCCATTTTGGTAAATATTTTTCAAATCACCCATTTTGGTAAATAAGTTTTCTAATAACACTATTTTAGTAAAAAACTCCTTAAAGCCATCAAACGGAGTAAAAAATAGTTCAATTTAAAAAAATGCATAATTAGTTTTGTGATCAAACTAGTAGAATTCAAAAGTAAAGAAATGAAACGTTTTAATAAGCTGGTGTTCATCAATTGAAGCTTTGATTATAATGAACCCAACAAATTTTCTAATTTCAGCATATTTAGTTTATTTCCTTTTAATAGCAAAAAGTGTGAATCTTTTAATTATTTGCATTTAATTTTAGTTTTCGAAATATGAGAGGTCATCTATCAAAATTTTATTTTGAACGGCTAATTGTATCACTGACGGTCTACTGACTCACCCGATTATCTTTATTACTCAAGTATGAAACTTGAGATCACACTTAGCAGGAAACTTACAGTAGATGAGAAAACCCATTGGCCACTTGAAACTTTTTCTTTGTTTTTTGTTATATGTGAGACTTGAACACAAAAACTCTATTTATTGTTATAAAATCTTATGGTATCTCACGTTAACCACTTGAGATAAAAATAATTTGTGTCATCAATCATATAAAAGAGAGCTTGAGTTGATAGATTATTTATTCAATATATAGTGTACTGATTTGCTCTCAACAATATAAATTCACATTTATATATATATACTTCCACTCTATGCTAGTTGGTATTAGAGTACTGTCTTCATACGAATGGTTGGGATGTTTAAGTATTTAACGAACTAACAACATCGTCCTCAAGATGATGAGGAAGTTACCATCATTGGTGATTGCACACTCTGATAAAGGTCAAATAAAGATACTATCTTTTTTTATTTTTCTTTTAATATTAACTCTTTTTATGATTTTTCTACAAATGTAATATTTTTTATGTTACTTACTTATACTTTGGCTACTTTTAAGCAAGTATATATCATATATCTAACTTTAATGAAACAATAACCGTTATTACAATTATCAATCGAATTGTATTACTAGTTTAATATTTTTGTGTTATTGTGATCTTTGAGTTCTTGTAAAAAGAAATTATTCTTAATTAATTAAATTAATATTTTCACTGTTAATTAAATCAAATCAAATTGTTAATTCAAAGAACATGTCACTAGAATTTACAATCCAACACTTTCTAAATACACTGTCCTTAGTATTATTGTGAACATCATAATGTGTGCTTGTTTCTACTCCAAGTCTCCAACTAAGTTTTCCTCATACGTTAAATTAACATTGGACTATAACTAATGATGATCTAGTCTAACCTACAATGATAATCTAACATACGGCCTACATATCTATGTTGAAATTATCGATATAAGCTAATCAAATTCCATTCTTCTATATGCAGATGAAGTTCTCTGTATATTAAAAGTGGAAAACCAATCTTTTTTGTTTAGTGAATGGTGTTGCTTACTTATGTGTATTGATAGTGAAGTGGTGATGGTATATGATACAAATGATTCAGATTATCAATTAAATTATTATTATTTGGCCCCTAGTTTTGACCATCACCAAATTCTTTGATTAAATATTCATCATTTTGCTCAAGAAAAATGAGATGCATCACCACTTTTGCCTGTTAAACCAGCATAAACTTTTTTATTGTGACGGCTTGAAAAGTTATGACTCCGCCACTAAAAACATACCCGCTTATACTATGCATACAGCCTTATTTGAAACAAGTAGTATTTATTTTGATCAACTGCTTAAGAATGACTTATGTATACAAAACTACTAAACAATTAAATGGATGAATTCAAAGTTCCTACCTAACATCCCAAGCTTGCATTTGGATAAATCGAATCGCATCATGTTGTGTATTTATTCTTCGCACCTCTGTCAAGTTTCTTAGCATCCTCCTGAGATATAATACAGAATATGAGTCAAAATCCACATGGATCAGTATTCTAAAACTCATACACTTACATGAAAAATGAACCCTATCATGTCATTGTAATCAAGAAACTCCTTCCATTGTCTCCCAATGCTCATCTGCAAACAAACCAATGATTGATCATGCAAAGATGTTAAAACAACATTTTGACAGCTTCTTTTGCATTAACATTTCAGTTTTGTAGAATGTAGCACCTGTGCAGGCTCATTAGCAGCATTCTTAGTCCAGAGAGCTATTTTTTCCTGCCTTGATCTCACATTAACGACTGCACCACATATCTCGTCTCCATGATCAAACTGTTCTCCAATCATTGCTAGCAACTTTCACACCATAAACAGATAACATATGAGCTTACAAATAAGGCCAAGATAACAGCAGTTTGGAAGATATATACTCAAAGTACCGTGTACAGCCAACACGTGTCGGATTTTGACTTGGGAAAAGTCATAGTCCACTTTCCGCCACCAGCACAAACAGGGTCCTCCCACTTGGGCTCAATTCTGTTTTTGAAACAATGGAGGTCTGCTCCTGCAGCCAGCCTGCTTGGTTTATGAATGTTGTTGTATAGGCTGCATCAGAACAGATTGCATACACTTTAGTCAATTTCATGCCAATTAAGCTTTATAACTGTAGTTTTGAAACACATGCTAGCTTTATAATACTCGAGTACCGTAGCTTTCTAATGCCTATATTCTTGTTTTGGATGAAACTTTAACTTTATGTGTTACATTTTGTTGTTTAAATAGACTCAAAACCTCGTTACACATCTATATATGGCCTAATAATCAACAAACTTCAACAGTAGCAACAGTTTTCTAGTTCAAAAATACACATGCATCTAACCTTTAATCATGTTGAATATGTCAAATTGACTACTATTTTCCAATTTTCATGTGTGTATATATATAAACCACATTGGATCATGACGAAAATGCGTAAATTTGGACGGATTTAGGGGTTGATTTCATCCAACATTGAAAACGCAGATGTATATATTACAACAAATGCAGAAAAGAACGTAAAGCAGAAAAGGTGATTTAGAAAAGAATGAAATGATGGAAATGAAAAGAGACCTCCAGAATTGTTGGACGGTGGAGAAGGTGTAAATGGGACGGATGGAGCTACCCCAGGCGACCTGCTTAGACTTAGCGGATGGATTATCGAACCAGAAGGTCCATGAATGCTCAAGCGGATGCCGCCCTTTTACCTCCAACCCTAACCCTCCTCCTCCTTCTTCTTCCTCTTCTTCTTCTACCTCCGATCCCATACCTTTCTGTTTTCCGACCTCCGGTTTCTCTGCTTCTTCCACCATCTCTCTCTCTCTCTCTCTCTTCAGAAATAATAACGGAATTCTGTTTGTAGGTTGAAATTCTGTTAGATCCTTGAGGTGGGCTTGTGAGCCCTGGGCCGTATAAGCCCAGTAATAGCTTTCACTAGTTAAGATAGGATCATAGGAGAAAGTTGAATTATCAAGTTATTAAATCTGATAATTAACTGGTGATATATTTGCTTAAGAAGTTATTCTCGATTGTAATAGAGAAATAACTCATGACTCGTAACTTACTCGTATATAATTTGTTAAAACTTGAAAAAGATTCCGCTTAGTTGATTTCAACAGTTAAAATAGTATAATACAAAATAAATTTGCTCATGTTTGGTATAACTTTATAAGAAATGGGATGCGTGGAAGAAAAAAATATAATATAAAATAAATAAACAAGTACTATTTAAGTTATTGCAAAATATAAGAAATGGGATGCGTTGTGTTTCTAAAAGATGAACAAGTTTATGAATATACATGTTTTTTAACTAAATTATAAGACTATGGATAAAAAAAATAGAATGCGAATGCATTAATAGTGAAATATAAACTTTTAAATTATATAAAGGGTTATTCATTTATCCAGCTAGACTCTAAACTAGTCATTTAACAAGTATAAAAGTCACCCCTTTCTCTCGGATAAGGTGAACCCTTTTGTCTGACAGTAACTTGAGATGAAACACCGAAAACAATTAAAAATAAGAAGGTTTGGGGTACAAGTCTCGCTCAAAGCAAAATGCTTTAGGTAAAAGATTTTTCTTGTTGAAAGTTTCCACCTGAGACGATTGGGGGTGCAATGTTGGGAAACGAATAAAAAGACCCAATTAAAGTAACCCTTACCCTCATTTGGATCCAACTCTAAACCACACCAGGTTGGTTCTAGATATCTCCTATCTCGTTTCACTTGATATTTCTGTGTTCAAACCAAACGAAATCCCAACACAACAAAAACAAAAAATACACATTTTTATATTATTCTCATAACTCTGATTAAAAAATTGATTTGTATTAAAAGGCCCTTTATATACGTACATTTCCACCGGAATCATAATGTCATATCCCAGACAAGAATGGTCATTTACACTCCACATAAAAACACAAGTATCAGCAATAACTGATTCAATTCACAGCTGTTAACTCTAGTAAGTAGTAACTACATCAACCTAAGTCAAAATATCTCACCATCCTCCAGATCATCTAAGATGACACCATTATCATCATCATCAATGTACTCATACCCATAATAATGCTCTTCCTTCAATCGCAACCCGATCTTTTCCAACGGGTCCTTAATCCCAGAATATTGGCACAGTCTCTCGAGCTCCATCAGAATAGCTAGGTTGTCATCCATGGTTACTGTTCTTTTCATCTGAACACAGATAAAGAAAATGAATTAATAAACAGGTGACTTTGCTATTCAGGTTTTTAAAGATTGTTAGGCTGGAAAAAGACCTTTTCTACTCGCTCTCTTTCTCTATCGCGCCTCATTTGCAAATCTGACTTTGCACTCTCAAGTATGGCTTCTTTAGCAGCTCGAGCAGCTCTGATTCGGGATTCAATATTTGACTTTACTGTAACCAAGTACATCAATAGAATTGGTTAGTTTCGACTTCTGACTTCTTTGTATGTATATATAAACACACCCAAATCTCATCAACTTTCCAGAATCAATAAGTCAGTGAAAATAATAAAATTGTTATAGTGTCACCTTCAAGTTTCTGTCTTTCCATAGTTTCGTTTGTCCGCTGTGTTGTTGCATGATCGTTTTCACCCTGCATTATATTTAGCACTCACATCAAGCCATATAATCATACGAAAGCAAAATCTAGATACAAGTATGAGGTCATGTAATTTACCTGTACCATACTTGTACCTAAACAACCTTTCATGACTCTTTTCAACTCCAATAAAGTATCCTCACCAAACAAACGAAAAACACTCTCAATCTTCTCTTTTTTCGATGAGATCAAACCATACTTCCTTAAAAAACCACGCAACGGTCCACTTAAATCACCTCCTAATGCTACCATAAGCTCCTTCTTAAGCCTCGTCTTTTCCTCGCAAGATATTGAAGGTTTCGCATCAGAACAAGTTGTAACATTGCTTGTGTCTTCAGTTATCTTTGCTTTCAAGCCAACACTAACAACTGGTTTTTTAACATTTTTGCTTTCTGAAGTCTTCGCTGGTGGTAAACTATTGCATTTCTTGCTCGCGTCTAGAAGATTCTTCTTCAATTTGCTCTGTTCGGCAACTTTTTTGCTCTGTTTTATCAACTTTGCCTCTAAAGATTTCCAACTTCTATCAAAAAGATCGTTTAACTCCTTCGCCATCAAATGAACAACGTTCTTAGGAGGATTATATCTCATAGCATTGGAAAATGTAAGTCTGATATCAGCAGCGAATGCTTCAGCCAAAGAATAGATATTTTCCTCCAATTTCTTACTTATTGTCCCCAAATCCATAGGATGAGAGATTATCATGAAGTAATCAGGAATGCCAAGCTCAACAGGATCCACAGGTTGATTAAAAATGGGCCCAAATTTATGCGTCATTAGTGTTTTAAGAATCTTTCTGCACTCAATCTTAGTACCGTTATCCATCTTCTGCTTTTTCTGATGTGGACCCTCTAATATTTCAGGTGGTTCTTGCCTCTTCTTAGAACCCGGTAAAATAATTTTCACCATTCTGCAAAGTTTAACATAAGCATCAATCATTACGCAAGAGAAAATACACAGGTGGGCAAAAAGAACTTAAATATAAACCGAAACATGAATAACATACAGGAACAGAAATATAAAATCCACCATTTTGAAAACATCTAATCAATACCAATTAAAAAGTTTGGACAGCCATAAAACTACGATAAATTTGACATTAGCTTTGTCAAAAGCCAGGAACAAAACACATCAACATCGACTATCAACAAAGTAAAAGAGAATACCATAAGAATGCAAAAAGAAATTACTTGGATCAATAATTGGAAGCAGATAAACCCTGATAACAATACCAATGAACATTAGAACTAACAATAGAAATTTTCATTAATCAACGGGGTAAACCCTATACAAAATCCATCAGCATTGTACATAACCAGACCATAATCTCAATGCACTAAAGTATGAATAAGAATCATGAAGCCCTAAGCAGAAAACCATGAGCGTAAGCAAATTAGAATCGATTATATCAACTACAATCCAGAATACTACTTACTTAAACTCAGCAACAGAATTCGTATAAGGTTATTCATAAAACCCTAAATATCATCCCAAAACAAACGAAAATCGAAGCAATTACCTTTTATCCAATGCGCTATCGTTGAACCCTAATAGCGAAAACCCCTAAACATTCAAACTAAACTGAATTCATGCACAGGAAGATATAAAACCCATCAAACCCTGAATAAATAATCCCACAAACATCGATTGATTGATAAATTCTAAACAACAAACACCCTGAATCCGTAAATTTTTGCATAATCGAATAACAAAAACCGTTAAATCTGGATTTGCTACTAAACCCAAATAGCAGTTATTTATAGAAATAGATAAAATTACGAGTAATAACTAATCGGAAACCTGAACGCCGCCGGCGGCTTGTTCTTCCGGTAGTAGCGTTAAAGTGGCGACCAAGGGATCCGCAGTGACGAAGGAAAATCTTGTACAATATTATTAATTTATTATATAATCCGGGTCGGATTATCCGCCAAAATATGTATAGAGATTATGATAAAGTTGCATAAATCATCCTCAACTACTTGTTAACTTACGATTTTCGCCAATTAACTAATTAAGGGTTAAAGTCAACTTGACATAACAACTTTCTAACGTACATGTGAAATGCCTCCCAAGAGACCTAGGTTAAAAAAATTCTATTTAAACATTACTGGTAATATAATTTAGATAGTCATTGTTGTTTAAAAAAAATATATTTTTTAATTAGACCAGTATGTTTATAATTGTATATTGGGTAGGTGAGTAAACTTTTAAAGACGAGTAATAATTCTAGTAACCAGACTTTTAGTTATCTTTTTAGTTATCGAGCGACTCAAACAATTAGTAGCTCAAAGTAAGTTATAATGATAAAGAAAAAAAAAAACATGTTACTAAAAGTATGACTTCAAGAGTATACTTTCTTGAGAAAGTATGTTAAATCTTATGCATATGCATATCTTATTTTATTTTAATTTTATCATTAAATAGACTTATGTATTAAAATCATTTATACATCAGGTAAATATGTAAATATGTAATTAGTTTAGTGTATTACGAATCCGAAATATGAATTAGAGGCTAAATAATGAGAAACACCTTAAAGTTTTATTGAAAAAGAAAAAGACAAAATGAAGCTAGGTTAATTTTTTTATTTTTAAATCAGAAAAAATCAAAAAAGACTTATTAAAAATAAGGTATGAACTTTTTTTTTTTTAATGTCAAACTCAAATACACTAATTAACTATTAAATTCACATCCGTTGTTTACAATAACATTTAACTTTCACAAGTTGAAAAACACCACAAGAAGTTAATATTATTTGGTTGAATGCATTTCAGTATATATAAACGTGTACCTTGATTACTGTAAGAATAGTTTTAGTATTCATTTAAAAGTTTTTGAACAACCAAAGCCTCAAAAATTTATCCCTTAAAAATGAACAACCAAAGCCTCAAAAATTATGCATCCAATATTTTTAACCATTTACGGATATTAAGACAAACATCACAAACTTAGGCCACATTTGGTTCCTGAATTTTTGACTGAGTTGAAATTCTTTTAAAGTATATAAATATTTGAAGAATTAAAATTGAAGTTTCTATAAGTGTTTAAAACTCAATGGAATTAAAATATGTGATAAGAAAACAATAATGGAGAAATTAAAACCTCAATCCGGAGGTGGCCGTGATGACTACTAGATGGTGACGACCGCAATGGTTACTTAGATGGTGATGTAGGGTTGTGATGACAAAGGTAGTGGCAACAATGATTGCAGCAACACGACATGATAGGACAGCATGCCATTACAATAGGTGAATGAAAACGTTAAATTCCTATATAATTTAAAAAGAATATAAATTCATTGCATATATAAGTTTTTAGAAAATTCTATAACCATACGATTCACATGCACTGAACACTTGTAATTTGTGATTGGCTCTTTTCACCTCGCGACCTTCCTTGCTCACTCCACGTGTTCGCATCTTTTGCCCCGGTATAAATACCTTCCATCGTGTATAGCATTCTCATCTCTTTTGAAATTCATTAACTTCTCTCTTCTTTCTCTCCCTTCAAATATTTCTCCCTCCTTTTGAACAATTGTCACCATGATTGGCCATAATTGCCAACGGTGGTGTGGTAACGGCGATGGTGTCGTCTATGGAAGTGATGGTCAAGAGACTTAGGGTTTATGAGAGAGGTTATTACCTCTCTCATTAATTTCATTTTAAAATTCATTCATTCCTCAAACAACACTTATATCTTTATAATTCATAATCCGATTGCAACAAATTTTACAACCAAACAATTAATAAATGAAGGATTATTAGATTTTAATAATCTTAACTTTCATTTATTTGCCGGAATTAATCTCAACTCAAAAAATGTTCACAAATCTCAACTTTTAGCTTATTTTCTTTCAACGATCCCTTACTAACTGGTTTTTCAATAATATGAACTATTTATATGACCAAAACACTAAGCAGAAAGTTAAAATCAACCATCTGGTACGTCAATCTGAAACTTCCGTACACTAAAACCTGTCAATCTCCACCTTATGATCTAAACCATTTAATTTATTCAAGTTACGAGGCTAGACACCAAAAAATATACTTGATAGAGGCTGGGCGACAACATAATTAAAAAATAACTCAATGTTGGCTCTATTTAATCAAAAAAACTAACGGAGGTTAACTCTCAGTTAGTAAAAAATTGTTAGAGGAAAAAAAAATCAAAGTTAAAAGTGTCTACAAATATTTCCTGAGTTGGGATTAATCCTAACCAATATATAAACTTAAGATTATTAAAATCTAATAACCCATAAATGAAAATCAAATTTAATTTTTTTTTAATTTCAACGAACCAAACATCGTTACATTCTTATAACATGACACCATTTCAATAAATACTAGCGAGCACGAACAACCAACCTAGACAAACAATGAAGAACCCGACTAAAACGTGATCATCTTCTCCAACCGTTCCAAATATAATGTCGTTCTGGAGCTCTAACAAAATTCCAGAACACCAAGTACAACAAAATATCAATATCATTTTCTAGGAAATCTATGCCTTAATTTTCTTATTTCCTCCATTTGATTTTTGCGATTTCCTTTTCTTTGAAGAACGTTTCTTTAAACCATCTTCTTCACCAGCCGTTTCTTGCCCTTGAGCAACAACCTCCATTAAAGACTCATCTTTTGGGTCATCAACAACACCCATTTCCGGTTCTGGTTCTGGTTCAACAACAGACATCCCATTAAGTGTGTAATCCAACAGGAATGTACTCCTTTCCAATCTGTCTATCCTGCTGTAATGCCTCTGAGAATATGGTATCAGTCCTTCTAGAAGCTCTCCAACACCTTTCATCTTTAAAAAATAAAACATACATTATTATGAAATATACGCTAAACTAATGTCGGTTGTTTTACAATGTAATTATATAGTAAATAATACCTCAACTATCTCTGTTGGTGAAAGGATACTAAAAATCTGAAAAAGCACAAATTGTGCAATGTGGCAAAGCTTTGGTTTTGTATTCCATTCTCTAACATACTCTAACAATAAACGGTATTCTTCCATGCTAAGAGCGCCAAGAGCTGTTTTCACTTGATTTTTGGCATCATTGCTCCTGTTAATATATGATTTGGTTTTATTTCAATAAATGTTATCATATGGGAAATGACAATAAACTGGCTGGAGTAGGCATACCTGCAAAGTGTGCCAAATAACTCAAATAGTCTGTGTGGCCTACGAAGCTCAAATGCAAGATGTATTGCTTTTATGTAGTTGGCGTCTGATACAGCATTTTCTAGCTCTTGGCCTTTTAATACACTTTCCTCCTGCATAAGCAAATAAATCCCTGTTAGTTTGTTCTTTATGCGAGTAAAAGATTGATTATAATCATCTGATTATTTAAAATATATTCACTAACACATACTTTATGCTGCTTGTATCTTTATACTATTAAAAAAGGGGAAAAAAAAAAGAGGGGGAGGGGATTCTCATTCAATGCAGCCTATCAATCTCCTAGGATAAAAATAAGGTTTGCCTTCATCTCAACCTCCCAAACCCTACTTTATGACTCCGGTTTGTTCGTTTGTTGGAATAATGACAAAATGTCATATATGTTACCTCTTTCCGGAATGCATCCTCTTTATCAGCAGCAGTAGAATCATGCCACAGATTTATTACAGCATCACTGCCACCTGTTGCCAACATTTCTGTTTTCTTCCCCACGGTCAAGGCCCAGACCTAGAGATAAAACAACCATTTCCCTTTTAGTAAACCTTTGTGTTTTGACAATTCAACTATAAAAAGTAACCATACTGACTCGTTTTTATTAAACAAGAAAACAACGTGAAAACAATTTATAACCTTGTCCTCATGTTGATCATAAGTGGCAACACATTCGTTTGTCTTAACAGTCCAGAGCTTTAGCAAACCATCAGCACCTACACAAAAAAGAATAATCTTTATGAATCTTAACAATCACTGACAAAAACTTTAGGCTTGCATAAAAGAAAATAAAATGATTTCCTTACCACAAGAAACAAACTGAGCACCACGAGTAAGAAATTGAACTTTGAAAACGCTGGATGTGTGACCTTCGAATGTTTTTAAACAAGAACCATCTGATATGGCCCAAATTTTTATAGTCTTGTCTCCAGAGGCAGTTATAACACACTGATCAACTGGTGAAAACTCTACAGACCAAATTCCTCTTTTGTGGCCTCTAAGTACAACACCAGGTGTTAAATCTGGAAGCTTCCAGATACGAGCAGTTCGATCCTGATCACGGATAGATGAGAAGTGAGAATTAGTAGGTGCTTAGATGTGCATTCTGAAACTGATTATAAACAAAATATCAGCTATAAGAAACACATGTTGCAAGAAATAGTGTTTGGATGTTGATGATAGAATGAACAGATACTTTGCTTGCTGATTATTATATAAGTTATATTCTGCTAGAAATATGAGTCATAAAAATAAAATATGAATGCTCAATGCTTAAAACATGAAATCTACCTGGGACCCACTGCAAATAAGACTGTCATTCGGTGCAACAGCAAGAGCATTAATATCCTTATCATGCGCTGCAGTGACTGCTTTAGTTTTCAAACTAAATGCATCATTCACATCATCAGATAGGTCATCTAAACTCCATAACTTCAGAGTGAGATCACTGAACAATAAAAATGATCAACAATTAGAAAAAGTTGCCATAAGATAACTGTAAATGGACAAATTCAATAAGCTTTACCTACTACCGCTCACAAAAAAATTCTGTAATTTCTTTGCAAAAGCAACTGCTCCAATCCCTCCCATGTGGCCTCTTCCAACTCCAATGCAACATCGAGTGCTAGAATCCCATAACCTTACCTGCCAGGTAAAATATAATTGGACTGTGACTTCATGAAAATCACCACAAAAAAATTAACAATTGAACACACGAAAATATAAACAGAAAGAAAGCTCACGGTATTATCTTTGCTCCCTGTTACAATTAATGTTCTTCCAGAGCTTGTTGTACACGTATCTAAAGATAATACAATGTCTGTGTGGCCTGCCAAAACATAAGAACATGACATTGAACCAAGATCGTACACTCGTACCTGCAAAATGCAAACAATAGAATACAAAAAATAATCAAATCTCATGTAAATAAACAAACATCTAATAACAGCTTAGTAAATTGCCTGTTCAACACTTGTAGCAACAGCAAGAAACTGTTCTTCAACACCCAAGAACTTCATATCCACTATCTCCTCATTGTATCCTACAAGTCTTTTGTTAAGATTTAACTGAAAACTTCCTTCTTCAGATCGGATAGCAGAATAGAAAAGAAATTCCTGGTCAGCAGTGACACATAACAACCCTTGACCAGATGGCAACATCAAAGCTGATGTGAAACCTCTTTTAGCTTCCTCTTCATCCTCCTTGCTGACTGTAACATCTGAAGATGCTTGCTGAAATAGGCAGACTGCCCTGCTTGAAAAAACAAAATTTGAGAATGCAAAACAAACATTGTGCGTGTTATTACTTGGATATGTGTTCTTACCCATGAGAATTCCATATCCGTACAATTCCATGTTCACCAACAGTGAGAAATTGAAATGCTGACTTGTCACCAGTTTTCTTGCTTTGTAAACATGAAGCAAAAGAAGTTGTGGTACCAATAACACATACAGATTCAATTGCTTCATTGGTAGGTATACTCATCGTGCAGCTGTAGTCATGAAGGTTCCACAAGTTTACAACCTAAAGTTATCAGTACATCAGCTGAGGAGTTAATTATATAATAATTACAAACTGAAGCAAGCATAACATAACACATTAGCTAATAATCAATACATCCACGTCAAAAAATAAATAGTTCAACAATACCTGATCTCTGCCACCACTCAACAGAGTCCATCCGTCTTCTGTTATTGCAACGGTAGTCACAGTTGAGCGATGTCTTTCTAAGGTTGCAACGCATTTCTTGCTTGTTAAATCCCATACCCGTACAGTTGTGTCATCGCATCCAGAAAAAAGCTAAAAGTCAAAACAATATGTAAAATTAGTTTTCAAGCAATACAAACATATAAAAAATATAACATTACTATCAATAATCAAATAACTAGTGTAATCAAAATACATTGTTTATTGATGGCATATGGTTGTGAATCATAAATCATACCAGCAGACGAGTTGGGTCAGGATGGAAAATAACACTAGTCACAACCCCTTTATGACCCTTAAAGAAATGTGTACAGAATCCCCCATCGACGTCCCATACAAGTACTTTGCCATCAGCTCCAGCAGTTGCCAGCAATCCACCAGAAGCGTGGCATGCCATCCCCATTACTGGACCCTGGTGACCCTGGATAACTCGAAAGATTTCAATATTATAACAAGCAAGTTAGCTCATTTAGAGATCATCAAATGAAAATTTGAACTTACCTTCCAAGACCGCAAGCATTTAAGAGTGGAGAGATCCCAAACCCTGATTTGACGGCTGTGACTGGCAGTAAAGAGGAACTTGTCATCAGGGCTAAGAGCAATAGCTGTAACAGGCTCTGAATCCCCTTCAATGGTGGATTTAATGGAAGCATTGGACGAATCGACTATGGTGATGGTGTCGTTGCATGCACAGGCAATGAATGATCCATCAGAGGAAACTGTGTAGGGTCCACCCGAGTAAAATTGCTGCAAAGACTGAACACACCGATAGCTCTTCTTCAGTGTCACTGAAGTCATACTTGTGTTCTCTGTATGGGCTAAAATGACTTAGAACTGATAAACCCTGAACGTAAACATGTTAGATTGTTAGAATCTACTTTTTTAAAAGAAAAACAAAACAACTATTACTTCAGCAAATGAATCAAATTCGCCATAACAGAATAATAACCCAACGAAATTCAACCAAATGCCTTTCACTCTTAGTTTTCAACTTCTAGTCAAACCCTAATATCAAAACCATAAAATTCGGTTCCAAAGTAGTTTCAAGTATTCAAAGATGATAATATCTGATAACCCTAAGAGATAAGTCCCACAAACATTGACTTTCAACAGTTGATTGCAAATTTTCTATATACAAAGACATAACTAACACAATGAAATAAGAAACCGTCAAATGCTTGGTTTTAAGACTCGTGAAAAACTTAAACAAGCAACATATTAATCAGACTGTGAAACAGATTAAACAAGAGATGTTTCATCGAATTAAACAATAAACATACAAATACCTTATTAAGCACGAGAGACGATGCGAGAGAACCATATATGAATAGATTACGCGGTTGCAGGCAAACGAGAAACAGGTAAAGAGCACTTACAATCAATCCTTCGTGTCGATCGATTCAAAGCTGTCGCGGCAAGACGCTGCTGAAGATTTGAAATTAGGGTTTTAGGGCAAACTTAAACCCTTAGTCGATTACACCTGGTGGCCGTTGAAAAGGGCAGAGATTACGAGTGAGGGCTATGAGCGTTGGGCTTCTTCGTGGTTCGGCTATAAATAAAAATAATAATAATACGATTCCGTTTTAAGCACGTATTGAAGCTTTTGAGTGACACGACTGTCACTCGAACGTGATACGTTTTTAAGTGGGTCCGACATGACATTATACGAATAAATGTAGTTACTATGTTAAGGTTAAAAATTTTAATTTATCAATCATACACTAGAATTATGCGTTGTAAATAAGTTAGAGGAGTTAAACATGTGTAGACATATTTTTAATTATGTTATCAAAGATTCTATTACGACTCAAACCTTTATATATTTTTAATCATGATGGGTTTGGGTAAAGATGGATTCGGGTCAAGATGGGTTTGGGTTAGAATGAGTAACTTAAAAAAAATCAATAAATTAAATCTAAAATTATCAAAACCCCGTCAAGCAACTTTGCGTATAAACTCAAGAAAATGGTGATTGTCAAAATTACCGAACACCAATCGATCGATCGATATTGCGAAAGTCGTTTCATGTAAAAAAAACAACTAACATTGAAGAAACAATAGAACATAAATGGTGATGGGGTTGGTTACCGTCAATAATTCGACACTTATGGGTTATGGCAACTGTTGTGGTGAGATGGTGATGGTCAAAATGGTGTTGCGGTAGTGTTGCGGTGGTCGATTTGCTCCGCTGATTCGTTGAGAGAGATTGATATCGATCGGTGTGGGCGCGGTGGTTGATTTGCTTCAGCGATGGTCGATTTGCGTAAGCTGAGGTCGATCGATGTGGGTACGGTTGTCGATTTGTTTCATTGGTTATCGATTTGGGTTGAAGAGTTCAACGTGTGGGTACGGTGGTCGATTTGTGTCAGCATTTTTTGATTTCGGTTGTGGGGTTAGATCGATGTGGGCCAGGTGGTTCGATTTGGTGGCAAAGGTTCGATCAATGTGAGTGCGGCGGTTGATTTGCTTTGGCGATGATCGATTTGAGTTGCAGAGGTTCGTTAGATGTGGATAGCGATTTGGGGCTTGAAAGTTTTTCATTTGGGATGGTGATGGGGTGATTCAAAATTTGAGACAGGACAAATACCCATTTTGAACCCATATTAATTTTTCATATGTATTTTTTCGACCCATCTTGACTTTCTTATCTATTTTTTTAAACCCATCCTAACTCACATCTATCTAGAAAAAACCCATTCTGACCCAAAGTAAGATATTTATGTTTTTTTTGCCAGGCCTAACTTCATGTCAAATAATATTATAACAGTGCTTGTTAACTTCATGTACTTAGAGGCTGTTTGGTAATATCTGAATGATTAAATGCTGATCCAATAAGAGGTCTAAACCATTAAGTGCTGAACAATTAAGAGGTCTGAACCATTAAGAGCTGGTATATCGCTTAACTATTTAAAGGCAAATATCTGATCAATTCAGATAAGAGTTCTTAACCATTCAGCATTAGACTTCTTAACCATTTAGCATTAGTATAATGCTTAACCATTCAGAGGCAAATGTCTGAACCATTTAGATATTTGCTCGCGAAACAAACAGTCTGAACCATTAAATGCTGAATCATTCAAACATCTGAACCATTAAGAGGCTGATTAAAAGACTGACAAACAGCCCCTTAGCCCACCACAAAAAAACTTCATTAGGAAAACAAAAGGAAAAATATGTCTTAACTTTTGGGAAAAAAGAAAATACAGGGCGAGGACCTAAATTATAATTTCTGAAAACCCAAGGGGGTGTAACTGATAAATGCAGTATTCAATTAGCTCCAAATCTCCAAGAATTGTTCCCGCCATATTCTCTATAAATTGGGGATAAATCGTCTCCGCTTCTGATGAAAAATTAGGGTTCTACCACCTGTAATCGCTTTGTTCTTCGTGCAAGAAGATCAATGGGGATTCAGGGGCTTTTACCTCTATTGAAATCGATTATGGTCCCGATTCATATAAAGGAACTCGAGGGCTGTTCAGTCGCCGTCGACACCTACTCTTGGCTTCACAAAGGAGCTCTTTCTTGCAGTAAAGAACTTTGCAAATCCCAACCTACTTCCAAGTAATCTTCTTCTTGAGTTCCCTGGGTTATCTCGAGTGCATTTCGTATAATGGGTTTCATCTGATTTCTGGTTTATTGTTGTTTTTACCCAGTAATACTTCGGCATATTACTTCCCAAAAGGAACTTTTTTAGGATTCTAAGTTATATTATTTATTTTCTGAGTTATGGTTTAGCATAAGAGTTCTACGATTATGGATTCTACACGAACTCTCTGGGGTCATGGGTTTCAGTTTGTTTTGATAGTCATTTCCATCAATGCTGTTAATTTGTCACAGACGTGGAGGCAGGTTATAACCTTTTCTACTTTATCTCAATGTCTGTGTCAATATGCTCTCGATGCAATTTGGGATAGTGGGCCTTAAATCTTAATTAATTTTGTTGGAGATTTACATCAGATGATAATCTTCTTCCATGAAAATGCTACAAGCAGTTCTCAAATGTATGTGTTTAAAATTGTGAATGTAGCATATGATTGCAATGTGATTGATTGTTATGTAATGCAAACAAACAATCTAATCAAAAGTGAATTCTCTTTAACATTTTTCTGCTGAAAAAACTTGGAAAGACATTTTCCTATTCAAAAACTTGGAAAGAACATTTTTCGTTCTGTTATTTACATTTATAGAACTTGGATGACTTTTATCTGAATTGATGTGTCTTGAATCTCTCAGGCATGTCAATTATTGTATGCACCGAGTGAATTTGTTGCGGCATTATGGTGTTAAACCTATTTTAGTCTTTGATGGAGGTCCTTTACCAATGAAGAATGAACAAGAGATTAAACGTGCAAGGTATACTTGTACTCAACAATATCTGCCTCTAATCATATATATGTGTTAGTTTGATGAAT
The DNA here is from genome assembly GCA_025506415.1 of Flaveria robusta. Lineage (NCBI taxonomy): Eukaryota > Viridiplantae > Streptophyta > Magnoliopsida > Asterales > Asteraceae > Flaveria > Flaveria robusta. Next base: position 4,774,164 of record CM046470.1, read on the forward strand.
CAGTTGTATGGATCTAAATATGATGCACCTATTATATTTTTAGTTTGTATTATCTGTTGTAGAGTCTCGAATTCCTAGTAGTTCTAGAGTTTAAAGCCAGCTTGCCTAAAAGTTACATATAGACAATGAAAAAACCAAACAAATTTAATTTATTGTTTTGAGTGATGTAGGTGATGCCAGTTTCATAAATTGATACATTCGGACAATGAATAAACCAATCTCATTATGCAATGTTTATTACTGTAAGCGTGCATATTGTTTACTATCTAACAAGGATGAAAATGGTCTCCTCATGTGTGTGTGTGTTAAGCACAGGTCAAGGAAGGAAAATCTTGCTCGTGCAATTGAGCATGAATCATGTGGAAATGCATCAGCGGCTTATGAATGCTATCAAAAGGCAGTGGATATATCACCTGCAATTGCATATGAACTAATTCAGGTAAGTCGTTCATCGAACCAGTGAACTATGTTTGCATTACCAAAATTTTGTTTGGTGAAGTACTGGCCTAAGATAGCATGACATTATCTGATATGGAGCCTAATTCGGATTTAAACAGAATTACAAACCCCAAATTACTCAAAAACAAATGGATAGAATAATTAATTAGTTAGGAAAGTTCTCTGAGTCTTTGCATATAAATGGTGGTAATATTTTATCTTTATCATAGTGGAGTCATTAATAATATGCTTGCTTTTCTTATTCATGCAATGATACTAACATAAACTTATTACTAACTAAATGTTCATATCTTGAAGGTGTTGAAAAAAGAAAATATCTCATACATTGTTGCTCCTTACGAGGCTGATGCTCAAATGACATTTTTAGCCATTAGCAAGCATGTTGATGCTGTCATTACTGAAGACTCAGATTTAATACCATTTGGTTGCCCAAGAGTAAGTTCTTAACTGCTTTAACATATCTGTTTTATTGTTTCTTATCATTCTTATATTTAGAATGAGACATTTTCTTGAAATTTTTCCACAGATCATCTACAAGATGGACAAATATGGGCAAGGTGTTGAATTTCAGTATTCAAAACTACCAAACAACAAAGAACTGAATTTGACTGGTTTTACCAAGCAAATGATTCTTGAAATGTGCATTCTTAGTGGTTGTGACTATCTGCAATCTTTGCCAGGAATGGGCTTGAAAAAAGCTCATGCATTAATGAAAAAGCTCAAAAGCTATGACAAGGTACGTTCTATTCCCATATTATTGTATTGTTCTGTTTAAGTGTAGGTGATGGGCCAAAAGGGGTTGTGTCAAAAAAGGTTATTTGTATGTATGGTCAATGTCTGCTGACTTGAAACACCTTTTGTCCAAATTGTCTATTTTTTACAAATAATCATTGTGTCAATTTAAGGATTTTTTATTTCACTAATAATGCATTTCTTTGAGTAGATGATGGTTTTATGCATAAAAATTACACCTAGGGGGACTTTTTAATTCATTTTCACCCATCACAGAAAGTACCCAAAACGAACCATTCAGAATTATATTGGATGAAATTGCCATCTCAATTTGTGCTATATGAAAGTTCAATTTTTGGGTTTTGTTAATGTTAATGTTACTAGTCCTTTTCCATTCGAAAGATTATAAGCTGGCACACTTAAATTGCAGGTAATTAAGCATTTGAAGTTTAGTGGCATTATTGTTCCACCCCTATATGAAGAATCTTTTAGGAAAGCGATAATGACTTTCCAACATCAACGAGTTTATGATCCAATCTCAGAAGATATTGTTTATCTGTCAAATTTTTCAGATAGTATTGATGAAGATTTAGATTTCTTAGGGCCATATCCTTGCATTATAGTTATCCCTTTAAAATTTCCATAAGCATTATAGATATCATAAGCACATAAAAGGTTTTAATCAGAATAAGCATTATAGATATCATAAGCACATAAAAGGTTTTAATCAGAAATAAATCCACTTATGACAATATCTTGTTAAGTATATGTAGATTTTTCTTTTTCTTTTTTTTTTTTTTTTTTTTGTTCCTTAACTGAAAGACACATTGATACCCCAAAATCTAGCCAAAGGCATAGCCAGTGGAGATATCAATCCTTTTACCAATTTGCCAATCCAGGTATTGTTTCTCATTTTTAGTGACGACTTCTCTCCTTTTTTTTTCTTAATTTCAGTCGGTTTTAGTGTTTTTTTCCTTTGACAAACAGGGAGAGTGTGTGAAAGAAGTACCTCTGCTTGATGGAACATACAATCTCAAAAGCTTCAAATCTGAGGGCGCAAACAAAAAACTGGACCTGCCTGCACAGAAAAATCTTTTGACCAACTACTTCTGTATCCTAAAATATAAAATTTTGTGGTTTTGACATGTTTAAATCAATACCCTTGACATTACTAAACTGTTTAGTTGTCCATTTTGGTTGGGATGCAGTTGATACATAGTTGTACTATCTTACTCCATGCTACATGGATTAACTAGACGAGACCCATTATCACAATTCATTTCTTTTCATATAAACAGGACTGATAAAATGAAAATGTTAGTTATGGGTACAGATTGATCAAAGTTTTTGTTCTTGTTATCCATAACGTGTAAAGGTTTTGCATCTCTTGAAGCAAAGAGGAAATTCAGAGCCCCTCGAGTTTCACCAAAGCACCCAAATCCAACAAGTGAAATTCCACAAATTGATTTAAGTGGAGAAACTGTGCGTAAAAGAATTATTTCTGTTACACTATTATTTCTTTAAAATTCTCTATATAACATTATGAGATGGTTTGCTTTCTTTAGGTGGATACCATTGTCTCAGGAAAGACCTCAATGTTTACGGAATCAGTTTCTCACGGTTAGAAAAATAATATAATCTCACAAGGCCATTAACAGACTTGTTGGATTGTACATTAAAATGATCATGTGATTAAAGTTCTTGCAGACGACATGAGAAGCGTACAACACCCAAAGCATACTATACATCCTTGTATAGTCTCACAAAAGCAGTCGGAACCTAATTCTTTCTTGGATGCAAGTGATGGCAAAACAAGAGTGCAAAAGAAACCTGTTGTGGTGAGAAGTCGTTATTTTCAGGGCAAAAATTTAGAAGTTAATGAAGGCCACGTTACAAGCAAGAATACAACGTCTAGTGATGATCTCGTGTCTGTTTCCGCTTCAGTTGAGGTTAAAGCAAGAGTAGAGAATAAAGAAAACACAAATGAAAGGTGTACAGAGACAAACAACAATGAAGGATTAGCCTTGAAAAGGAAGTTTTCCATTATTGATGACAGTGTTCAAAAAGTAAGAATTAGTTTTTATCCATTCATATATTGTAAGCTGTTACATATTTTCTTCAAAATGTTTGACCTTGAAAGTCAAATGTACATTTTGAGTTATGGAATCACTAATTACTTTTGATGGTTATCTACACAGGAAAATCTGAACCAAAAACACATGCGAGCAGATCAATCTTCTGCTAATCAAGGTACTTTTTTCCAATTTCTAGTATAACCTGTGTAAATACTGTATATATCTTGAGATTTTATCGACAATAAGAGTACAACTACACCCCTCTTTTTCACTTAACCATGCATTTTTCTTTTTCTTTCTGTATGTTCAGTTCTTAAATTCTATGGACAAACCTTGCAATATTAGGAACATTTCTCCCTTTTGACCAGCATGTCACTGATTTTAGTCATTTGCAAATGGGCTGAAACTGGCTGGATTGGGCTGACCCGAAATTCTTTTTGTTCAAAATTTAAAGCTTTTATAAGTAGTTTGTGTCAAATATTATTATGTTAGTGATTTATCATTTCTTGCAATTATTAATCACAAAATTAATTTTATCTTAGGTGTATGCAATTTTGATCTTGATGGTCAAATGCAAGCAACAACAGATGAAGAAGAGAAGTTTGGATGTAATATTTCCCATTTGGGAAAATATTCAGAAATAGCAGAGAAATCAATGGAGAAGTTCATTTCTGTTATATCATCTTTCAAATGCGCTTCATCTGGTTCTCGTGCCAGCGGACTACGGGCACCACTTAAGGATTTACGAAACACATTCACAAAGAAATCAACCCCCATTGATGCCATAAGCAAATTTGCTTACATGCCCACACGAAGACCATAAGTCATATGTACCTGAAACATGTATTTTCGTATTATTTGCAAGCAAAATGAGCAATTTTAACGCTTTATCAATGAATGTAAAGCTATAAAGTTAACTTCTTTAGTTGCTCATGTATGAGGTACTTTTATGAATTATTTGATCCTATTTGTTATTAATGAAATGATAGGGCGCTTTCACAAGAATTACTTACATGTTGGTGTTATTTTTGTAATAGTATGATGTTGTTACTAATTTTTAATTGTTTTGATTGACCCACTAATGACTTTTTCAACTTTTAGAAATTATAAACTTATTGTAGTTTTAAATAAAAACTTAATATAACATTAAATAGCATTTAGAAACTCATAAGCATCAAAATTACTTTTTAAACGACTTTTCTTGTTATCTTAATTTATCTGTTAAATTACTTAAAATAGAAATTTTCATAGAATTCTCGAAAAGAAAATTGACAAAAAGAATATTATGGAAATGAAAAGGACCGATTTGTCATAGGAAACGTGTTATGTTGGTAGCTTGGACCATTTTTAAATAATATACGTATTGCTCTATTAGCAACTACTTTTAGCCCCAAAATAGCTATATGGTAACCTCAACCACATCATTTTTAAGTCATTAGAAAATCACAAAATTAGGATAATTTAATTAATAAGATGTCATAATCTGAAATCCCTAAGGACCCTAACATAAAATCATAATTAAATAATTCCATCTTTAAGTGTGAAATTGTTATCTAGAGTGTTCTCTCGGATTATGGGATATTTTAATTTTAAATATTATTTCGTTTTTTCTAATCATAAATAAATTTAGAAATTGAGAGACTATTGAATAATTTGATCATTGATTGATGTAACTAACTAAACTCAACGATGGTCCGATCTTGAGGGGCTAAGAATGTTCACAATAACCATAGGCTTAATTTAATGTCATTGGGTATTTAGGCAAAGTTAGGTATATGATTTTTTTTGCGCTTCACTGTTTTCATGAAAAAAAAAAAGCATAAATATGTAGAATTTCAACCCAATTTTTAAAACTTATTAAAATATAAAGTGAGGAGATATATATTTTTAAAGACAATTCTAATGATAAGTAAAATCAGACTAGTTTTATAATATTTTTTTTGATGCCAATATAGATTGTGGGAGCGATAGCACAGATGATAGGATGGTTGGGGCGATATCTATGATGGAGATGGCGGTAAGGGTGAATGAGAGGAATATCCACTTCCTTTGGTTAGATTCTTCTTCTATATGAAATAAATGTTAAATTCTTTTTTTATAAAAGTCGTTTAAATTCTAACAAAATATGAATTGAAAATAAATAACTTTGTAATGAAATTTCAAATGTTTATCCTTAGGGAATTGATGACTGGTGAGACTCTAGAAATCAAATAGGAAGAAACCACACTAGATAAGTATATTCTGATTATGTGTATTCCTTTGACTTTTGTAGAATAATATATGACAAGTTTATTACGTTTCACGTAAATAAGAATATATGTAATGGTATTCGTGTTAAACAACAATTAAATTGCATCTAAGTATACGATTTGTGTTAATTTATTCTTCATATATGAAATTATAGGATTATGTGTTGTTAGTCATCTCGTTATATGATATGTTTTTTTATCAGAGAACCAACGACATGCATACATTTATCTTGTGTAAACTATATGTATGGTTTTATGGTTTGAGGCAGATCATGAATTTAGTTTTTAAACTTAAAATTTTATGGATTTAGTCTCCAATTTACTGTTTGCTTTCATGCATGGTCTGTCGATATAGCGGTGTTTATTTGGCCAATTAGTTTTAGAGGTATTTTCGTCATTTTATATTTAATATTTAATATTTTGTAAACTAAAAAATCAAATAAATCCCAAAACCCTCCCCCTATCGTTATTGATGAGAGGTCTCCAATAGCTAATAAGTATCAATATGAAAAGTGCATCAATGTTAAAATTGGTGCGTTTGAAATGAAATTTGTATATTAAATTGATGAGAACATGTCTTAAGAGGCGAACAATTTAATACGGTATGTAGAGCCAATATGTTTGATAAGCTGCTTTAGTTATGTTTTATGTCACTCCTACGTACTCTATAACAGGGAGCTAAATTTGGTTAATTGGTTAAAATGGTCTCAGACTATAAAAGCAAGTCACTGACCAACAAAAAAAAAAAAACGCTTCAATTATAAATGCCCATTAAAGTGTTTAAAATCGTATAATAAAGATGTTAAATATAATTTGTTTTTTATGTTTGTTATAGTTAAATAATTATGGGGTTTTCTTTCAGGATGGCGGTAAAACCAAACTTTCTACGTAGGTTTTACGGTTTCACCATGCCAAAATATAAAGTACACCAACAATTGTCATCAACTTCAACATACTCCACATAGATGAAATTACTACCTCGTTCATCCTGAAAAATACAACTAATGGCTTCCGTTGTTATATGATAGATAAACAAACACTTACTCTAGGTAGAGAAACAAAACCTGTAAGAGAATCATATAAGACACGTGTTCTCAGCCATTCTTTTTCTTCCTCTTCTTCTAATTTAGTTATATCTTTTGTAACACGTATCTAGACTAATCCAATCGTATTCATTTCCTTTTCAATCATATTTTGTTTTGAAATGAACAATACTTCTGCAAGAGGTATATCCGAAAAAGGTTACGTGAAACACCATAATATATAATTTTTGTAATAAACTTTACATATAAAAATATTAAGCAATGGATGTAGCATATGGACAACCTTTTTTACAAATAATTTTTAGTCTATTTCCGTCGGTTTCTTATATGATATTTAATTGCTTTTATGTTTTCTTTTTCCATTTGTGGTGGTTATGATATCATAGACACGTGGTAGTGGTCTATTGAGGTGACGTTTGTTTTGTTGTTTTATTTTCATGAAGTAGACACTAGATGGTCGTGGTGTCGATGGATGAAGTCATGAGGAGGAACATATAAATAAAGAACACCATGATCTAATTTCAAAATTTCAAAATATGTTTAAACTAGTGATAGGGAACTAATGCAGATCTTAATTTTTAATATGTTTATAGAATGATAGAATGATGATAATATTTATGTGTGTATCTTAAAAGTTTGTAAATAAAAAAAGTAAATGGAAATAATATAACATTTATTCATCTATCAAGAAATTTAAATAAACATTATGAACAAATTTCATGTATATATACATAAATGTGTGTAAGGGACTGTTTAATAGTATTTTAAGGCTACTTTTGAATCGATGAGAGATAGAGGTATTTGTTTCAAAAAAATAACACTTCTTAATCATTTCATTCAGCACCCCTTCCTCAAATAAAACCCTTACCACCACGAACATTTATTAGATTCCCCACCTGCTATGACCCCTCACCATCGCCGCCATCTCGTCGTCACTGCCCCCTCGCCTTCGCCACCCCTCGTCATCGCGCCCCCTCACAGTCGCAACCGCTTGTGGATGCCACCATCACAACCCTCACTAGATCTTACAAGAAGTTTGAATTTTCTATTGATTTCATCTTTCTTTTAGGGTTGCACATTTATGTTCCAGTCTTACGTTTGAAGTTCCACTTTCGTGTTCCAGTCTTACTCCTTTCAATTTGTGGTTTTTAGGGTTTTTTTAGATGATATTTTTAGACGAATTTGGTGGGTCTCCCTCCAGACATTGTAATATCATGAAGCTCTACACTTTGTGGGTTGATACCAACAATAGGAACATCAATTTTGTCAACGAGATGTTTACTTCTAGCATCCTTTCAGATGAGATGAGTTTATGTTTGAAAAATTATGATGCTTGATAAGGATTTGTAAGAAAGTTATTGAATGTATGTGTTGTTGATTTGGTAATTAGGTATGTGCAAACGTACAAACGTGTTAATATAAATGCGATCAATAAATCTGACCAAACAAATATATTTTATTCAGTAGAAAAGAATTCAGAGGAGTAAAATAATTATTCTGCATAAATATTCAGAAATCTAACCAAACAATATTTACTAGTTCAGAGTCTCTTACCTAGTTAGAACTTTTACTGGTTCAGCATTTAATAGTTTGAGAGTGCCAACACAGCTCATAAGTAATGTATATGTTATTGCACATACCTGCACACATATAAGTGAACAATTAAACTATTTAAAACATATGAAAAAAATTATTTGCACTTAGTTGTATGTCAAAGTTATAAAATTTAAAATAACGAATCATTTAGAAAAAACTGACCTGTTTAATTAGGTTTTTTTACTCACAATAAAACTTGGTATGGTTGTAATTAACCTCAACGTATGTTATAAAGGGATCTAAAAACATACATGTTTCTAAAAACATATTAATAAATAAAGATCAAATATAAAAATAATATCATAACTCTATGGCCCTTGAATGAAGCCAAATCAAAGGGGCTTGACGAGGGTAGCCAAGTTGACGCCTCGAGTTTGGCTACCGCTATTACGTTGCCTTATCACATCGTAGGCCGATGTTCAATTGTGTTCATGTGGCTCTTCAAGATTTTCACACAACAAAAAAATAATGAAATGACATATGATGGAAAAAGGTATTAGGGAATGGAACTCTTATTTTGAGCATCGCCATTAAAGAGACAAAACAACACTTAAAAACGTATCTATTTAAACACCATGTAAAAAACCACTTATTTGTCAGAAAAGGAAAAAAAACAAAAACTACTTCAATAAGATGATCTAAAATATTGTCATGTTATCACCTTCTTTCTATTTGAAATATTCACCAATCTCTCTCTCTCTCTGTGTATATATATATATATATAGGATTGTGTGTATATATATATATATCTAATAGCTTTAATAACTCGTGTATTATACGTGTTGAATAAATAAAAATAAAATTTATTAATTATAAAAAAATATTTTAAGATAAGAGAAATTAAAATTATTTATGAGTAAGTACCATAAGTTATAAAATAATGAAATCATCTTTTTAAAATTTTATTGGTTTTTTTTCCAAAAATTAATTATACATTTTGTTTCGAAACAAATCATTTAATTAATAATAATTTTCTTATTAAAAACTCCCAATCTTTATTTTTTATAAAAAAAATACTTTTTAAAAAAACACCAATTTAAAATATTTAGTATTTCTTAAAAAGTTGAATGTTTAAAAAAAATTTATTTTGTAAAAATTTATTTACTTAAAAATAACATTAATAAAAATATATTTTTCTTAATTTATTAAAACCTATTTCTAATCTAAAAAAATTAAATAATATTATTAGTAATTAACATAATCATTTAATAAGAGAGAGAAACATAAAAATTTTGATGAGAATAAATGTAATATTGCTACGTGTCCCCTCTAATTTATTTTTTTATTAAAGTAGAAAGATATATTAATAAATATATATTAAAAATTAAAGACAGAAAAAGAAATAGATTTAAAGGTAATCATACTTAAAGTTAATATAGTAAAGTGAAATGACAATTTTTTAACAAGAAGTTAGTTGTTAGAATTTAGTAACACCAAATTAACAATATTAAAATTTGAACATTGGATTTCCAGATAGAATCTTTCATATTTATCTTGAACCACTATGTTAATAGTTCATTGGATAAATGAAACCGCAGTTAGTAATTTTTGTGCTCCTTACACTTTTACATCATTGCTCGTTGTTTAATTATTAGGTAGTTGCTGATAATAATATATAGATTTCTTAGAGCATACACAAAAGTATATCCATGATTATTAAAATAAAGAATGACATAATGATATCTTTTTGGTATGCCCTCATAAAATTCCAAAGATTATATTCTTCTTGCAAGCATGTGATGTCTAAAAAATGGAATAAAATTGGTCAGCAAATAATATTTTCCCCCTCACTTTTAAAGAGTGATGTTTTAATTTATCTCAAAGATTATCTATCAAATTTTTTTTAACTAAGTTAAACCTTTTCAGTTGTTTTAAGAGGCTAAAAAATGTAACTAATAGATGAAACGAGCACTTTATTTCCCAAATAAGTGAAAACTTGAAAGAATATAACCATGATTCGTAGACATTTTCCAAAATTCTGAAAAAGAAATGGTAATATTTCCTCACCATTTAATTAGCTTTGAACCACACCACATTGCATGGTGGTAGTATGTTTATTGCTAAGTAAACATTTTGGATGATTTGTTAATGGCAATGATCGAAGAATGCTAGGTTGGGATCTGAGCGGGCGGTTTTGCAACTGTGAAATGAAGATAGTCGTTTGAACCTCAGCTCTTGGTTTTGTTTATAGTGAGTCGGTTGCCTTCTGTCACGATTTGGTTGCCGCAAGCTAGTTAGTGGGTCCAGCGTAACTCGTTTTTTTTCTTATCTCATCAACATTTAAGAAAACCAACGTACTAGTATCAAACTGATAAAAGACCGCCTCGTCTATTAACAATCCGGATAACAATGATGTTTTTATTTATATCACGATTCAACCTAATCCGATAGAGCCTTAATTTAAACAAGGCATAACCGTATTTCTTGATGGGTTAGTAGTTCGAATGAATTTAAGAATTAAACTTCTACTATAACACTCTTACACACTACCACAAGTTATAATCTTCTATATGAAATTTGTTTATTAGGCCATCCATCTCAGAGTTCCACGGCCTTCTTTTGCTTCCAAATTTTAACACGTACGAAAAATATATTTTCAAAGTCAAAATTATGACTTCTAATTTCTGGCTTATATCGGGATTATTTTAAAATTAAAATTGATCAGATAAAAATTAAAAAAATTTAGAGTTCAAAACAAAATAAGAAAGAATGTGAACAATTGATTAAGTCAGACTAATGACTAAAATGACACGTAACAATTTTATAATTAACAAAAAGTTAGTTATGGCTAGGCTCGGCATAAAAGGAATCCATGTCATTCTTAACCTTTTGTGGTTAACCTAGTTCTATCCATCTTTAATATAAGTAACATATACTTTATAATTTTTAGAAAAAATTATATCTTAAAGTCAAGAATTTTGTTCTCCTCAATTAGAGTATGGTGTTATATATGTCACTGTTAAATTGATACTTTAAAGGGGTTGATGTAGTAGTGGTGTACAAAAGTGTGTCCAAGATACACACCGATGTTCTTGTCATAAAAATAAATGGACACGTGATGTAATATATACATTCTACTAATAAACACCAATCACTTATACATATTTACAAATAAAGATAAAGATTCATACCTTAAACAAACAATTAAAGTCATTCATGTTTTTTCTTCACCAAAGTAATACACACATCTATATATTGCACATAAATTTATCCATTTTTGTCCCCACGAATTTAAATTTAAATATAAGTATATATAAATTTATATAAAAATAAATATAAAAAAATAAGTTTAACATTCTAAGAATTAACCAATGTCTTCGAAACCAAACCCAAACAAACAGCAAACCAGACGACTTAATTAAAAGCTCGCGAGTCACGTCTGGTTTCAAAAACATTGCGCTAATAACTTCAATCCCTTTGCTTTCAAATGAACATCAACAACAATTACACAAATTCCACTTCAAAGAATCACTCACGAAATCACCTTCTTCTTCTTCACCGGCGATTCCGATCATCAACTCTCGAGAAAACCGGTCATCCGGAGAACCGAATTCCTCATTTCGCTCATATCTCGTCCTTTCAACGTCCTCCCGACGCCAGAGCAAACGGAAGACGCCATCTTCTCCGCCAATCGCCGCCGCACCATCACATGAGGCGGCACCATTTCTCCATCGTCTCCTTCGTATTCATATTCATACAAACTCCGTTCCACATAACAGCACCACGATACATTCACCGGTATGTTCACCGCCTTCGTCTTCGTCTCGACTTTTATCCTCTTCGATCGCCTCGATTGATCCTGATCCGAATCCGCAAAGCTCTTTAAGCAATGATCGTCTTCTCGTACGGTGAATACGACGTCGGATTCTTGGAATTCTTCCGCCATTGGAAGCTAATTTAGTTTTGAGGTTGAATTAAAGCATTGGATTGATATGAAATTGGGGGATTTATAGGGGATGATGATGATGATGATAATATGAAATCGTTATCGTAGTGAGTACTCAATCATTCTCTGTCGTTAGAGTGTGGTCCCGGGTTTCTCTCTCTAGACGTTTTTGTTTTCTCTCTCTAAAAGTTATTGAAGATGCATGTGTAAGCTGCCTAAATTCTACAGCTCACTTCAACCGGCTTACTTGCGGCTCACGGAACTGTGTACAACCAAACTTGCATGGAGTACTTCTTACGGTATGTTCCTTTGATTACGTTCTTACGGTTTTATTTGTTCTTTTGTAGTTTCGTCATTCGTGTGTGTGTGTGTGTACAAGTAGAGTTGCATGATGTACGACTTGGGTTGAGTCTAATTGAATGTCGATCTTTAATTGCATGGTTGTCTTTTTGTCAAAATGGATAGAAAAGGAAAAGTCATATAAATGAGATGTTGAGAGAAGAATTAAGTTTCTAAATAGAAATTTGACTAAATTTAAAACAAATAATTTTATTATTCTGTTAATTACCACAGGTTGATATCACTATGTCCACATAATGACCATATAGTTAACATGTTTCTTATTTGCTGGTTTTATTTTCTAGAAGCATGTAATGTTAGAAATTTTTAGTAAAAATAAAAACTAGTCAAGTTAAGATTTTCGTTAAAACATTAAGAATTGAAAAGGCTATATGCCTATATATATGTAATTTTCTTAAGAAATATGGCAAACGTTTCATATTCTTTTTACTGTAAAATCACACAAGCATTTATTACATAAATATATCTCTAAATTCATATTAATCTTTACTAGAAGAATATATTTGTCTTCTACATTAATTTTTGAGAGCACAAAATTATCTATGAATTTAATTCTCTTAATTATCTTTTACATGCAATTATATAATTATAATTGTTAATTTTTAAACCAACTTCCACCATAATTTATAAATGCCTATAACTTAGGGTTATTGGATTTTAATAATTGATCCCAAGTTTCATTTATTGGCCGGGATTAATCCCAACTCAGGAAATGTTTGCAAACATTCCCAACTTTGAACTTATTTTCCTCCAACGATCCCTTACTAACTAAGAGTTAACCTCTGTTAGTTTTTTTGATGAAATGAGGCCAACATCAAGCCATTTTTCAACTACGTCACCGCCTAGCCTCTGTCAAGTCTTTTGTTCGGTGTCTGGAGACACATGAAATCTACCTCCAATGAGTTAAGTTGTTCAGATCAAAAGTTGAAGATTGACGGGTTTTATGGTGCAGAAGTTTCAGATTGACGGACCAGATGGTTGATTTCAACTTTCTACTTAGTTTTTTGGGCATATAAACAATCCACGTCATCGAAAAACTAACGGTGTTAACTCTCAGTTAGTAAGGGATCGTTGAAGGAAAATAAGCTCAAAGTTAGGAGTGTCTATAAACATTTCCTTAGTTGGGATTAATCCCGGCCAATAAATGAAAGTTGTGATTATTAAAATCCAATAACCCTATAACTTATCCATACCTCAATATTTAAAAAAAAATATATACATGTTGTGTTCTTCACTCCTTTGCCGCATTATTTAGACACATCTCTAGTTAAATTATATGTTCTTAAGAGACCATACTAGTGGTAAATTGATTTATCTTCTAATCAAGTGTTACTGAATGAAAATCCTACAAAATACATATGTGATGATTTGATGATTTGATGATGGAGTAGATGTAGAACGTTGACTTTGTATTTGCAGGTACAAAAAGGTAAAATTATCTTTATTTTAGCTATTAATTTAAATCTTTATTTATAAGAATATGATTTTAATGCGGAGTTGGACACTTGGACTCACTGAAGGGTTTATTCTGATAAAAAAGAAAGGTTGTGGGACCAAACTGCAATATAGCCAATTCAATATGTTTCACCATTTCAGATAGGCCCATTAATCCATTATAGACAAAGTAGCCCATTATAGACAAATTAGGATAAATGAAAATATGAGGATTCTACTTAAAACATTTTATTTAAGATATTATAAGATATGTACAATTTTATAAAGGTCACCCGGCCCTCAATTTAAAAGTTTATACTATTACATCACATCTTTATACAATATACTCACTTTTTAAACTTTACATAATATGGGTTTACATAAGCAACTTCATGTTTAATATGTATTAGCAAGTCACTCAGCATCTTTTCTTATTTGAGGCTTTACTTTGTTTTCTATATTCTTTTATCGTTTTTTTTCAAAAATAGAACGTACTTAAAAATATTATTAACTATCATATCTTTTTTAATATTAATTAGTTACGAATATGCTATTAATTCTTAAAATCACACTTGTTATCTTGTAACAGACTATCACTAGCCGTTTCCCGTACCCGTCCTCCCTACCATAAGACCTATGCCGGTATACCCGTCCGACAAAGCAAGCCTTTGAGGGTACCCGTCGTGACGCCCCACCCACCCTTATGTCTAATCGAAAAATATTTTTTTGAGCAAAAAGTTTTTTTTCATTAAAAGTACATAATTGTTTTGAAATGAATTAAACCACCACCGCTCTTTCCTCGAAAGCCACAATACCATTTTATTTGATGTTTGTTTTTTCCAGTCACGATAAAAAGATTGTACTATGATGTTATATATACTTATATATGATGGTACGGTAATGTTTAGTTCTGTTGAAAATTATAGGGTAATTATTGTTGTTGACTTTTATTTAAGAAATATGAAATACAGTTACCAAGTTGATTCAAATTTTCTATGAATCTAATTTTAAGTTATAAAATATAATTGTGTTTTGATAAATGATTAAGTAAAACTTCGTTACGTATAGTATAGAATTTTAGTAAAAAAATATTATTTGTTATATATGTCATAATAATAATTTAAGTATTTTGTAACAAAATATACGACAGGTGTAACAAGAATTGTGGTGAAGAGCCTGTCGCACTCAAGTGACACGTGGCAGAATCGAATATCCAAACTACCGTCTGCTTGGAAGACACGTTGCTCTAATTTCGTGGAGCATTAATATTTATTAATTATTATAACAACTGGATAAGCTTGTCTGTTCATTCTTGGGAAACAAGAGATTAAATCATTAATTAATGTCTCTTATTTTCGTAAGAAATCAACAAAATCCGTTAATTATATACTCATAAATCATTATTAATTTATAAAATTTGCCTTCAACAATTAAATAAAAAGATAGAAGAAGAGATAGACATAGATACAATATGTCTAACTGAAAACATATTGTATTTTAGTTTGAATTTTATTTGGGTTAGACTATTTGATAAAGGTTTTGTCTTTTAGAGGGAGATCATGGGTTTAAACCCAGGTTTAATGTAATATGAAGTAATTTAAAAGTAGAATTAAGATAGATTTGTCGTTTAAAAAAAATTAATTTTTTAATATTTGTTTAAATTAATTGTGAATAAAAGGGAGAAAAATGATAATTATAAAAGTATAAAACGATATTAGTTAATTGAAAAAAAAAAAAGAGCATATTATTAAGGAATTTAACGTGAATGATGAATCAAATGAACCCTTTGATCTAGATGATCAATTTAATCCAATTGAACCCTCGAAACCATAAACCCATAAAGGTCGTGGTCTCCCGCTATAGACCATCACTCGCTGCTCAATGACCACCGGTGACCGGTCTCACTCTGCTCCGGCGAACGACGGTAGTATCTACGCTGACTATTCTTCTCATCGATGGACCGTGATATGTAATCTATTCAACCCTTTCTTCTAATTTTGGCTTTTCACTACGGAAATTGAAAGCTTGAAATTCAAACTACTTCATGTTTTTGCATCTCTATCGATTATTTCGATATGAAGTTATTCTATTGTAATTCCTCTATTTGAAACAAAATTAAGGAGCATCGATCAGTCCATTTTGCAAACCCTAAGTTCAACATCACGTATCGTGAATCTGGAAGTTGAAATCGTGAACGATAGATCGAGAATTACCCTAAGTTTACAATCTAAAGTAAATCATGAACAAATATCTATAGAAGAATCAAAACTTCACTAGACAATAGAACCTGCAACTTCTTAAATTGTATTGATATGGTTACTTCTATAATTATTCATCTGTGTTCTTATGTTTTCCAAGAACTTTCTAATTCATACATAAGATGAAGATAGATTACTACTACGCCATAGATACTGCAATAGGACTGCGAACATTATGAATGCCATCACTCCAAGTGAGCCACCCGAATGAGTACACACCTTTTTTCCCCCTCAAGTGTCCTTCCACTGTTAACTCAAAGTTCTTCTTCTCGCCTGTACGATTAAAGTGCAAAACAGGTGGAGAAACTTTGACGGTAAACCCCGAGGGGGGCTCGACACGCGCAAAATAAACACTTCCTTTACCCCCAACATTCGTGACCGTCCTCCTAGCAGTCTGTTTGCCATTTATTTCAGGGAAACTGAAAGAGGGGTAGTTTAGGTTTTGAATTGAAGGTGTAGTTTTGGGGCATATGAAAGTTGGGTTGGATTTTAAATCAGCATGTTTGCAAAGAAATAATAAATAATCGGTGTAGGAAGCATCGTAGACGAGCCCAGGATCAGCTGCCTTTTCTGGTCTGAAATGACCTGACCCGAATTGAAATGGATCTGCCTGATTGCCTGATGCATCTGTTATTTGTGTCCCAACATTGTTTACTATTCCAGCTGTGATTGAAACAAAAAATACGTTAGTTTTCAGTAAAATCAAACATTGATTCGGGTTGTGGATGTCATACCAGTGGTTATAAGTGCTGATTTTATGACGGCACTACTCCAATCAGGGTGGATTGCTTTAAGCAGTGCTGCTGCAGCCGATACATGAGGGCAAGCCATTGAAGTTCCTGAAAGTAGGTTGTATTTTACTCTTCTACGGTCACCCTCTATCTTTGTAGGAGAGTTACCTTCTGTCCAAGCTGCTAAAATATTCAACCCTGGTGCAGCAATATCAGGCTATCGAACAAAAAAAAAAACAAAATTATTGATCAAATGACTTATAATAGTTAACATAAAAACCTTGAGACTGGCTTTTATTTATCTGGATTTCATTAACTACCTTGAGAATCTCAGGCGAAATTGCATTTGGGCCTCTACTTGAGAAGGCAGCCATTGATGGTGCTGGTTTAGCTTGTAATACGGTTCTTCCTGGATAAATGTATGCTGTTCGGGTTTTTGTCGAATTTATGTACTTAAGAATTTTTATTGCATCATCTGATGTAACTGCAGTTGCTGGAAGAACATGAGCATCTACAGTTAATTCAGCCCCATTTGCTGGGCTGTTTCCTAAAATGTAACCTATACCACCGGCCCGTTTCACTTCCATCCCTTTTCCAACTCGCGTCCCGTTCCCTCGCAAGCAAAAGACAATTTTGCCCTTGGCTTTTTGAGGGGATAACGAACCAGGTAAGCATTGACTGTATCATTAATTCATATCAAGGTTCAGTACATTCTGATTATGTTTTTCTTAAAGTGTCATTTTTCTTATAAAATATTAAATTTTGAATTATTACCCTGCTATGTATGTTTTTGGTACATCTGTGTTCACCACCTCAGCTGCATAAACAAGTTGATACATTTTCCTTTGTGGTAGCTTATATGGAGTTGCTGACTGTCCCTGTTACAAAGAGAATTATCACTTTTTAATTTGACATTTTGGTACATTGGTTTAGGTGATAAATATAGACATATAGTTGTTTAAGTACTGACCTTGACTTTAATGCCATTTCCTAGCTGGACTGGGGCGACAAAAGCCCGATCGATGGAACTAGCAGCAACTGTGAGAATCCATGGTGCGGTGTTAACCACGGTTGATTGGGCTGGGCCTTCATTACCTCCACTGCAAACAACCAAAATGTTATTTTTAGTTGCTTGTAGGGCTCCTAGTGCAAGCCCATCCTCTGTATAACTAATGGGGCTAGATGACCCGATAGAGATGCTGAGTATATGAACACCGTCATGAATGGCATCATCAATCGCGGCTAACATGTCTTCAAAAAGGCACGTGTTCCCATCTTCTTTACCTTTCGAAGGTATCGGCCAACAGACCTTGTAGATGGCCAGGCGGGCCAGTGGTGCACCACCAAAGGCGGTCCCACGGGAAAACCCACCAAGGGATGAGGCATTGGGTACACCTCGGCCTCCTACAGTTGACGCTGTGTGGGTCCCATGCCCATCCATGTCACGAGGGGACCGGCTATCATTGGTGGTGTTTAGTGGCCCGTATCGTGCTTCATAACCTTTGAGGTAATACCGAGCTCCTATCAGTTTTCTGTCATAAATCATAAAAAATTTAGAGTTACCATACTTCAATTATTATGTAAGTTGAAACTTCAATTATTTGGTTGTTGATGGCTTATTCTGATATTATATTTCTGAATTAACATTGAAAATTGTGATATCAGATGATCAAATGTGACTTTTGGGAGGGACCAAACATAGTGGCCTAAGGTACAAACGAAAGATGCATGGGAAAATTATAGGTCACAAGATGGCCCAAGAAACAGCCAAATTGAGGTAACCACTAATGTATTACTTATCAGGTCAGACATTTGGATTCTATGTAATCGACAATTTTGGCTTTCCAATCACACCACCATTTTTATTATACAAATCAACTCCAGCCAAGTATTTCATTCAGGGACATCATCACCATGATTGGTCATTCTAATATAAAAATCATCTATTTACCTGATAACGAAAGTTTGTATCCTTTGGTCTATTTTATCGGGCTGGTTATACGTACCCTTTAAATTTTCAGTGTACCTTTTCTTCTAAAACATCACATCAAAGGTATCTTTCTTGTATTAGACTATTAATAGAGCAAATCGATGGTATGTTTAACACATCCCTATTTTGACCCGCTCAAATGTACTTGTAGTATGGATGTTCAAAAATTATAAAAACTGATCGAATTGTTTGAACCAAAGCATCGATTTGATAGCTTGGCAACTTAAGGCCCGAGCGACAGTTTGCTACTTGAAGCTTTTGTTTAAACTGAAGCTATAATTTAATATTTTAGATATCTATATATATGTATTATATTTATAAATTGTCTTTATATTTTAACACTAAGTTTGGAGAATCTGTTCAGTCCCACCATCCAACCCCAAGGGATATTACTTAAAAACCTATGAAAACTAATTGCTTTGTGTCGATTGATCTAGTAGAAAACTTACCAAATATATAGATTTATAGACTTCCTTAAAATCAAATGGTTTATACTTGAGGCTATAAGTAAAAAACGTTTTAGTAATTTTTTTTTAATAACACTTGTGAAATAGGAATAATAAAATAACAAAGAATAATTTAAAAGAGTTGTTGGCTAACCTGTTGCAGTGTGTTGATTTGAAACTGGGCCCAGTTTGGCAGATACCTTTCCAAGAAACTGGAATGGGTCCCATTCCTCTATCATTGAAGCTCTCTGATTCTGGCCACACTCCTTCACCAATACAACATTTTTTTCATATTACCTTTTCATATTTAATATAATATAATCTAAAATTAATTAACAGAAAATTAAGTATTTTTTAAGTAATAAAATCTTGTTAGATCTATCTTAAATAACAAAAACACATAAAACTAGTTCTCAAATCTATTGCTATCTCAATGAAGTCTAGAGGATTCAACATCAGTATGGATGTGGGATCCATGTTTGTTTGTTGGTGTTAAAATTCAACTGTCTTGACGATGCGTCCAAGACATTTATAATAATAATTTGGCATTTTGATGATGCTTATTAAATCATTCTAGAATTTATAATTTTTTTAAGAAGAGTGTCAAAAACAGAAAGAAAAAGAGAAGAAGAATACCACTATCCATCATGCCAACAATGACATTTTTGCCATATTGAGATTTAAATAACAAGTCCTCCCTATCTAATAGATTTGGCTTCAATTCTTCATCTAAGCCTGCAAATCCCCATGATCTTGTGGTATGCAATGAATATTCCCTTTCATGGCTAGGAATCACCTTCACCACCTCCTCCATATCTATTCATATTCAATACATTTACATTTGTTAAGTCATTTTAAGTTTTCAACACCATAAGTATTCAGCAGTGAATATATAATTTTTATAAAATCGTTAGATACTACAGTGTGTTCCTTGTGAATACGTGCATACACAATATATTATTGTATTTACCAAGAGTATTAAGATATATCAATACTCGTTTGAAAAACAAATTATATTGTTTTTAAGAGTAGCAACAAACTCAATAATTCATGTGGTAAATTGTTTGTTGCAATAAGAAAAGATCACATGGTGGACTTTTCTATAAAGCAATTTCTTTTGTAATTTACTATTGTATGAAACTACCACTTGCAAGTGATGACAAAATCCTTCACATGAGGTAAAAAGTTGGTGGTGGTGGTTTACCGGAGAGTTGAGACGCCTCCTCGGCCGTAAGCAAGGCGGCAAAGCCATTGATGCTATGCTTATAGCTGTAAAGGAGTGACGATCTTGCTCCTTGTTCAATCTTTTTGACTGAAGATAGGTAAGAAATATGACTTTCCTCAATCTTATCTAATGTCTTCTTTCCAATATCATCATTATGCTTCAAGTGCACTATATACACCTGCCCATAATAACACATGAAACAATTAAACTCATGCAAACACACACATGAAACATGTTAAGGTTTTGTTAATGTGTGTACAACCTTGGTGTCAACACATGAAGCTAAGAGAGGCAACAAAAGAAGAACTAGAAGACGTAGAGAAGTCATGTTGATGGTGGTTAAAGCTTCAAAGAATCAAAGGCAATGATTATGAATATGAATGAATATTGGGCTATTTATAATAAGAATTGGTGTGCCGTAGAATCTAGGGATTTTATCAACAAATCAATCTTGAATCTAGGGTATGGATAGCAACAAACAAAAAATAACAAAGGATAAATAAAAGTTTGTCATGTATCAATCGTCAATTCAACTTGACAAATTTTCCCTTTCTCCTATGGTTATAAATACTAATCTTTTAAGTCCCGTCATTTTTACTGTTTAATCTTAATTTTCAATTTAATTTATATGTTTAGTTTATGTTCTAAGAGTTAAAACACATAAAAAAAAAAAAAAAAAAAAGGGTAGAAGGTTTGAAAAATAAAGGTTAAGTTGTAAAAACTAATATTTTAGTATATAATTTTTAAGGACAATTGATGATAGGCCAAGGTGTCTATCAATAATATAATAAGTTAATAACTAACAGATAGAAATATAAGGTATATTAGTTAGATAAGATACAATATATTCATGTATCAATAATTATAATATAGTTAATGTAACAGATATTAAGATAAAATATAAATTATAAGGTTATATATAGTAGATTTGATTATCAATATATAGTTAGATAGTATAGATATTAGTATTACATATAAGTTAGAATTAGATAAAATATATTATAATTTGTTATGTAGATAAGATTTGTTATAAGTATGTTATTGTAACATAGGATTTGTGATTTAATTTGGTTACTTTTAAGTAATTATCTTTATTTTTTCGTAACTAGCATTTCTAATTTGATTAGATTTCTTTTTAAGTGATTGGTTTTATATATATCTTAACTAGGATTTGTGATTTGATAGGATTTTCTATAGTTATCCCTATTATACTTTTTACAATTATCTCTTTACACGTGTTGTGACGATAACATTAACGTGGTCAAGTATGTGAATGAAAATATATTAAGTTGCTGTGACTCGGTTTTAAAGATCGAAACATGTATAGAAAATAATTATATAATGGTACCGAAGTTCTTAGGTCGCTATCGGTAAAACCAATGTTATATGGACGTCAAGAAAAAAAGACCCTATTTAAAATACATCTCCGTAAAACCGAAGTCATATGAAGGTCAAGAAAAAAATCAAACACAACCATAAATTATTATTATTTTAATTAACGAAAAAAAGTTATTGAAGAAAAATAATATTAGT
Organism: Flaveria robusta; assembly: GCA_025506415.1. NCBI lineage: Eukaryota > Viridiplantae > Streptophyta > Magnoliopsida > Asterales > Asteraceae > Flaveria > Flaveria robusta. The sequence continues at coordinate 4,796,181 of CM046470.1, forward strand.
AGAAATTTTAATGGGTTAATGGTTAAAGCATATATTATGTATATTATAGGGGTAAACTTAAATCTTTAAAAATTCGAAGGATAAAGTTGAAAATTCTGTAGGGTAAACTGGAAAATTTTGTGGGTAGCTTTTGATTATGAGTTTTCATTCTGTGGTGTGGGGTAAACTGAAAAATGTTGTTTAAATCTCAATGAGTAGAATGTGGAGTTTTCATTAGTCAACAATTCAACATAACGTGCTATCGTTTTGGATGATCACAGTGGTTCTTTCATCACTATCATAAGTCGTTTTTCTTTGAACACATTTGAAAGTTGTATGACAAATATTTCATAAAAAATTATAAAAGACACAATTTTGAAGCTTTTAGAATCAAACTAAAATGGTTTTAATTTAATTAGTGATAGGCAAGGAATGAACTAATGATATATATGTATTTCTTTCACCCAAGTGGTGCTGGGTTCAAGCATCACTTGAGGCCTTAAATTAGATGACGTTGTTAAAAGAATTTGGATAGGAGATGGATGAATCTTTGCAAAAGTATAAGAAAAGCAACTTAAGATTAGATCTACCATTGGGAAAGAATTTTGAGTTGTTTAAGGCTTAAGGAAGCTGGCACGGTGGTGAATCCCTCACATTAATTGAAGTGTAACAATATTTAACAGGGTTTGATTATTGCATAATTTATTTATAAAAAAGTACATGTCATATGATGTTTTATCGTCCTTGACACAATTTTGTTTGGTTTGTGGAACAACTTTCGAAATGGTTGTGATAAACTGGAACACACCCGTCTTCATTTTCACTTGTTTCACATTCCTTTAACTTGTCGCGCAAGTAGTATTCACATTTTTTCACACTAAGACAAAAGAGCTACCATTAAGTTGATGTTTTAATACTTAGATATTCTCATGAACAACTAAATATACTAATAAAAAAAGTTATATGCTTAGATGTTCTTATGAACAACTTTATAAAGTTTAAACAATATGCAAAGGGCTTCTAAGGTTCTAAACTAGATACCCACCCCATCATTTATAAATTTGTACATTTAGATCCTCAATACCACTATATCTTAAAGAGGTCAAAGTGGGCCGATAAAAAGGGCCACGAGTGGTCATTCACAAGGGTTTGCATCTTTTTTCTCTACCTTTTATATATACTTCTACTTTCTACTTGTGACTCATGCGAAACGGGGTTAATTGGACCAATAAAGAAGCTTAAAAACTCTAGTAGATCAAGGGAACAAATTCAACATTCTTAGGGGTTTAAAGTGACGATGATAGCATGGTCATTCGCTACCCTATCTTGATCTTGTGATTATCTTGATCTTGTGATATGATTTTTAGTGGGGGTCTTTGTCCAAAAACAAATTCTCTCACACCATGCACAAAAGTAAAAGATACCTAAAGCTTTATAAAACTCCTAATTCGAAGAGAAGAAGAAAGTACACATCTAAAAAACAAGTATACAAAGACAATGGATAACAAAGAATAAAAGTGACACAAACTTACAAAATGGAGCGGTCCATTTGGACCCAACCTAGGTCCTTGCAAGATTCTAGCTTGAGCACATGCTCCTATGCACCAACACCCTCAAACTCTAATTAATCAAGGTTAACAATATGCAATCTAACCTCAATTGAATCTATTTTGTTCGAGTTTAAGCTTCACTTGTTTAATTGAAAAGTGTTTAGATTTGAACTTGACTCATTTACATCTTTGTGTAAGGTTTGAGCTTAGATTTAGCTCACTTAATATTATTTTTTATTTAATTTTATTTTTATCTCTATTCATATGAATTATTTCTATATGTAAGAGCATTTACAATCCATTTCCCATTCTCATTCATATAATTACACTAAAAACATCTATTTTTTTCTCTCTTTTTCAATTAAATAATATTTTTTCATATTTTTATTATTACTTATTCTCTCTCATCTACTCACAACCACTTTTAAAATATTAAAAAAATTATGGGGGTTGTACCGTGTTTCCCTAAATATAGAGAATCACGGTACAACCCCCATAAATTTTATTTCCCCTTCACTCACAACCACTCACAACCATCCCCTATAATATAGGGCACCCACTCATATAAAAATGGGGTACGGGCTGTGAATGCTCTAATATAATATATATTTTTCGTTATTTTCTTTACAATTATATAAAATAATATTAGAATTACATATTCATTATGTTAATTCTTTTATATTTACATAAATAAATATTTTGCTACGCATGTGTATGGAACTCGGGTTTAACCTATTTAATAATAAAATAAATATAATAATTACAAATTTATTATATTAAATAATTCTTATATTTATAACAAATTAAATATTTAGTTAGGCACACAAGCCTAGTCAACGATGTGAAGCTCGAGCTTGACCTTAATTATTAAACCAACTTCAATTTAGATACATGCTCATTTAAGCTTAATTCGGTTTGAGCTTTTAACAAACTAATCTTGAGTAATTCATGGACGGCTAGACTCGTTAGGGGTTCTCGGGGCATACTCAGCAAAACTAACTGGCTTGATCGGGTACCTTGGCAACACCGCCGCCAATGCCTTAGCAACCCCATTTCGGCTACCTGTTTTTGTTTTGATCTTCAACCAAAACCGGTTTGCAAAACTTTATTTAGATTGGAAACCACAAAATCTTCAAGAAAATCAAAATAGTTATTTGGAAATAGCATGATCATAAAGTCATAAACAAACAAACTAAAAAAAACAGAAGTAAAAAACATCCATGTATTTGGAGATAGCATGATCATAAAGTCATAAACAAACAAACAAACAGAAACAGAAGTAAAAAACATCCATGTATTTTAAGTTTGTGACCGCTAACATAGATTTGTATATATATCTATAAAAGATCAATCTGCCAGTTTCTTCAACAGAGCCACCACATCTGCAGAAGAATTCAACAGATACCTTGCGGTTGATCGCTTTCTTCCAACTGCACACGAGAAGTAGTTGTCACCCTGGAGATCCAGCACCGATGAACCATTGTTGGATGCACTTATGGCCATGTTTCCATTCATGGAGCAGCAACCCTTGTCACCATTGGAACTTATAACCGCATGGTCGGCGGATTTGATTCTTTCGTCTGAACGATTTGGAGAAAGCCCGTTGGTGGGACTCTCTAAACTCGAGTGGGTCGGGCTTGCTGTTATAGCCGGAAGCTCTGGCTCAAAAAACATGTATATATCTTCATCCTAAAACAATCATAAGCATCCGGTTAAATAGAGATTAACTGTATGCATGAACACTAGTAGTGGCTAATGAGTAAGAATTGTCACTTCTAACAAACAAGTTTCCGCTTTAATCAAGCCTTAAAAGATCATGCAAATAAAAGCCAATTTACTGAAAGTCAGACATTTTTAATCTATGCAAAAAGTCAACCGATGCAATTCTCATGAGAATTTTAGAACACTACCTTTGGAAGGAAATGACCAACACACAGTACATAGTCAATAGGAGCCTTCATATCTTTGTCATGTATAACTTGACCTAAAATGCCACTTACACCAAGACCCTAAAATAAAATTCACCAAAAACAATCAAAGATCAACATGGGTTTATGCTATAACACGCCCGATAGAAAGGGTGAGAAAAAGTTCAGACCTTTGAGACTCCATTGGCTCGAACCTCAACAGACCGCCCACCTTGGACAACTTCTACTGAAGCATTTGATATGGGCCCGGTCCATAAATGCTGCAACATGTCCCTTGCTTGAAGTCTTCCAAACTCGAAATCTTTTGTTAGAAATCAACCAAAACGACAAAAAAGAATTAATTTCAGGTTATAAAACGTTTCAAACATGAAATTTTTAGATGGGAAATGGGAATAGACCTGAATACTTATAGTTCCAGAGGATTGATGTCTCACGAAGCTCATAGTAAGAACGTGGTGTTCGCTCAGTGAAGTACTCAAAAACATGCTGCAACCAGATCAAATTTCAAGACCAAGTAAAAAAAATTTAAAAATATTTAACAGGACATACTGCACGCATATGACCAGTTGCTCGGTCCACCAATCTTCCCACATACGAAAATAGAAAAAAAAAAAAAAAAAAAAAAAAAACATAAACAAGCATGGACAGACCTTAACACTTTCGATCCAATCTACATGTATATTATCTGTTAAGTTTTGAATCCATTTCTTGTTAGCTGTTCTTAAAAACACACCATGTTCGGCTGCAAGCCATATATTGTAATCTTCAAAGTTCTGCAGAATCATCGAGTCAGCAAACGTCAACTTGCCTAAAAAGAGAAATTTAAATGCATTTGCAAAAATGATTTGCTACCTTATCGAGTACGCTTCGGTGGCTCCCACTTACAATAACAACCGTTGTTCTTGGATCATCACAAAGCTTCTTCAATGGGCCTTCTAGCTCAGGATGCAGACTAAGTTCCATTTCTTTGAATTGGTCAACCCTTCCATCAGCATTCACTGGTTCAGTCAATGTTGCATTGAACCCCTGTATATTAAAATTACTTATTAACCCCAACCTCAAACCTGAAACAGGGAGCTTTTACTCCCATTGCAGCAAACTCTTTTTTGCATAAAAATGTCATTTTTGGTTATAATCAGAATTTGGCAAACATCTTTAACTCTATAAATCTGATTAATAGAACTTCAAACAACAAAAAAGTACAGTCCCAACACCATATTATCCGTTTAATTACAACTAATTATCTGAATCTGATTATTTAATATCATATAATCACTTTCAAAATGCACACACAAACACCACTATTGTGATTAAAAAAACTGAAGAACAGAATACCAATATGATCAAACGGTTATTGGAACACTGATAGCTGTTAACTGCATGTTCAGTTTGAAGCTGAGGTGGAATCTGTTTGGTTCGCAGTTGAGCTTCCACAATTGTATCATTGAGTTCACTATAAGAAAAAGAAACTAATCATAGAAAACGAAAAATAAAAAAGAAGAAAAACACAAATTAAAAAACTCAAACCTAACAAAAGTTTCAGCCCATTCTTGAGATGTATGAGTAGTGACATGCATGTAGTTATGATGGTGTCTTTTTTCCCTCTCATCAGAAGACATATTTAGAGCATAAGCGATTGAAGAAGCTACTTCTGTGATATTCCATGGATTTACCAAAAGTGCCCCTGCACCGAGAGACTGTGCTGCTCCTGCAAACTATGTATATATAACATAGAAAATGGTTAAATAAGGAAATTATATAAAGAAAAGAATGTATGAGCACTAAATGATGTATCAGCACCTCACTTAGAATCAGAACACCTTTCTTTGAAGCTTGGCAGGCTACAAATTCATAGCTCACAAGATTCATTCCGTCCCTTAGGGATGTAACGAGTGCCACATCTAATCTCATGCGAGTGACGAGCATTAATTTAAAATCAATGAGTGCTATATAAAATAATATCAGAAGATCAAAATGATACCAGTCATGGATCTCATGCGAGTGACGAGCATTAATTTAAAATCAATGAGTGCTATATAAAATAATATCAGAAGATCAAAATGATACCAGTCATGGCGTATAATGCACATAAGGCATGAAAGTCAAGAGATCGATCCTGTAAGATGCACAAGAAAGTGAGACATTTTACGTATAGACATGAAAAAGAATATTTCTATTATAGACTATTTTAATCAGATTAAAGAGACACACCAAATGATGAATTGGGACGGATGTAAGCGTCCCAAACCTTCCATTAATCCGTCCAACGATTTCATGAACTTGACATGTAAGCTTTTGATCTGTCAAGAAAACAAAAGTTCCATTAGATATAGAGAAACAAAAGTTCCAAAGACGTTAGTCAGCATAGTCAAACATACACTCAGGGACATCCGTTCTTGTCGGCACGGCAATCTGCAGAAGAACAACTTTATCGTGCCAATCTGGATTTTCTTCAAGGAACTTCTCAAATGCTAGCAACTTTTGTGGAATTCCCTTAATCATGTCAAGACGATCAACTCCTAGCATTACCTGCAAGATTGAATTTTTATAGTTTCTGCAACCTTTTAAACATAATTTGCACAATATAGTATCATGTGAAAAGGGTAATCTAAAAATAGTGTTCCCAATTAGATCACCAGCAAAATACAAATTTTCTTAACTCACTTTTCGATCACCAAATCTTCCCTCGAATTCTTTTATATGATTCTTGACTTGTGGAAGTTGAATGGCTCTAATAAATCTATCAGAATCTATCCCAATAGGAAACTGCAAATATAAAAAGATCACATGATAATTCCCACAAGTAAATAAGTAAATTTAATCAACAAGACTGATGAATTATAAGTAAATATACCGCAGCTACGCGAGTAAGCCTCCCTTGATCTTCCACTCCTACTGGGGTCCCCTCAAGCCCAAGAATACGTGTGCAAGCACTCACAAAATGCCTTGCATAATCGTAAGTGTGAAAACTAAAACAAAAGGAAAACAATAATCAATTCTTGAGTTATAAAAGCCATAACTAAAAGAAAGTGATTATAAACATGAGGTAGTTACCCGACTAAATCAGCTGCAAGAACGGCTGTTAGCAGCTCTGACCGGGATGGCATTATCCTATGAATCTCAGAGGACGGAAATGGAGTATGCAGAAACCATCCAACTTTCATGTTCGGGTTCTTGTCTTTTAAACATTTTGGAAGAAACATAAGATGGTAATCATGACACCAAACAACATCTCCTTCTTGATAAATTTCTTCCACTACGTCTGCAAACATTTGATTCGCCTTTTTGTATGCATCGAATTGTGATTGGAAATTACAGATAGTTGCAAGCCAATCTTCTTGAGGAAGCCCCAGGTAATGAAAAAGCGGCCACAATATATTGTTACAGTAACCGTTATAATATAAATGAACAAGATCTTCATCAAGAAAAACAGGAACACATCGCTGCATATGAAGTTAACAACAAATGGCTATATGAGATGAAATTTTTTGCTATTGCAAGTAACAAAAACTAAAGGTCACGTGTTGAAACGTAAAATCAACCTTCTTGGCTAAAGCTTCGCTAAGTGATTTTTGTCCAGCTTCATCAGGTACATTTACACCCGCCCACCCTATCCATCTTGTTTCAAATTCCGTTATTCCTACAAGAAAATTCATTCCAATATTTAAACTCTTTCGTTCTATAATTTTATAAATATTATAATATGCGTCGCGACAAAAATCTAAAAAAAGGAGAAAACGTACCCAAAAGGGCGCTGACTAAGCCGCCAACACTCACTTCAAGTTGCCAGCTTGCCTCACCCTTCCTTACCGCCGATACAGGAAGGCGATTGGCGACAACTAACAACCTATGTTTGGAAGGCCGTTTATCTTGTATCTCACTTTCATTGCTAGTTATTTTGTTTGTTTTGATACCATTCGCTAATTCTTCTTCAGTAGGTAACTTATCAGTTATGGATGTTATTATTCGATTATCCACACTACTACTTTCCATACCTCCATTACTAAGACTATCCTCATTATTGGATTTTAAAGATTTCCTTAATTCTCTTTCCTTCAGGAGTCTTTCAAGCCTAGTCCTAAGTATAACAGATGTATTTTCATAATCATCTTCAAACCTATTTGATTTCTTCAACTCGTCCTGCAATTAACAAATAAGTTCCATGTCAAAATCGCGTATCTGTTATAGTAACTTCAAAGTCACATTTCTTGAATAAGAGATTGATCATCTGAATCACTACACAGCATTTCCAAACAAATTAACCAAAACATTATCATTTAGCAATAAACTGATCGCGAACCAATACTGAATCATTCACAAATCATTTGATTAAGAAATGTGGCAGGGGATAGCAAATGGGGGTGAAGAAGACAATCTACAAGTTAAAAACCAATTGGGGATACAAAATTGTAAGCATTACACACATGTTTGTCTAAAACAAACATATACACAAACACATATTGGGGAGTCAATTGCAAACTTACACAAGAAAAGAGTAAACAAACTGAAATTTTCAAATCAACACATAGTTGAATCCAATATTTTTTTACCTTATTCATTAGACATATTCAATCACAAGAACACATTCAAGAAATCAAAGATTACTCAAGCAAAACTCCAAATTGAATCAACCCCACATAACAAAATCAAAAACCCATCAAGATTTGAAGTGGGTTTGCACCAAAAATTCAAGAAACAAAGAACAATAGCAATCTTTTATCAAATAAAGATTAAGGGTTTATGTTGGTTTTACCAAATCGTGCTCAAGAACGCTGATCTCGTCGGAAGAGTTTAACTTCTGCATTATTTAACTTCAAAAAACAAAACCCTAGTGCTGATGTTGAAGGTTCTAACGAATGTATCCATTTATAAAGAACGAAAGCTGATTAAAGACGCTTAATTTTGGAAACAAAAAAGTAAAAACTGCAAAACCCCCCTCCAATATAAGAAACGGTTCGCCACTGGAAAAATTCTTCCAAATATGAAAGATTATATGAGTAACCATATATACATTTACACACAGATTCACAGAAGAAAGAAGATGAAGAGGTGGGTGAGTGGGTGGGGTTGGGGGTGGGGGGGGGGGGGGGGGGGGGTTGAGGGTTATAGATGATTACAGCTGACGGTTGTCTACAGTTCTCATTATACAAGGCATTGTTAAGCCATGCAGAGAAGAGTGTGGATGAAATGATTTTTTTAATTGAAAAATATATTTCTTTTTTTGGCCAGTTGAATATAGCATAGATTGTTAGTCAAAACAAACCCAAAAGCAAACCGGGTGTCATATTGATTTACTGGTCGAATTGTTTGAATCAGATTCAAGAAACGAATGATGATGTTATAAATAATAGATGTATTAAAACAATTTTTATATTTAAATTATATCAAAAGATGAAATCAGTAATTTTTTGATGTGAATTTGCAATTTTAATAAAATATGGAAAATTATTTAGATATAATATGAATAATAATTGAATATGAGAGTTTAAAAAGAAACATATAAAAATGTAAAAAAAAAAATAATGAAATACCGGTATGACCATCTAAACGACCGCTCCGGCCCGGTTACGAAAATATTGATTATGATTATTTTAAAAAATATTTATTTCTTTGGTGATTCTTTTTTATAGGTATAATAAATGTTCTTGATATTTTTAGCTGAACCCAAAATAGAAAATATGTATTGCATTCTATATTATGATAGTACGTACTTTGATAGTATATATTAAGATGAGTGTTATTGTAGTATAAGTTTTGATCAAGTAGATTTACACAAATATGAATTCGTTAAATTCAAATTATTTTTCTTTTTACGTTTTGATTTATATTGTAATCAATGAATAAAAACCCATTAAATTTATGTGATACACTATTATTGTTACAATATTTGTGTTGTAACTTGTAATGGCATTGTGGCATCTAAGGATTTAATGACCTTATGTATAAATCACCTTCTGTGTTAACAACAAATTCATTAAATACATTTTAATTTAAAGTTTTGTATAGTCCTTATTCCTTAATGGTGTTTGGTAACTCAGTTCTTGACGTTTTTAAATGCTCAACAGATTTATGTCATCCTTGCGCATATTCTCCTTCATGGTTTCTATGATTGTATTTTCATTTAATGATTTTTATTGGTTTGGAAGTTATTTTATAAATGTTTTTTTTCCATCTAAGTCACTTATTTTTTTAAACTCTAATAAAGTCACTTAACTTGCATTAGTTGTTTTAGTTTTGTAAAGTTATTTTATAAATGTTAAATGCTATAATATTAAATTATCTAAATGGAACATATATAACTCTTGTTATTTATTTATTTAATGATTAGCTTTAAAACTTTTTATACGTAATTATAATCATATTTTATTTTCAAGTAGCTATTTATACGTAATTATGATTATATATTATCTTCAAGAATGGTTTTATAATTTATAAATTTTTATTATTAACTATCTAATATTTTATTTATTCAAGCCATATATATACGAGTATTAACCTAGTATAACTAACTAGTTTTAGCAAACCCGTGTAATACACGGGTTGAAAATATGAAAACAACATAATTCATAAATGTATAAATATTTCGTATGATTAAGTTATGTATTACTATAACAATGAAAAATAAAATGTTACATTTATAAATTATAAATATTTGAATACTTTTTTGAATAATATAATATACAATTGACCCATGTAAAATTAAAAATCAGTTGTCTTAAAATCACACTAACCTAAAATATTTAAATATATCAATAAATATTTTTTTAGTTTTTTTAAATTGAAACTTATTTAACTATAAAAATATGTATAGTTCAAAACAATATGATTACACAATGAAGTTGATAATATAAAAAATTAAATTCAAAACAAAATGAATTATTACTATTTATTGAGTTTCTTAAAATTAAAACTTGACTAAAATAGTATATTAATTTAGGCGGGAAAATTTTTTTGAGGAGTAACATTAGAGTGCCATGTGGCATCCTAGTTATTCTTTTATTATATACTATAGATATAGATATAGATATGATTCTCTTTTTATAAAGCAAAGGATTCACATTGAACTAGACTTGGGCAAAAAAACCGGGTACGGACCCGACCCGGCGAACCCGACCCGGACCCGGATCCGGGTACAACCCGGTATAGGGTGTACCCGGTTTGGAACCGAAAATACCCGGTTGGTAGGAACCGGTTATGGTTTTTTATATTTTTCTAGAACCCGAACCGTACCCGACCCGACCCGGCCCAACCCGGACCCGACCCGATCGTACCCGTTGGGACTCATTTTTGACCGTTTTTTTTTGTTTTTTTTGCCCCCTAAGGTAGTATAAATAGGTGTGGGTTGGTATGATTGAGTACCCAACTCTCAAACGCAAAAACATACGCAAAAAAAGCAAAAAATACTCTAGTTTACTCTTGTTTTACATTTTCACTCTCTCGTTTTACACTTTTTACTGTCTTGAATCTTGTAATGGCTCAATCACAATCTTCCGTTGGTCAAAGTTCGTCCAACGCTCCAACCGTCGTTCGTGTTCTTCCACACAATCGTAACATGGATGTATGGTGCAATTAGGATATGGTTGAGTTGAGTGACGGGTCTGTAAAGGCTTGTTGCAAGTTTTGTGGAGCTTTGCTTGCTAAAGATTCTAACACGACTTTAAGCAAACACATTAGCAAGAAGTTTTGTAAGTCGTTGAAAAGTAATCCGGATTCGCAACAAACACAATTAGGTGGAGACGGTGGAATCTTTAATTACGACGTTAATAGGGTTCGAGATCGAATGGCGAAGTTCGTGATTCAAGAAGCTTTGCCTTTTAGTCACTTCGATAATCCTCGTTACGCTTCAACCTCGTTACAACCATGTAAGTCGTGCTACCCTTAGACGTTATTGTTTAAAATTATGAAAGCAAGCAAAAAACGATTTAATTGTATTATTTGAAAATTTAAATACCGGTGTAAACTTAACTAGTGACGTTTGGTCGGCTCCACACGGTTTACTCGAATCGTACCTTTGCGTCACCGCTCATTGGGTAGATCCCAAATCATGGCAATTGATGAAACGTACGATTGCGTTTGATCTTTTTCCTTATCTACACACCGGAGAATTTTTGTTTTACTTTTTGGATAATGTAATAACTACTTTTAATTTACAAAATAAATTTTTTTCAATGGCATTTGATAACGCTTCTAACAACACAACCGCGGTTGAAAAATTAAAATTAAAATATCTTTCGATTGCAAACGGTGATTTTTTCCATACTCGTTGTGTTGCACATATTATTAGTTTAGTAGTGCAAGACGGTCTATCCGTGCAATTTGTTGATAATTTTATTAAAACTTTTCGAGTTATGTTACATGACGTTTATAAAAAAAGTAGAAGAAGATATCAAGATTATAAAAAACTTTGTAAGGATACAGACTCTATATTTTTAGGTCCTAATTGGGATGCACCTACTTGGTGAAATTCGACTTTGTCATATGTTTAATTGTGCTTTAAAACAAAAGAGAACTTTGAAAGCTTTTCATAATAGTCTTTTGGATAATGGTGAAGCCGACCCATTTCCGGATGCGGGTTGGAAGAATGTTCAAAGTCTATCCGATTTTCTTGAGGTGTTTAAAAACTCAACAACAAAATTATCGGGAGTTTACTATCCCACTAGTTATTCGGTGGTTCAAGAATTATATTTCATGGCTTTGAATTTTAAAAATTTTCAATATAAAAATGATATGTTTACAAAAATGATAGAACCAATTAAAAAAAAGTTTAAAAAATATTTTGAGTAGTTACCATCCGTTTTTACTTGTGCCGCCGCTTTAAATCCATTTTTAAATGTTGCTGGGGTTGAATGTTTGATAGACGAGATAAATGACAATTTATATATGCATGAGAAAAACCTAATTTTCAAGGGATGCCAAAAAAAAGTTTTAAATGCAAGCTTGAAAAACATATTAATTTTTATTTAAATAGATATGGCCTAACATAAATATAACCACACAAGAGAATCAACCTCAAATGCTAGTACCTCGATGAAAGACCGGTTATAACCATGTTAATGTTGTTCGGATGTGACGGCCTAAACGACAAAGGGGTAAACACCCAACAAGCGAGCTTGGTAGATATAGTGCTACGGATTTTATTTCCACTATGACTACCGAAGATTATCGTGCATTCGATATTTTGGCTTGGTGGAAAGGAAAGTAATCTCAATTTCCGATTCTTTCCGCTATGGCCCGTGATTTACTAAGCGTCCAAGCTTTTAAGGTAGCTTCGGAATCTGCGTTTTCTCTTAGTGGCAGGGTAATCTCATTAAGGAGAACAAGACTAACTCCAGAAGCGGTTGAGTTGTGCATTTGTTTAAAGGATCACTTAGACGTGATAGATCGTATACAAGACCAAACAAGCCTCGAAGATGAAATTGCACTCGAAGCTAAAATACACGATGAAAAGGTAGAAGAAGGAGTATCTTCTGGCATATCGGACGAAGAATAATATTATTATGATTTAATAATAATAACAAAAAACAACAACAACAACAAAAAATAATAATAAAATAATATAATATAATAATAATAATAATAATAATATAATAATAATAATAATAATAACATAATAATATATGATTTTATATTAGTAAAAACAAAAAAAAATAAAAAAATTAAAAAACCCGATTATCCCCGGGTTCCGTACCCGACCCGACCCTAACCGGGTATGTCGGGTAGGGTAATACGTTAGGTGAACCCGACCCGGGTTCGAACCCGGTTCCACCAAAAACCGGGTAGGAAAAAACCCGGTTGGGCCCAACCTGGTTTCAACCCGGTTTCGGGTTTTGGGCCGGACACGGTTTGCCCACCTCTACATTGAACTAAAAATGGGCCTATATCATTTGCTCGTTGCGTCGTAATGCCTCAACGGCTCAACATATTGCAAGTTATAGCCCACTTGGACTTGAAATAAGCCCAAACCTATTGGTAAAGGCAATACACATTACACATTCTGTGAATCTATGGAAACTTTACGGTTATTGCAATATATCACAATTAAATGATTTAAGTAATTTTATACTTATTTTTAATAATAAGTTTTATCTGCAAAACTATTCAACGCCCAAACCTTTTAACTCTTAATAATACTATTTTTTTCATTGTTAAATTTAACCTCTTTTTATTCAGTTAGGTTGATAGGTTATTGTCTTTAATTTTACGAGGTGATGTGAAGTAACTCTAATTATATTTTTTTAATGGAAAGTCGGCAACTCTATTTTTAGTTTGTTTTCTCTATCTATTTTGATATTTTTTTCTTGAATCTTTCACGTACATTATTTTTCTAATTCTTATATACAACAAGTAAAAAATGCTTGACCCTAATGGTCATCTTACATTTTGATGGTAAAGCTATGTACTTTATAATTCAAAAAAATTGATTTAAATCATATGAAGCGTAAGTGGTGATTTTAGGAGTAAAGCAAATATTGAAATAGATAATGTGTGTTCGCTAATCATACATATAATAAAAAAAAATTGTTCATAATATTGCGAGAAATTTCAAGATTAGTTTATATATGATCGACGTTTGTCTCTTGAACATAATACAACAAAGTGAGGTAGAATTATTACACGACACCCTCTCTTTTCATTTGCCAAGTTTAATCTCATTAGGATTTGTTGTTAAGTATTTGTATCAAAAATACGATATACCAACACCACAATATATGATATGATGGAACATATAAGTAGAAAGATCGCTTTCTTATTTGTTCATATTATTTCTTGTTCCATTATCTTAATCTTGAATTTATATCCCATTCTAGTTAGTTCCTCAAATTTCCTGAAGAAAAACAACTATTATACTTAAAAGAACTATAATCATTTCATCTGAAAATAGGTGAGAGAGAGAGAGAGGGCGTGAAGATGAAGGATAGAGATGACGGGCAACCGACTTGGGGTCTCATGACAACTTGAGCTAAAGATGGAAGAGTTAGCGACAATCTTATACTAAGAAAACCAATACATAAGGACATGAAAGTCCCTTAAAACGGACATGACATTCACAACTCATCCAATGTCTCATTCACTATTTGAATAGAATGTCTAGTGCCAGTGATGCACTTTTATGAGATAAAGACTCCCAAGTAATAACAAGCCTCGATTGCACAACTTTACATTATAAACTTTTATGACCCTCCAACTTGCTTCTTCCATTATTATGTCCATTAAATCTTTTGTATGTTACTCAAGACTATTTGTAGGACCACATCTTCACCTAACCATTATGTATATTAATTAGGTTAAATAAGCGCTCTGAGACGGGCGCAAACCGATTTTTAACAAAGATATTAAAAAGACAAAAAAATAAAATAAAACATATATTATCATGCGTTTGGATAACCAAAAGATAAAAGAACAGCTTGTAAAATATATATTAAAAAACACTTCTCTTGTCCACATTAAAAGATAAATCAATAGTGTGGGAACGTCTATTGAAATAGTAACTTGCGTTGCCAAACGGGACTAGTAAGTTTTTTGAATACTTATAGCCTTGAACCGCAGTTGTATATTTTGATACAACACGTGTGTTAAAATTTGTAATGTAACGTTAAAAAAAATATAACAAAAACATGTTAAAAACAAAACTAGAATCAAATTGGGAAGGGTTCTACACAACATTAATAAAAAATGCTAGAAAACAAAAGACTAGAGAAATAGAAAAAATGAAATACATGGGAGACCCTAGCGTACGCTTTACTAGTGAGCTAGCGGCTCTTCTAATGTGTAATTTCCACCGCTAATTCTTTTAAACAATAAAAAAAAGTAAAGAAATAAAAAAAATGCATAATCAAATCATAACATGACACGTGGCACAACCGTCAAACAACAATCATGAATTACCATTGTTCACCTCAAGTGAAAATGTATAGTATATAATACATATTAATTAGAGAAAGTTACAACAATGGTCATTGTAATTTGATCTTACTGCAAGTTTGGTCTCTAGATTTTAAAAATTATAAATTTAGTTCAAACATTAAGGATCTGGTTGCGAGTTTAATCCCCACCAAAAAAATCCAAACGTGTGAAAGTTCAAATCCAAAAAATAAAAAAATAAAATCGAACAGTTTTCTTGTTTTTTAATTTTTAATTGTTTTTTTAGTCTTTTACTTTTGTTTTATTTTTCAAGGTTTTATTTGATTTTTATACGTTTATTTGATTTTTTTATGATTTTTTAGTTTTAAAGAGAACGGCATAGATAGTCCCTATTGTTTGATCATATTGCAGATTTAGTCATCATATCGTTAAAAAAATAACAAAAACCAATGGTGGGGACAATGCTTGCAACAAACTCAAATATTTAGACTGTATATGTAATTTTAAAATCGAAAGACCAAACATGTAATATGATCAAACCAGATGGATCATTTTTGCAATTTTTTTTATTTATTATATTGTTCATACATTTATTGAATCGACAATTTTCCACTCTAGCATGCTTATGGCGTGCTAGTAATTAGTTTCATGTGGGCCTTTAGGATCCGTGTCTATTATTAAATACTAGTAATAGTAACCCATGTATTATACGAGTTCAATAAATAAAATATTAAATATAATAAAATTTATTGATTATAAAACGATATTTTAAAATAAAATATAATTGAAATTACATATGTGTAAAGATATAAGTAATAAAACAATAATATCAAATTTTTAAAGTTTTTTATTTAAAAAAACTAAACATTTTTATTGTTTCAAAACAAATCGTTTTAATTATTTTTTTTATTATAATTCCAAATTTTAATTAGGTTTATTTATAAATATTTTACTTTGTAAAAACACCAATCTTAAAAAATTTTGTATTTTAAAAAAACTCTTATGTTTTAAAAAACTTCTTATGTTATAAAAGTTTATTTCTTTATAAATAACATTAATAGAAAGAATTTTTTTTTAATTTATTAAAAAGTATTTTTAGTCTATAAAGAAATTAATAATGTTATTAATAAATATAGTAACTATGAAATATAAGAGAGAGGCGGGGAAAAAATTAATAAGGAGGAATATGATATTTTCATACGTCTCCCTTATTTATTTTTTTATTAGAGTAGAGAGATAATTTTGTTAAGTTGGATCAAGCCGCATAATATAAAAATAAAATCAAATTAATTTTCTAACACATACTAAATATAATTAATCGTCATTAAAATTCATAATAAAAATATAATATTTGTACGGTTGCTTTGTATGGATTTTCATTTTTTTGACATAGTCATTATATCGTCTAGGAAACATTTGTAAGTTATTATATTTTAATATAACAAATACAACTGTAGGTCAAGTTCTTATTACCAATCTAATTATGTAGTCTATAAAAATAGTCTAAAATAGATTAATGTATTAAATAATCAAACTATTTTTGGCAGAATACTCAACTAATAAGTTTCTATCAAACATTCAAATCATTAAACAAACAATCAAATAATTTAACAAATAATCAAATAATAATTTAAATTTTAGATGAAAAGTTTAAAAAGAAATACCTTAACTGAGGATTTAGGTTGTTTAGAATTTAATTTCAGAGATGAGGGAGCGGGACATGCATGGCTTTGACAACAAAGATTTTTGTTAAAGTTGGATAGTTGGGGGCTTGAGGTAGCGACGGCAATCAAAGTTGTCTGCATAGGATATGTGATCAAACAAATTGTCCCTTCGATTGTTGTTAATATGATAATTTTGTAAATTACAATTGAGTTGGTTATTAACTATTACGTTAACTATTTAATGGTTGGACCAATAGAATTATTTGCTTAGTTTCTTAGAATAAGTTATTGAGCATTTGGGTTAATAGACATTATTTGAGTAATGAGCTTAGTTATCTAAATAGTATTGGATTTATAAGAGTTTTGTAAATATATTTTTGTTACTTTATAATATGTTTATTTTATAAAATTTGAAAATCTTAAATTGATTTTTCACAGGATTGAAGTTAAAATTTCTTATGATCTGTGTCATAATTTCTTGTGGTCCGATATTAAAATTCTTTGGGGTTCTTAAATCAATGAGGGTTAGTCGGGATTATCATATATATACACTAGAAAAAAAAAAAAAAAAACCATAAAACATGGGGTGTTGGAGAACCCATCGAGATAACCTAGGCCCGCCTATAAATGTCACCAGGCCATGAACCCAAATTAATTAAATATGCTAATGCTGTTTTGTTTTGGTATGAAAACGATGGAATGATTGTGGCTATACAAACTTGTGTGGAGCGGGTGTTTTGGTTTTTTCTTTTAGATTAATTAAATTTTAATAATCCAAATTATTACGTATTGATTGATAATAATTTATACTGTTAATTTGGTCGGTAACATTTTTAACTTTTATTTTTGTTGCTAATAACAATCCTGTAGCACAATTATCAAAGATTTACGTTTAATTTGCACTTGATTTCACTCACAATAACGATTATGAACGAAATAAAGTAACATACAAGCGAAATCGAGCGAAAAATTAATACAGATCGAGAGTGAATTTATGATAATAATGCTAATACGATTGTCACTCTCAATAAAAATAAAAGTTAAAATTGTCACAAGCCAAATTAATAGTATGAATCTTTATCAACCAATAAGTAAAAATTAGGATTTTTCCTATTACATAATAAAATGATATAGTATACGTAAAGATAATATTGGCTTGCCCGGATTAATAAACAAATCATTTGCTAACACTCATGTAAATCCAAGTCACGAATAAACGTTAAAAAAAGGAAACAAAGACTTAATAATTAGATAAATTAGATTTTAATAATTCAATTTATTACTCATTGATCAATAATAATTCATACTATTTATTTGGCCGGTAACAATCTCAATTTTCATTCTTATTACCAACAACAATCTCAGTAGTAATTATATCATACATTCACACTCAATTTGCATTTATTTTAGGCTCGATTTAGCTTTTATCTTTTTTTTTTTTTATTTCGTTCATAATCATTATTGTGAACAAAATCGTGTCCAAATCAAGCTTAAATTTGTAATAATTATACTAATGGGACTGTTATTGGTAATAAAAATGAAAGATGAGATTGTTACC
This sequence comes from Flaveria robusta, assembly GCA_025506415.1. NCBI lineage: Eukaryota > Viridiplantae > Streptophyta > Magnoliopsida > Asterales > Asteraceae > Flaveria > Flaveria robusta. The sequence continues at coordinate 4,814,722 of CM046470.1, forward strand.
GACCAAATCAATAGTATGAATTATTTCCGGTCAATGAGTAATAGTTTAGATTATTAAATCCAATTTGTCTAATAATTATATAACACATAAAATATATAAATTTCATATAATTTTGCTCACTTGTTAAAGAAAGTTGATTTATTTATTCTACATGATACTATAGAAAGATAAATTATAGAGAAAAGTTGACCAGAAATGGCCCCTGTTGAATAAATGTCTAGGGTAGTTATGAATACAAACTATTAATTGTCACCATATAACAAGAAACCATTCCCTTGTCTCAAGTAGGTATTACTAACTAACAAAAACTATTAATTGTCACCATCTAAATTTTTATTCAACGCATCACCTAGCCACTATGGGCTCACTAGCCAAGGCCCAAACCAAACCTAGCCGAACCGATACACACCACATTAGCCGCTAGCACCTAGCCCTCGCAGAATCTCGTAAACCAAACTACCTAGCACCTAGTTCTTAGCCCTCTATATAACCTTAACTAGCTTTAGTAAACCCGTGTATTTCACGGGTTGAATAAAAAAATATTTAAAAGACTGAAAATTTATTAATTATAAATCTATATTCTAAAATAAGATATGATTGAAAATTTTCTTATAATAAATAAAAGAGTAAAATGCTATTTTCGTCCCTGACGTTTCGTTGAATTTGCCATTTCAATCCAAATTTTTTTTTTTGCCATTTCAGTCACTATAGTTTACCAAATGTTACCATTTTCATCCACTCCACTAACACCGTTAAAACTTCGTTAAAACTCTATTAAATATGAGGGTATTTTAGTCTTTTTGAACAACATATTTATCCAATTAAAATAAATTAATCAATTAATATTCAATTAAAATTAAAAAACACATGAAACGACTAGTGAGATCAGACACTTCGATTTAAAAGCTTCGGTTAACTCTAACCCATGTTGTTCGATTGAGGTCTACCGTGTAATTTCAATTAATCTTTACGTTTGTTCGAACGTGTACCGTTATTTGATTGAGGTCTTTGATTGAGGTTTTTGAACGTGACAATAGTAGACCTCAATAAAACAAAACGTGACTACTGTAGATCTCAATCGAACAACAGTACACGCTCAAACAAAACGTGAAGATTAATTGAAATATCACAACGGACCTTAATCGAACAACATGTGTTAAAATTAATTGAAGCGACCGGTCTCACGAGTCGTTTCATGTGTTTTTTAGTTTTAATTAAATATTAATTGATTAATTTGTTTTAATTGGATAATTAGGGTGTTGAAAAAGACTAAAATACCCTCATATTTAACGGAGTTTTAACAGAGTTTTAACAATATTAGTGGAGTGGATGAAAATGACAACATTTAGTAAACTACAGTGACTGAAATGGCAAAAAAAAAAATTTGGATTGAAATGACAAATTTAACAAAACGTCAGGGACTAAAATGACATTTTACTCTAAATAAAATAAAAATTTTATTTTAAAACAAACGTTTAAAAAAATATCATACTTAAAAACTTTCTTCTATAACTCTTAATTTTAATTATTTTTTGTTTATAAAGATTTTACTTTTTAAAAAGACCAATTATAAAATATTTTATATTTTTAAAAAAAATTGATTTTCTAAAAAGTTTTTTAATTTTATAAAAAAATATTTTCTTAGAAATAACATTAGTAAAAATATTTATTGCTTAATTTATTAAAAAAACTATTTACATCTAAAAAATTAAATAATATTTTTAGTAATTAATGTGATTATTAAATAAGAGAGGAGCGGAAAAAAAATTATTGAGCAGCAATATAGTGTTGACATATGTTCTCATAGATATTCTTTTATTAGAATAGGGAGATGTCCTGCTTGAGTCACAGGCCCATGCTACTGACCATTAAGCTTGCGGATGGTAAGGATACATGGCCATAGACGAGAGACGACTGGGGCAGGTTGATGGAAAAATCTTTTAGAATCTTTATCGATAAAGCAATACTTAACTCAAACAACTCCTCATATTTTCTCGTTAAATTGGAATCCATTAAGGAATTTTTTTGTTTGGTAGTCGGCTAAACAAGATTCAAACGAGAGATACTTTAAAAAAAAGGGCTAATTTTCCAATACCAACCTTGAATATCCAGATCAATACTGAAACTAATTAATCAATATTATCCATATTAAACCATAACCAAAAAATATAACTCTAATTGGTCTTAAAAAACCACCATCCACCAATTGCGACTATGCATTAACCAATTTGATCAATGCTAACCATAAAATTAAGAATGTTATAAACCTTAGATTGAGTATATATAAATGTCATATTTACTTAAATACAAATGATTTTTTATTTTTAAAAATTGTGGAGTATGACAATACATATATACTAGCCACAACGAAGCGTCTACGTTATATGATATGAATTAAAATTTAATTTTAGGTGTTTGGACCTCCTCCCCACTTTTACTCAACATGGATACCACTATTTTATCATCTTTATTGACGATTTTAGTCGCTTGACTTGGATGTACCCATTGTTTTACCTATCTCTGTTGTGGATTCTTTTAGACACTTCAAACCTTTTGTTTAAACCCTCTTTTCAACACCATCAAACATTTGCGTTGCGATGGTGCTTCTAAGCTTACTGTGGTCTAGTGGTCTAAAAATCATCTTATTTAAGCATCGCTTATCGTATATCACGCCCATATACACAGTGGCGGAGCTTGAATTCTTTCGTGGGGGTAGGGGGGGCGAGCTCGATATTTATATAAAAATTTACACTACCATACCATCATTCTCTATCAATCATTAAACATCATGTTCATCATCCCCACCTCAACTATCATTATCACCATCATCATCACCCTTACCACCTCCTGATGTTTTGTCTTATCCTATGGTAACGCACCCTTGTGATCATGCTGGTCATTCTCAATAATTTCATGATCGTGTTTTATTTCATTATGTATATAACTCCTACTATTAAACCTACCACATTTCATTACCATCAATGGCCATTATGGTGGATAACATGTGTATTGAGCTGGTACTGTGCAATTGAGCCAAACCTGGCATTGGTTGTATTCTTTTGGATTTGTTAGTCAGCTTGTTGCTAAGGGATTTTCTAAAACTGAGTGTGTTAATTAGAGTGAGATGTTTAGCATCATGATTTAACTCACTAGTATTTGACTAGTATTATTAATTGTATTTTCTTGCGGATGGGATATTTGTGAGGTTGATGTCATCAATTTTTTTCTTCATGGTGAGTTATTCAAGACTATATGCATGATTTATCCTCTAGCTTTTGGTGATTTAAGTTGGTCACATCGTGTGTTGACCTCAAACAGATGCCTTAAACTTTGTTTTTAAAGTTGTCTTATACTCTTATTACTTGTGGCTTCTCTTCATGTATTTTGGATGCATCATTATTTGTTTACAAATAAGATTTTATTACTTGCTATGTCTTGGTTTATGAATTATATTATTATTAAGAGATTCTTCGCTTTTGCTACGGATTTGATTTGGCGCATACACTCTTAGTTTGCGTTTTAGGATTTGGGCACCCTTTCTTGCTTTTTGGGCATGCAGGCTACTTCTTTGATGATATTTTGCATCTTTTCGAGTAAGGGTATTCACATGATTTATTTGGGTCTGTTTGGTATGAGATAATGGAATGGATAGTGTCGTCAACCGTAATCTACTACTATATCCAGTACACAAATTTGTCGTTATATTAATGTACTATTTGATGATCATCTTTTATATGAGAGAACTATGGGCGCTTACAATATATATTGTCTTGAGGCATGATACAAGATAGCTTATACGACTAGTATGGTTTTGTAAATTCTAGAAAAACCTACTTATCGTCACTTGGTCGTTATCAATTGTATTTTAGGGTAACTTAAGGGTGCCATCATGGGTATACTAATGGGCAATCAGGGCCGGCTTAACCATTTTAGTGGCTTAAGACGGGGTTAATTTTGAAGGCATTTTTCTTAAGTTTTTAATAAAACCCTCCTCCTTTATCCGGGCTTGGGACCGGCAAAAATAAACTAAATAGCTTATATTTGGCGGAGTTAAATTTTTTTTTTAATATACTTTTTATATATTTAAAAAACATACGAAACATTTATATAAAGCTTATTTTTTTAGCTTTTTTTGAAGCAAACTCTTTAATCAAATCTTCATATTCAATCTCATAAGATAAATCTTTTTTAATTGACAAAGCCTAGTCTGGCTTAAAACAGAGCAGTTAGCCCAAAACATAGTAGCTAACCCAAAACTGTAATTACCCTAGCCCAAACACTGAAAAAACTTGAGGCCCTTAATATGTGCAGGCCTTAGGCCACCGCCTGGCCCTATGGGCAATCTACTAGTTTGACCTTGTTTACTTATTCCGATGCTGATCGTTTTAGATGAACTAATGACATCGGTCTAATTTGCTATTGTGTTTTTATATATCAGTTGGAGTTTCAGAAAACAACATACTATCGCATGATCTAGTGCATCTATAGTGCATGAGCTACATGACACGACTATTCTTTGTCCACCTACTTTGTGTGAGACAACTACATGGGCCACTTGTTATTGGTCACTTTGATGTTTCATAAGCACATGAACCACCTTATGAAACACTTTGATATTGATTTGCATTTTATTGTAGAAATGGTTCTGGCTTAGTCTATTTGTGCGCTTGTTATCCACTAATCTTAACAATCAAGTAATCTTCATGTCTATACATGAAAAGTTTGACGCATGGTTTTGGTTGGAGAAAAATCCTCACCTTAACACCCGACATCAAGGTTATTAACTTCTATGGTAAATGAGTACATAACTATTAAAGGGAGTTATAATATAATGTACTACTTAACTTTGACCAATAACAATAATACTTTGACAAATAACATTAATATTATTATAAACTTATTATAATTTTTTTCTCTATTATTGATAGTAACAAGAAATGTCCTCCTTGCGCATTGCAGGTAATCACATAAGTGACTCGAATGCCAAAACATTAATACAGGAAAATAGTGAAACGGGTTAATGATTATCACTCCGACGTAGAACACAAGCAAACAGAACAAAAGATATAACGTCAACAAATATTAGAAAAAAAAGCCACAAAAATATAAACTTAGCAAACATGTCAAGTTAACTCAAGTGTTACATTTTTTTCGATTGTCTATTTTCATTGCAAACTCAAAATTAAAATAATAAAAGAGGTTCCCAAAAAAATAAAAATTTGTTAAAAAAACCATAAGAAAAAAAAAAAAGAAAAAAGAAAATGCAAACCGTATGCAAAAAAGCAGCTGAAAAATTGTTAAAAAAGAATTTATTTTAACAAGTAGCCATTTAGAAATTTTTTATTTTTTAGACAACTTCTAATTTAATACTACTATGCATCGCATTCAAATCTAGTTTGTCTTTTACGCGAGCCTAAACTTGACACGTAAATCTTCAATGAGAGATATACCATCCTACTAGACTATGCTTTGTGATTACTAGAGAATTTCGATTGAATATAAAATGGGAAATTTTAGGCGCACCGTAAGGAATTTGGGAGAAACCGGACCAAACCGTCACGTTTTGGCCAAAATGTGACGGTTTGAAAACCTAGAGGTGACGGCTAGGTTAAAGTGTCACGTATAGACTGACTCGTGACAAAAGTACACTGATAAAAATGTACGGTTCTGAAACAAAAGGTCACGGTTTGCCCTAACCGTGACGGTTAAGGTACGAGGTAAGTACCACTTTGAACCGTCACGGTTAGGCCAAACCGTGACGGTTTCTCGCCCATTTCATGGTATATGCACAACACATTCATGTTTTTTATAAAAATGTTGATTTTCTATAAAAAAAAGTATAGAATACCATACTCAAAACCATACATAGTTATAACACAAAAGTAAAACTATACTATAGATACTAATATTATAAAAACATGAATGGCCTAACCGTGACGGTTCAAAGTGGTACTTACCTCGTACCTTAACCGTCACGGTTAGGACAAACCGTGACCATTTGTTTCAGAACCGTACATTTTTATCAGTGTCTTTTGTCAGGAGTCAGTTTATACGTGACATTTTGACCTAGCCGTTACCTCTAGGTTTTCAAACCGTCACATTTTGGCCAAAACGTGACGTTTTGGTCCGGTTTCTCTCAAAAAACACTTGCAGTGTCCCTAGCACCACCCTATAAAATTTCTTGTGAAAAACAAGACCTTGTGCACATAAATTCGTGCTACTATTAAATTTGTACTTATCAAACATTGACATTTGACTATATGAGAGTTATCAAACAATGACAACTTTAGTATATTGTTGTGGCACATTTCTCTATGAATTAGTACAAAGGACGTGACACATACCTGCTAAGTTTTTTAATGGATAATAAAATCACTGACTGACCGTTAATTTAACTTATCATATTTATTACTCGAGCATGAAATTTTAGGATGCTGGGCTTACACGACTTTAAAGAAAAGCTTATACATCAATCCGTATTTATTAGTTTGAAACATTACCATCAAAAGAAAACCCACCTTAAATGAAAAAAACCTTCTATTTATTTTGTCTTATATAAAACTTCAAACTTAAAATCTTATTCTATTTTAATGATGTCATGAGATACCCCACCTTAACTATTAGACTTAGGATAATTGGTACATAACTATTAAGTAATACCCACCCATAATATACTTGAGGGCGCAAAATAACAATGTCCATAACACAAAATCCATCTCCAATAATTGAGGAGCTAATAGCATTATATTATCTATGGAATATAAAACTATCAAAGATTTAATCTGTTTATTGGAGGCGTTGGTCGATTTTTCCTTTTGATTATGTTGTATAATCTTCTTTTTTGTATGTTATTCTAGCATCTTGTTAGTTTTTCAATAAAATTCTGCCATTTAAAATAAAAAATAATATCTAACCATTAATATGGACTAAGTCACTTGATATATACTGTATTTGCCTCTTAGATGGGTGGCGTCTGAGTTTTATCTAAACATAAAGTAAAATAATTTAAAATATTTACTATAACTTAAAAAGAAAGACCGGTGGGATTTTCCACCGGCCTTTTTTCCCCTCCTACTTTGGATCTTTACATTTTCAGCCCCCGGTACTTTTTAAAAACTTTGTAAAATATCATTTTTACCCCCTTAAGTTTCTAAAGCTTCGAGTTTACCCCTATGCAATATAAATTCAAGTTCGTTTACGTTTAAACATAATTAGAAACGACTCGGGTCAAATATAAAATGTTCCCAGGCTTAACTCTATACACTTTAAGACTGTCTACGTTTCGACTTACATCTACGTTTTGACGTAAATTTTGTTCAGAAATAAGTTTGGTCAAATATAAAACATTTTAATGCTTATTTTTATGTACGCTTTGAGTTGGCCTACGTTTTGATATTGGTTTGTTTGGAAACGCATCGGGTCAATATAATACTTTTTCATTTACTATACGTTTGGACGTAAATTTAGTTCGAAAAAGGTCGGAGCGATTGTAAGCCTATGTTTCGAATTTAATTTTGTTTAAAAAAAGAGTCAGGTCAAATATTAAGTGTTTTTGTTCAACGGTATAAATTCGAGTTACTCTACGTATTGACGTAAAATTAGTTTGGAAACGAGTCGGGTCGATTGTAGTCTATACTTTATCACGTCATGTACAATACCGCGGCAACGCGAGATGGGTAATAAACCTAGTTTAAGATTAAAAATAGAGTAGATTTGCAGTAAAATTAAAGAAAAAGAAAAAATCATAGCCAACCTCTCACTATGCAAACTGAATATAACCCAAAAATGTATAATTGATTAAAGGGGAGAAAAATGAAGTACCAAAATATTGGTATGGAAAACAATACTTGTAAAATTGAGTATCTAGGCTATAAGCTAGACGACCGTAGTAATAAATTCGATCCATATCTCTGATACGTCATTAAAGTCTCCACCTACCAAAATTTAATACCTGTGTTACTAGTCATGACTCTTTATATAATTCAGAAGATAGTGATCACTCATGCTCAAATAAGCTTCACACTCTCTAGTTAAACCGTTATACGATGATGAGGGTTTTTGTTGTACTCCTAGCTGTGCTAGTTGTACATGCACAAGCTATAGACATCGTGAAACTAAGGCTTTTTGCAGCCAAAAATAACATGTCATGCCTTTATGTGTTTGGTGACTCTAGTGTCGATCCCGGCAACAATAATAACCTTGTGACGGACCAAAAGGTTAACTTCTTGCCCTACGGTAAAGACTTCTACGATGGTCGTCCCACCGGACGATTTAGCAACGGAAGACTTGCAACTGATCTTATTGGTACTTCAACATTTTCATAATATAACTCTATTAAACAAATATAACTGTTACATATTATTGGGCATGTTTGTTTGCAAAAAACAAATATAACTGTTACATATTATTGGGTATGTTTGTTTGCAAAAAAAACAAATATAACTGTTACATATTATTGGGTATGTTTGTTTGCAAAAAACAAATATAACTGTTACATATTATTGGGTATGTTTGTTTGTTTTGCAGCTGATGCATTGGGTCACACCAAATACATACCAGCGTATCTTGATCCAAATTTGACAAATGCACAACTTGTTAATGGTATTAGTTTTGCATCTGGTGGTTCTGGTTTCGATGATCTTACAGCACAGCTCTCGGTAAGTAGTCGATGTTTAAGATAATATTAACTTTTGAGTACGCGTTTTACTAACCTAGTTTGTTGAACCATGATGTTATGAAATAGAACGTGATATCATTGTCGAAACAATTGGAGTACTTTCGGGAATACAAGGTAAGATTAGGAAGGCTTGTGGGGAAGAAAAGAGCTCAAGAAATCGTCACAAATGCTGTGTATTTACTAAGCATGGGTACTAATGACTTCCTACAAAATTATTATGTGGAGCCTACTCGTTCTCAACAATTCACCATTGACAAGTATCAAGATTTTTTGATTTCTGCAATGTCAAAATACATTAAGGTCTCCTCTTTCGATCTCTTTCTCATGTTTATTTGTTTTAAAGTAATAACTATACTTATTAACAAAAGTTTAAAACATTAAAAACATTAAGATACGTCAAGGTATCTTTTTGTGATTATCTAACGTAGGGATACATCAAATATGATTATTATTTGGTCTTTCATATGTTTACTAGTGTAAACCGAATATCAACGTAATTAATATTGTTTATTTTGCTCTTAAGGAAGATCAACATGATTTGACTGTTATAGATCATCCAAATACGTTTAATTTTGAATTTCTCTCTCATTTATTAACAACACATTCAAATGCATTGTTGGCATTTAATACATGTTAATTTGTATGAGCTCAACATCTTTTCTAACTTATATAAGATATACTAGTTTTAGTAAACCGTGTATTACACGGGTTGAATAAAAATATATTAAATATAATAAAAATTTATTTATTATAAAACAAAAAATAAATATAAAATATGATTGAAATATTTCTTGTTATAAATATAATGAAATTTTGTTTGAAAACAAACCTTTTAATAAATGCCATTTTTAAAAATTTTTTTATTATGACTCCCAATTTTAATCTTTTGTTTATAAAAATTATACATTTTAAAAACATCAATTTTAAAAACGTTTGATGTTTTAAATTTTTTATTTTATAAAAATTAAATTTTTAAAAAATAACATTTATAAAAATATATTTTTTATATATTGAAAACTATTTTAATCTAAAATAAATTAAATAATATCATTAGTAATTAATATGATAATTAATAGAAGAGAGAAACGAAGAAAATTTAGTGAAAATAAATATGGTATTACCACGTGTTACTTTTAGTTACTATTTTATTAAAGTAGAAAGATTTTTAAGTTATATAAAATATATTTGAAGTGTCGGAGTTGATTTTTTTCTCTGTTTCAACTTAAAATTACCACCAACACCTCATGGCTCATGTGTTACGCAACTTGGAAAATATATGATATAAACTTGATATCCTACAAAATTTTGGGTAAAAGCTAATTACTTTTAATAATAAATTACATAAATAGATTAGCTTAGTTTGAACACGCCAAAAAATAAATAAAAAAACATGGATTTTGGATACACCACAACATTTAATGTTATCCATGGATGGCCCTCAACACAGTAAATAATAATACATAATGATTAACAAGGCCACACACACTAAATTTCCTAAATTTACATCATATTCTACGAATAAATTAAAGTATACAGTTGTACACGATAAGAATAATCGTACATTGTTAACAGATATTACAGTGTGATGTGTGTAATTATTAGTCATGTTGATTTCCATTTAATTTGTTTCAAATTAAATCACAAAGGTCTAGTGGACAATCCTACATGTTACTAGGTCTTTGGTACCATAATTAACAAAATATTGGTTGATTTCGTAGTGATTAATGTTTTCTCCCAATTAACAAATATGGTCGGGTATCTCTCATAGGAAATGCATGCCGAAGGTGTAAGGCGATTGACAGTGGTGGGCATGGAGCCATTTGGGTGCGTTCCACTCGTTAGAGCACTTAAAGGCACAGTCGGATGCGATGAAGAATACAACAAAGTAGCTATTTCGTTCAACTCCAAGATCAAATCCCTCATGGCTACACTTAAACCATCATTAGGGATTACAAATTTCTACACAGATATCTACGACCTTGTATTGGACACCATTAATAACCCGAAGAAATATGGTAATTAAACAAAAATTATGCTAATATTAATATGATTATAAAATTATAGTGATATTCATTTTAATATAAAATAATATAATTAATGGCAGGTTTTGTGGAGGCATCAAAGGGCTGTTGTGGATCAGGATTAGAGTTTGGGCAAAGTTGTAAAGGGTTGCCCACATGTCCCAATAGAAGCAAATATGTTTATTGGGATGCTGTTCACTTTACTGAAGAAATGTACAAAATTATTTCTGAAGAGGCTCTTAAAACACTTATGAAGACTCTTGTCTAGTATTGAAACAACCTTCCCTATAAATATAATCTGTATAATCAATTATGGTTGAGGAGCATTTGTTGTTAGTGTACTATAATATGTAATATGTTTAATAAATTTGAGTTGTGCATTGTGTGTACTTTCTGTAAAATCTTATCAAGTTGTCATTGAGGCAGCCCTTATTTGGATTTGTTAATTTCAGGATCAATTTGTGTTAAATGAGTCATGTTTACAGGTTTAACCCGGACTTGACCTTACCAAGTGCATTTAGGCTAAACCCAAATTTCAAATTTCAAAGTTTGTGTCATTTTATTCATTTCATTTATGACAGATGTTCACATCACTAATATTCGGGTCTGCTAATGTCTAGAGGTCACCATAGCAGAAGCCTTGCAATCTAACATTATAAATATCAACAATAAATGCTCTAACAGAGCTTTTAAGAGGTAGTGTATTCGTTTTATTTTTAATAACAAATTTATCATACTTTCTGATCTATACATCATGTATATCACATTTGTTCAGGATATATAGAACCTGAGACCTCGTGGTAAACCCTAATTTTTTTCTCCAAGGCTCTCGAGTAGAAATGCGTATCTCAACTTGATGTTAGAATTTTCGGTTCGAGTTGGGTCTGATCACATAAACAAAATATAATAACATTATAAGACGACTAGCAAAAATATGATTTCATTATAAATAAAATAAGTTACACTTTATAGCTGGTTTACGAATCATCAATCTTTTAAAAACTATACATAGCGTCATTAATCAAAACATTCTTTACAAAATTCTTTTTCAAAGTAATTAAAAATAGAAGTATAGTTCAAATATTTGGTTACATAAACTAAAACAATGATAAGATCCATATCATCTGAAAACTTCAAAAGTGAAGAACTTACTAGTCAATAAAATCTAGGGGTGTTCAAAAATATCCGTATCAGAACTAATCTGAAATATATATTGAAAATTCATAAGATCCATATCATCTGAAAACTTCAAAAGTGAAGAACTTACTAGTCAATAAAATCTAGGGGTGTTCAAAAATATCCGTATCAGAAATCGAATCTGAAATATTTGAAAATTCAAATCCGGAATATTCGAATTTTGAATATTTGAAATTTTGGATTCGGATTCGAATAGTCTTTTTGAGGATTTTGGATATCCGAACCATCCAAAATATTTTTATAATATTTATTAAATAATACATATTAATTAGAAATTTCGAGTATTTTGGATTTTTTATAAAAAACTTTGGATATCCGAAAAATTTTTCAATTAAAAATATTAGATTTTTTGAAAAATGATTATAAAATACATACTTTTTAGAATTTGGATATCCTTTCGGATATTCGAATCCGAATCCGAATCTGAAATTCAGATATTCAAAATCCGAAATTTCGGATTCGGATATCCAAAATTCAGATATTCGATTTTGGACATCCCTACTAGAACCCTTGAAGGTGTTCCCGAACAACACGTGAGTTTATTATTATTATTGTTATTACTAGTGAATTATACTTGCGTTTCTTCGCAGTCTAATTTTGAACATAACAAGAACATTGTAATGATAGTTTTAGGATTCTTTTGATTTTTTGTGAGTTTAGTGATATAGGCACTCAGATTTTCATGAATATCTATATATGATTTAGCAGTTTGTTATTATAACATCTGATAATATTACTTAACATATGATATTTGATAGGTCATGGATATCAATTAAATTGAATATTTTAAAAGCGTTTGAATAAAAAAATTTATCATATGTAGAAGAACATTGTAATATGATTAACAGTATGTTACTATTATATCATTGCACATACAATAACAA